>CM076411.1:9164279-9382550 GCA_038363315.1 Mugilogobius chulae
AAAAATACACTAAGATCATATCAAATAGCATTGTGGGAAGAGAATTTGATATAGTAAATTAGCCCACATAAAAACAAATTGACCAGAAAGACTGGAACTCATTCCTTCTAAAAGATTGACTAAAAAAAACATTTTCTTACTCTTGAAACCAAATCTGTCACATCACAAGTTTCATGACTTGTGACTTACCCTTTGTAACCTTGGTATGGCCACTTAAATGCAGTGTTGGGTAAGTAGCCTACTGTTAAATTGTAATACATATGTTACTAGTTTGAGGGAGAAAAATGTAATACCCTTACTACAATATTACTGTCTCAAAAATGTAACTGAGTTACACTACTGTGGATTACTTTGAGCTAATCACACATTTGTTAAGACATTGTACAACACTAATCCTGTTACATTTACACTTGATTATTGATTCATTTATGTAAATGTATGTAGACAACACATTTTCTTCATAACATTGTATTCACCTTTAAGCAAACAGTATTTTAGTGGTGTTTTGGTTCTGAAGTGTCACTTTATATATGCAAGTAGCATGAGTTCTTCAGATTGTAACTAGTAAGATATTGTCAACATTTTTAGAAGTAACAAACAATTTAAGTAACTAGCTCGGTGCACTGAACGTCAGTTGGTTTGTTTATATTCAAAATAGTTGACGTTTGTACTTTTGAGCATTTCCTGTTCAGTTTATTTCTATGGGGTTTTCACTCAGTCAGTCTAAAATGAATAAACACTTGGTAGATTAGACATTGAAACATATTAAAGACTTTACAAATCAGGAGAGAATATTTACCAATAGAGTCTTGTGCGTTTATAGAGATATGTTTGTGCCTAAATGCTAACGCTAACAGGAATTATGCTAATGCTAACAGGAAATACTCATTAGTAAAAGTTAGCTAGTTTTTGTTTTCTGATGTTCCGTGCACAAAACATAATTAACAATCTTGATTATCAAAAAGGCCATGCCACAAACAAACTAGACACAGATTATTTAAATCATAATATTGTCAATGTAAAGTTTTTGTTCCTCGTGGTCACAGTGGAAAGAAAACTTCTTTTACTGAATACACGCCACCTGCCTAAACCAGTGTTTGTTTTGGGGCGAAGTAAATGTTTAAGAAAAGAAACTATTCCTCCCTCCGTCCCTCTTTTCTTTGTTGTCTCAGTGACATTCAGCTGATTTGAACTCTATAGTGGCTGAGTCAATATTAGCAGAGCACACATTGCAGCAGCAGAGCAAACAGCGCTCCCTGCTGACCCCTGTTGGCCTCTGCACTCACTGAGTCTGGGACATGACCCAACTTCAAAACATCTGAAGAGGGAATCTGATACAGTGCCGCTATTTCCCCCAAATATAATCACATTGCAACGGTAGCAGTCATGCGCCTCGTGTTCCCACAGACCTGTGAAGCAGTCGGACAGAGTTTACATTTACATAAGTAGAACATTTGACTTCTCTGAATAGTTTTATGAGACAACTTTGCATGTATTAGACACTAGAGAGGTGTTTTTGGTTTGTTTTTCTATTATAAAGTGTTTGAAAGCTATATTTTGAGCATAGCCGTTGATTTGTGTTTCTTCTTCCTCTCCTTCAAATATAATTTTTGTAGATTTGCCAAAAATATTAAAAATGTGTCAAATAACATGATACAAAATACATGTTTTATAATGAGTTACAAACTAGAAGACCATATGAAGTATGGAAAAAGTCTTTAAAAACCTTGATAAGCATATTAAACTGCTGTTGTTTTAAATCAGCACAGAGATCCTTGATGGCACAGTGACAAAGTGAGCAGGTCTCTCACAGCAAGAACGCAGGTTCGACTCCCAGACTGCCAAAGCCTTTCTGTGTAGTTTATATTTGTCTCTCTTGATCTTCGTGGCACTCCTTTTTCCACCACTGATACAAAACTTGCACCATTGCTTCTCTCCTGACCAAGTCTCCTAAGAAGATCTGAAGATGGGTCACTTTGCACTACACTGTTGTGTTCACCATGGGCCGGCCCTTTTGACGCTCTAAGATTTCATTTGGAACTCTAAGCAACCGCCTGGTTTGTCTATGCTCAGGGTCGGCCCTGGCGCTCACTGAGGAGATCACCTAAAGCAGAAGTTTTAAACTGGCGGCTCTCCAGATGATTTCATGTTGCCCCAGGAAGAGTTCCGATTAATGGCCCACCAATTATATATATCGTCTGACAACAGAACTTGGCAAATGGCTAAAATTTATCAAAAAGAACAGATGGACCATGGTTACCCAATTTACTTTGTCACTTGTGTGTGTGATGTAAAATGTAAAACAATGGATGTGGACATATTAGAGTTTATGCTACATAGGCTTTATATAGCCTGATATGCTTAGTTATGTAGAATATATAGTGAGTCCTGTATTTTAATAATGTGGCCCTCGACCAACTTTGACTTTGATCATTGATTATTTCGCCCCCAGCTCCATTTGAGTTTGAGACCCTTGTCTAAGGGAAACTGAAGGATGGGTCACACATTTTTTTTGGGACAAGAGTGTTTCTCAATCTTAATCGCTGAAGCTGAATTAGGTCTGAAAATTAAGTCTATTCAAGTAAATATGTATAATTTACAACAAATTTAATAAATAACAAAACTGTTACCCCAACTTTAATAACGGGCCCATTTGAGACTTCTTCTCCCTGCCCCCCAAACTTCTGTTGACGGACCTGACTATAAATCAGTCACTCATGCACTCAAATTTAATTGAGTATCAGTGTTTGTTTGGTTTTTTTACTTGAGGAAGACTATTTTGTACTTACAGGTACACCTTGTAACTGCTGACCAAAAAAATAGACTTCAACAAAAGCTAGTTTTAGCTTGAGCAGGCACCCTAAAATCAACATGTTTGTGTCCTATTGACCCTATTTTTGTCCCGCCTACTTTTCTAGGACGTACACTTCCTGTTTAGCTGCATTTAGCCTGTAGATTTCAGTCGATGGGTTTATTTTAACTGTCATTATATTTAATTAAAATTGCCAAGACAGACAAACAAACACGTTAGCTACCTTAACAGAGCTAAACAGCAAGTGCATTTCCAAGCCAAGTGGGCGGGACAAAATAGGGTCAATACGAGGGCCCTCTTATGTCGTTTCCATGGAGATCTTGTCCCTTTATATAATATTGAACTGCATGGCATTAAACTGATGTATATATCAATGACAAATGCCTCAAAGTGATGTTATAACTTTCTATTTCAGCTACCTTATTCCCTCCAGAAAGTTATAATACAATACAACAGCGCTCTTAAGTTACATATTCTGGCTGCTGTCCTCTGATGGCGTGTAAACAAACCCTGCGTTGTCTCGAATGCCATCACTAACACGAGGCGCGCCCAGTCAGCTCGTTGTGATGTGCTGACAGCAGGAAAAGCACCGGTGGCTAATGCGCTACTTAAACTCCATGGCTCCTGTTAATGAATGCTAATTAGCAGAGGGGAGCACATTCTGGCATGCCGCACTGGTTGATTCTATAATATTGATGCTTCTGCACTGGATCAGCACTAATGCTTCTATGGATGATATTAAAACCCATAAGCTCTCCATCTTTATCTGCTCCGTACAAAGCCGTAATCACAGCACGGCCTACGAATGCGACAGAGCGGGGTCACGGAGAGAGCGCTGGCCAGGCTAAAGTAAGAAAGACAAGCATGCACAATCCTTTAAAAGCAGGAGCATCAAAACAGAGAAAAAAACTGACAGTAAATGAAAATATCAGAACAAGAAAAACGACACAAGGAATGAGTTTTGATTAGGGATGGGATGATTCACCTAAGTCACAATTCGGTTTTTGATTTTGCAGCCACGCATCTACATTAACTTAGTTTTCTACCTTAAAATACAAAATACACTATAATAAATCACATTCACAACAAAGCCACTGTTGTTAGTGCTCAGAAATTGCATTTTATGAACATTTGAACAGTAAACCGTCATTTTTAGTGTCCATATGTGACCGGTGTGTTTCTTTCTGTTTCGATTTTTAAACTACCAGACTTGGGACCAATTTCTTTTTTTGCATATCTAAAGTCTTTGGCCTCATATCTGAGTCAAATGTCAGGTCAGTGGGTTCATAAGTCCAGTCAATGTCCTCAGCTCTGCTTTGACGTTCAAGTGCAAATCATTAGACCTAGTTACCAAATACAACACTGCAAAAAAGAAAATCTAACTTATAACATTACTTGAATTACGCGTATTAATCTTAAAAGACAAATTTTAAAATTTCTTTCAGTTAATAAGACCACAAAGATGATTTTACTTGTTTTAAGATATTCTATCCTAACCTGGCCAGCCAGATGGTTTATCAATTCACAACACGAGATAAACCATCTGGACTTCCTGCCGCCCGATTGGTTTGAAAGTCCGAAACCGCGGTGGTTCGGCCCAATCACATCACAGCAGCGTGGTTTTGAGGCCCAATCACATTGTAGCAGGGCGGGCTACACGGGCTGTTAGCGCCCCTGCGCCGCCGCTGAGTCTAATTCAAGCTAAACAAGATGGCTGCTCCCGTGGATGTACGTGTTTCTGCTGCTTTTGATGCGGTTTTAGCAGAAATACAGAGTAATTTCTTTTTGAAAGAAGAGCAGTGTGTGTGACACTTGTTCTATCCCTCGTGGACATTGGCTACACCATTACGAGTTGTTACTGTGATTGGCTAAGCACAAATAATGTAGGCCCCACACCCAATCAGCTAGAAGTATTTCACTAAACGCCCCACCTTTTCTCGAACGCTTTCAGCGAGTGAAGTCCCAGATCCATCTGAAGAGAGCCAGGTTAATTCTATCCTGATCTTACCTTATCTAGATATAAAAACTTATTTTAAGCAAATCAGTGTCTGTTTTATGCCATAATTGTTTGAATTAAGAATAGATTTGCTTAAAAATGTTGCCAACTTGAAACTAGCATTTTCTGCTCAATAAAACCAGGTTAGTCAAATTTTCTTACTGCTCTGGCAGATTATTTAACTTGAAACGAGAATTTTTTTTTTCAAAATAAGCAACATTTTCTTATTTTTATGAAAGACCTTTTTTTGCTGTGAATCCTAATCTTTTTTTTTTTTTTTTTTTTTTTTGCTAATAGTAATGGTAAAAAGGATAAGTACAGCATGTTCAAGTATTTCTTTAAAACTGAACATGGAAACCATCATGTTTTAAGTCGTTTTAAGTCACATCAAGTCGAGAATCACTGTCCTCCAAGTCTTTGTTTATTTTAACAAGTCAAAAACTGTAACTTAAAGCTGACTCAAGTCCAAGTCACAACTTGCAAGCCTGATAGCTATTTCATAAAACTAACCCCTTAAATATTTACTAAGCCTGAATCATTCTTGATTATTGTGTGCAATGAATAAAGTCTTTCTTAGTGCGTTTTGCAATAGCATCTGATTACAGAAGGCCTGAGTTATGTTGTGTGGCTGGGCTTGTCAGTGTGGGAGCTTTGTGGAGAGCGGGAGTGACTTCATGTCTCACTTCCACCACAGTGCGGTTTGCCACTGGCTCTTAGCGTGTTTCTCCAGCGCTGATGCAGTGAGCAGCTGCCGGTCACAAGAAGCCATGAAGAAACACAGTCAACATTAGACTAGAAGGTCTGTGTGGCCTGTGGGGAGACTTGTTATGTTAAACTATTACTTCCTCATTTCAGACTGTTAAAGGAGACACACTGGCAGCTTTGCTTTTTGTATGCAACACGATTTAAACATAATGTGCTTTAACATTTTGTTTACTAGAGGCTTTTTAAATGAATTGTTAGCAGTGGGAGGGATTAATATAATGATTTAAACTTAAAATTAGCTTTCACAAAATGTAGAAAAACTAGGTAACACTTTAAAGTACCGCCCGCTAGTTAATAGGTAACTACGGGGGTACTTACTGGTACTTACTGGTACTTCTGGTGTTAGTACCAGTGGTAGTTACTGGTAACTACAGTGGTACTTGTAGTGGTACTTAGAGTCACAAGTACTGGTTACTAAAGTGACAGTTACCAGTATATTTAGTATTAACTACAGTGGTAGTTACTAGTACTTAATTGACAGTTACTAAAATAGCGCCCACTAGTTAATAGGTAACTACGGGGTACTTACTGGTACTTCTGGTGTTAGTACCAGTGGTACTTACTAGTAACTACAGTGTACTTGTAGTGGTACTTACAGTCACAAGCACTGGTCACTAAAGTGACAGTTACCGGCTAGTTAAGTATTAATTATAGTGATAGTTACTGGTACTTTTGTGGAATGATAATTAGGGATTATGGTGGCATCATTTGTACTAATTAGTGGTACTTATACGGGTACCTCTAGTGATACTTAATTGTGTACTTGGTGGTTCTATTTGTGATGCTACACAAACAAAGGTAAAGACTGTTATGAAAGAAGTTTATTACTGCAAATATTGTGTATAATACAGATTATGATAAAAATCAAACACTGGGCAATCTAATACAAAGAGACACCTCTTTATTATGCTCACAGCCACAACAGATATGAAACACATTAACAATTTACAAAATGTTTATCAATAAACCCCAAAAAATATTTGCATACTACAGCTGGTTGAGCTTTAAACAGTAGTTACTAGTAAATAATGTATTGAGCACTAGCTAAATTACAGTAAAAGTTGGTAATAGTTCCAAAAAAAAAAA
The DNA here is from genome assembly GCA_038363315.1 of Mugilogobius chulae. Lineage (NCBI taxonomy): Eukaryota > Metazoa > Chordata > Actinopteri > Gobiiformes > Gobiidae > Mugilogobius > Mugilogobius chulae. The sequence goes on from CM076411.1 coordinate 9,170,939, forward strand.
AAAAAAACACTGACAGCTGGTCTTCTTGTACAGTTTAATACAGTGGTACTTCACTGTCAGTTACTACATTAATTAACTGTTAATTAACACCGACAGCAGGTCGTACTTTAAAGTGGACAAGGTGGTACTTCACTGTCAGTTACTATAGTAATTGATAGCTAACTAACACTGACAGCGGGTCGTATTTTAAAGTGGACAAGGTGGTACTTCACTGTCAGTTACTACAGTAATTGATAGCTAACTACCACTGACAGCGGGTCATACTTTAAAGTGGACAAGGTGGTACTTCACTGTCAGTTACTATAGTAATTGATAGCTAACTAACACTGACAGCGGGTCGTATTTTAAAGTGGACAAGGTGGTACTTCACTGTCAGTTACTACAGTAATTGATAGCTAACTACCACTGACAGCGGGTCATACTTTAAAGTGGACAAGGTGGTACTTCACTGTCAGTTACTACAGTAATTGATAGTGTAACGGGTATGGTCTTACACATGTCCTGAGCGGGAGTCGAACCCGGGTCTCCCACGCGCTGGTCAACCTGACAAACGCATTGAGCTAAAGGGAACGCTCCCCTTGGCCCAGTTTGTTTGTGGGTTCCTATACCTGAGGGAGTGAGTTTACTATAGTAACTGACAGTGAAGTACCACCTTGTCCGCTTTAAAATACGACCCGCTGTCAGTGTTAGTTAGCTATCAATTACTATAGTAACTGACAGTGAAGTACCACCTTGTCCACTTTAAAATACGACCCGCTGTCAGTGTTAGTTAGCTATCAATTACTATAGTAACTGACAGTGAACTACCACTGTAGTTAATACTAAATATACTGGTAACTATCACTTTAGTTACCAGTACTTGTGACTCTAAGTACCACTACAAGTACCACTGTAGTTACCAGTAACTACCACTGGTACTAACACCAGAAGTACCAGTAAGTACCAGTAAGTACCCCCGTAGTTACCTATTAACTAGCGGGCGGTACTTTAAAGTGTTACCAAAAACTAAAACCAGCAACGCCACTTGACATAGAGGCTCAGGACCTATAAAATTAACACAAAGGCACACATAGGTTTGTTGTTGAGAGACAGAGGTAAAGTTCATTTATTACAGGATCAGGGTAGGATTAGGTTTTAAACAGTTCCATTGATGCACATTTTAACAGTTCAATTTGAAGCACACATAGTGAAGAAAATGGAAAAAAGGCAAGGCTGCAGCACCAGCTCCTGATCATCTGCGGCACCTAATATAAAATTATTATTAATAACTTTACAAATAGGCAAGACATGTCGAGAGCTACGTTGTGCTACAAACCTTAAAGCAAACCCTGACTATAATCACATGTTTATCCTAAAACACTTATAATATCATCACTTGTATAAATACAGGACAAATACCTTGGAAGTATTTGTAGTTTTATTAAAATAGTGTTATGAAGAAATGACATGAAGGCTGCCATTTTGATGCGGTTATGACATAAAATAGTGTTGTCAAGGTAACAGGCAGTAGCAGGTAACTAAGCAACATGAATTCCTGAGTTAAACCTTGTCAGTTTGAGCCGGACCAAACCCAAATAAAGAACGATAATGTGGAATCTCGTAAAACTGAAGATAATCAAGAGGAAGAACTGGACACTGTCAGTGGTGTTTTTGTGGCAACTGTTCACCTGATGAAATTGTGGGAGTAACCATGGAAACACTATTTTATGTCATCAACCAAAATGGCGGCTTCCGGTGGCTTGAAAACAACCTAAACAATGACAATTTTATAAAAAATAGTAAGCAGTTATATATATGTTTGCAATTTATTTTAGTAAACATGAGCAGTACTAGTGTTTTAGCCAGATTTGTCTTCATAGTCAGCGTTCCCTTTAAGATTTGCGCTGCTCGAACTGGAACACATGGCCGGAGCCACCACAGAACCTATCCACCCAACCCAGCTAAACAGCCACAACACCGCGGAGCTGGCAACACACGCGGGCCCATAATAAACGTGCTACTTAAAAAACAAAACTATATTCTACCTGGAGACGCAGCGTGACGACCCACAACACTGGAGACCTGAAGTTGTACGTGAGGTCAGAGGACAAGTGACGTGAGTGACACACTTTTATTGCCTGACAGCTGACATGAATGACCGATCAGTCGATTGACTTCCTGTTGACCTATGCTCTGCCTCTTTTAGCCATTAACCTCATTTAACAATCATTTAACAATCTAGAAGTCTGCCAGGAAAAGACAGAATATCATTGACAAATAGTTGAAGCTTCATTGCAGCAAAAGATCTTTAGATATTTAAGTTAGTGAGAGAAAAAAACATCACAATCTTTCACATTCACCTGTTCTTATTGGTTCGTTTTGAGCCTTGCACCTTTGGCTTTTGCCTAAACCAGACCAGGGACACTGTGGCCCAGGGGCTAGATGCGGATCTCCACTTGTTTTAATCAGGCCCCGGCATGTTTTTGAGAATAAGCATTACTTGTTTAAAGACATTTCTGACCATTTCCAAGATATTTTAGCTTGAATCAAGTTTGCTAACCAATTTAAACAAGATCGAAACACCTTGAAGCAAGTTAAGTAATCTAAGTCCATCAAACCATCTTAAGATAAGATCCGATAAACTTTATTGTCCCACTTAGGGGAAATTTGTCTTGGGCACGTAGTGCTAGTGCAATAAACAATAAAAACAATACAATACAATAAAGCAACCATAATATTCACAGCCAGTACAATTGTAGAAGAATAGACATACAAAAAACAATAAAAAATAGCCAAAGTAAAGTGGGGTGGGTAGAGTAAGTAAAGTGGGCAGAGGATCCACAGCAACAGGCCTACCCCCTGCCCAAAGAAGCAAGGAGGATCCACAAAACCCTAACCCTCCCCTACTGGGAGGGTTGAAGGGGGGGCTAGGGTCTGCAGCTGAAGGCCTCCCACTACCCTAGGGCCGTGTGTGGGCCAGGGACCGGAGCAGTTTTAAATGTTTATTTAAAAGAGAGATTGAAGTGAGGATGAAGGACTGTTTAAATTTGTTGCTTTTGCATCTGCTGGCTCTGTAGTGCCTTACAGAGGGCAGCAACTCAAATTCTGAAAACAGAACATGGGCTGGGTCACTCAGAATCTTATTGGCCTGGCTAATCACAGCTTCCTCATAAAAGGACTGTAGAGGCTGCTGGAGCGGTTTCTCTGCTAGCTTTAAAGCTGTTGTTATCATTTTTAGCAGTCAGCCTTTACATTGGACAGTGATAGAGCCGTACCACACAATACTGGCTAGTACAGCATTGTAGAATATGGCCCTGATCTGCCCTGCCCTGAGCCAGTGTGCCTCGGATCTCTTTTCCTTCTTCTTATAATCAAGTATCACAAGAATACATCTGGTTTTCCAGTTAGCAAGCACAACATTCCCAAACCCTGCATTCATGAGCTGCAGTCACTTTTCTTTTTTTTTTTTTAAGTACGCGGAGATGTGGGCAAGGATAAGAAGTAGTTGAAAACAGGTTTTTTTGAGCACTCGAGCAGCAGTTGAAGGACAATACAAGATTACTCAAACACACATGAATCAGTGATGAGGAAACACCGCCGTAACAAGGTTAAAAGCCCATTCAAGTTCACTTTGCGTAACACGTCGTCCCCTGCCCTCGCTTCCTGTCCTACGCTGGAATGTTTCCTCTTTCACAAAATAACAGCCAAGAGCGTCGGAGGTGCCACTCATCGGCCTGAAAGACGAGTTCTTCAGATGAAAGAGGAAACCGTGAGAGCAGGAGCAGGGCTGATGTTTGTGTGGCACTGCTGCCAGACCACGCCGTTAGACCTCAGGCACCGAGGAAGGCTGTGGTTAAAACAAGTCTAAGCGTTATGCTCCAAACCCGAGAGGTGCTTGAGTGTGGGGTGGAGCCTGTGCCCGGGGGGTAAAAGGGCTGAGCCAGAGGTGAGTGATTTACCAGCGGCACCTCCCCTCCGCCCACAAATAAAAGCATCCTGTCACCGTCGGATTTATGATCGCGCACCCAATCCTGTTAGCTCCACACGGATAAGGATGTGTCGTTTACTTTAAAGTGCATTTGACAGGTATTTGTCTGACACACACTCACAGGTGACTACATATCTCACCAAAACATTGCAGAGATTATTTTTAAGATTTGAAAGCTTCTGTAATGTTTATTCTGTTTCTTTCTAAATTCCAATCATAATTTAAAGCTGCAATAGCTGTTTTTTCACACTAAACAAACACGACATCTGACAACTTCCTCTCCTAAATCCTTCGACACATGGATAATATTGTATTTATTTTGGTTGCGATTATGGTTTAAAAACTTATTTTTACAAACAGCAAAGTAAAACTGTAGTGACCACCCCATGCACAGCCAATCAGAGCGCTGCATTTGGTTCTGATTAGAACTAAAGTCTTTGTTATTCAGTTCAGACAGTTCTCGGTGATCTTGTTTTTTCACAAAGGGCTGCATACATCTTATACTTTTTAGTGGAAAGCACAAAGGTTACTAATTTATAACTAAAAAGTCAGTTACCCCAACTTTAAGCAGTGTTTCCCAACCTTTTTTGAGTCATGGCACACCACTTATTAACATATTGCCGAATCAATCTATTATAGCGTTCATAGTTTTGTCTCTGTGAATGTACAGTTTGTACAGAAACTTACCTTAAAAACAGGAAGAGTAACAAAATATTGTCATTAAATTGTGTCATGAGATTCTGTCAAAATTCAGAGACAATTTACAGGCAGCTAACACATTTTGTGACCATTTAATCAACAATAGCGCTTTCCCCAGTTTCTAAAAATAGATTGTGACGTCATGCCGCAAAGCATTGTGGGTGCAATTTTCGGACAAACAAACGCGAGCGCGGCGTAGTTGCATGTGTAAAGGTGGTTTGAAAACGAAGGTAATTTCACAATTAACAACCAAATCATGATGAAACGAGGAGGCACAAAACACTGCTGTTGGGGACTACGTAACTCGGATTGGAGATATCCCGAGCGGCTGCCAGAGGGAACAGTTTTCCTCCCATTTCCAAAACCCTGGAAGATCAGCGACAACATGACACAAGGCCAAAAACGCAGAAAGCAAAATGATGGCAGTATTTATGTGGATTTCCAAAATGTGGAGAGGATAACTAACAACACGTACATTTGTTGGCTGCACTTTGACGGTGAAAGGCTCTAGATCCGAGGCTGACGAACCAGGACTAGCAACGCTAACAGACTGTGAGCTCTCGAAGAAGCAGCTGTACAACACAATGTCCCAACCAAACTGTCACAACTGTAGACAAAGCAAACAATCTACTGCAAGTATGTACTTAAAAATTGAAACTATAACATTAAAAAGCAGTGCCACAGTACTAAACAAACACGTGCTGGATTGTTTGTCTGACTTTTTTCTTCCAGCAACACTTGCGTGTGACGTCAATTGTAAAGTGTGCTATTTAACAATGTTGTTTCGTATAGAGGTTATGTGTTACGACCACCGTCCCCTGAAAAGGGGAATAAACTTGAGTAAAGAAAACAACAGCGGTGTTCACGTCTCAAGCCAGTGGTTTAATGACGAGAGACGGAACCGAGGCTCCCCCTAGTGTCCACCGGATGTGCTTTGCAAACAAAATCCTTTCACAATAAAACATAGCACTGTACTGTAATCATGTAATAATAAATGAACATTACTTTACTCTTGAAAATAAATTCCTTTCCATTCTTATCACTAGCAATATTGAAAAATAAAATGTATATTTAAATTGTGCTTTTTCATAACCATTACACACACCCTTGGAAATGAGATGTCGTCCCGACATCTAAACTCTAAACACAAGTGCTTATAACTTGAAATGCATATAACTATATGTATGTAACCTTGTTACCGCTTAGCGAACAATAAACAATTTTAGGCATTACCATTAGCAATTTTCGAATGCATAAGCATTGTAGTATCACAGTCTCTCTTTTCACCAAAGGACACTATGTCTCAATATGGTCTCCTTAGCATAAACACTTTCACTGTAAACCTAGATCACTTATTTTCTTGTTACCAACTTGTTTTCAGGTTATTACACCATAATACACAGCTTTACTAGATCACCATAGCAATATTTCTTACACTCTTAGTTCATCACTGGAGTAAAACTCTTATGTGACTCTCTGTATTATAACAGTCCTTGTAATTCTGATAAGTGCTGCTCAAAAAACAGTCTCTATTAGTGCTTAATGTTCTTGTAGAAACAGTTTTTGTTATGATTTCTAAATCACCAAGTGAATGTCTATTACTGTGCTATAATGCATCAATAAAATGACTGATAATCACAGTACAGGAACATGCTTGGGTACCTCCAAAAAGTTTCTGCTGCTTGTACACTGCAAGGCTGGTACGGGTAAGCTGTTGGCCAGATACTGCAACAGGAAGGCTTACCCAGTTCATCATAAGTCAATACCCTTGGTGCGCGTCTCTCTCTGCGAGGCCATCGTGGTGTCTGGTCCAGCTCCGTTGGGTCCCTCCTCGAGGATGCTGGGGTGTCATCACCGGTGGCTGCGTTGCTGGGAGACGGAACTACTTCCTCCTGGTCGGGTGTTGTCTGAAGATGTAGTGTCTCTTCCTGGATGTGCACAGGTTCCTCTTCTCTTTGTAGGACAGGATATTGCAAAGGCACAAGTGTCTTTTCAACTTCACGTTGAGCTGCGCTTTCAGGAATGTTCAGGTTGTCTCTTTCCGATGGTACATTTTCAGTTATTTCTGGCTGCACGATTGTTTGAGGTTGAGCTGTGTTGTAGTAATAATAGTACCACTCATCATCTTCATCACTGCTTTCTTCTTCTTGTGCAACTCTGACGTTTTCTTTAGTTTTATTCTCTTTTTTGTGCGTGCCACTTTGAGAGGTACTTCGAGAGGCAAGTGGTTACAAGGTAGGAGCAAGTTACGATGCAATATTTTACTGTCTCTGTTTTTACCTTGTTCTGACACAACTTCATAAATGGGGAGATCTTTGTTTACTTGTCTCACAACTTTGTAGATACTGTCTTCCCAGTGATTGCGGAGTTTACCCGTGCCTCCTCTCGGGTCATGTTTCTAACTAGGACACGGTCTCCTTCCTCTAACACAGAGCTTTTTACCTTGCTGTCGTGATTGCGTTTTCCTCTTTCTGAAGACTTCTTTGACTTTTCGTTTGCTATCTCATAAGCTTCCTGCATTTGACTTTTCCACTTTTTCATGTACTCTTGTTGATCATTTGTTCCTGTTTCTTGTGTCACTTTGAAATAATGTCTATTGGCAGTCGTGGAGCTCGACCAAATAATAGGTAGAATGGCGAGAAACCTGTTACTTCGCTCCTTGTACAGTTGTAAGCGAAAATGACTTTATTCAGTGACTCTTTCCAGTTTGACTTTTCTTTTTCAGTGAGTGTTCTTAGCATTTGTAGCAGTGTTCTATTGAATCTCTCGACTTGTCCGTTTCCTTCGGGATGATAAGGAGTCGTTCTGGAGCTTGCAATACCACAGTGTTTTGATAATTGTGCAAAGAGCTGATTTTCAAACTCGCCTCCTTGATCATGATGCAAACGTGAAGGAAAACCAAACTTGAGTGAGTAATCATTGAATATTTTATCTGCCACTGTTTTTCCTGATTTTGACGTTGTAGCGTAAGCTTGTGCGTATCTCGTGAAATGGTCTATTAAACCAATATGTATTCATAGCCTCCAGAGCATCTGTCGACATGAAGGAAATCTATAGACACTACTTCAAAGGTTGGGACGTCACAATACTTGTCAAAGGTGTTCTTGTTTCTCGACTTGGTTTCTTACTTTTGACACAGGAACAACAGTTTACATAATGTTCAACGTTTTTTTGTCATTTGGGGCCAGAAAAATCTGTCTCTAACAAGTGAGATAGTTCTGTCAACTCCTTGATGTCCCATTTCATTATGAAGCGCTTTTAAAACTGTCTCTTTGTATGTGTCTGGCAAAACAAGTTGTGTTCTTACAGTTGTTTGACGGCGTAGGATATTTTCACTGTCCAGTATCAACTTGTCCCATTCAGATAACAGTTTTCTTGTGGGCGTGCTCAGTGACTTGTACTCTTGACCAGAGGGTTTTGTACCTGACTGCAAGTAGGTGATGACAGGACCAATGCATGGGTCATTTCTTTGAGCTTGGCTTATGTCCTTGCTCTTGAGTGAAATTAGCGTTTTGTCATAGTCCATTTGAGTTGCTACAGCCATTGACCATTGTGCACTTGAATCTGTTTCTATGACTTGAACAGTGGCTTGTACTGCGCGTGATGACATTTCTTCTGTACATGTTTTCATTATTGTTTCAATGTCAACTGGCATGCGTGATAAACTATCAGCGTCCACATTTTCACGTCCGGGTCTGTACTTTATTGTAAGGTGGAAATCTGCGAGTTCAGCTACCCATCGACATCCAGTAGCATTTAGTTTAGCTGTTGACAACACGTACGTAAGTGGATTATTATCCGTGTATACTGTGCATGATGAGCCAATCAGGTAGTCTCTAAATCTCTCACAGACAGACCATTTTAACGCAAGGAACTCAAGTTTTCCTGAGTGTAGGTGATAGTTCTTTTCTGACTCAGTGAGCGTGCGGGATGCATAAGCTATTACTCGCATTTTACCAGCTTGTTCCTGGTAGAGGACTGCACCTAGACCTTGGTTTGAAGCATCAGTGTGGAGTATAAATGGTTTGCTAAAGTCTGGGAAAGCAAGGATGGGTGGTTCAACAAGAAAGTTAATTAACTTTTCTAAAATCTGCTGATGGTATTGAGTCCATTTAATTGGCGTGTTTGAGGGGACACCTTTTGCTTTCTTGTCTGTCTGCTTTGTCTTTGTTACTTGTTTTTTCTGTTGTCTGTGTGTCAATAGGAGCTTTTAACAAGTGGTAGAGGGGACCAGCAATACGTGAAAAGTCTCTTATATACTGTCTGTAGTAGCTAAGTAGACCCATGATAGCTCTGAGCTCTCCAACTGTTTTAGGCTGTTTTTCTTTTAAAGCTCTGACAGCTACAGTATCAGCTGGATCCATCTTACTACCTTCTGCAGAGACAATACGTCCCAAGTAACGCACTTCTTGTTTAAACAGTTCACATTTACTTGGTTTCAGTTTAATGCCATGTTGTCTGAGTCTTTGTAGCACAGTTCTTACATCGTTAACATGTTGTGTGAAAGACTTACTGAACACAATGGTGTCATCAAGGTACGGGATGCAGATTTCATCTCTCAACCCTTCTAACAGGTTTCCATGCAACGTTGGAACGCGGCTGGGGCATTCATTAAGCCGAAAGGAATTCTGACCCACTCGTATAAGCCCCAAGGGGTTACAAATGCTGTCAGGTGGCGTGAGTCTTGGGCCATGAATCCCTGGTGGTAGGCTTTCCCTTGGTCAAGTAGAGAAAACCAAGAGTTGCCTCCAAGTCCGTCCATGATGTCCTGAACCCTGGGAATAGGCTGACGATCAGGAATAGTTTTCTTGTTAAGTTCACGGTAGTCTATGCATAACCTGAGCCCTCCGCACTTCTTTCGGACACACACTACAGGAGCTGCGTATGGAGAGTGTGATTTTTCTACCCAACCTTGTGCAATAAGGTCATGCAAATAGTCTTTCATTTCTCTATATAAAGGCTTGGGCACAGACAAATATGTTTTGGCTACTGGCTCAGTGTCTCTTAATGATATGGATAGTTGCAACTTTCTATACAGCCAATGTCATTTTCAGTTTTGGAAAACGATGCACATTCATCTCTTAACATGTTTTGTACTACTGACCTTTCATTTTCAGGCAAGTGACTCAGGTTGACTGGGGGATCCCAAGCACCACTCTGTTCCTCACCTGCTCTCACTTGACTCACTGCTGCTGGAACTACAGGAGCTGGCTGGAAAACTGAGGCGGGGTAGACAGCTTGTACTGGTTGCACTGTTCCAATGAGTGTCCTCCCAGTGAGCACAATATCATGGTCTGTGGGATTCTGCACGTCAACTGTGATGAAAGGTTTCACGCCACTTTTAACTTTTACAAGAGTGTCACAGAATTCAAGTCCCTCTGCCCACTGTGGGTTTACATCAGGCTCAAAATGAGAGTTGTCTCTTCTTGGCATGGGGGTGCTTGTACACGGCATTCTACTCTCATAGATGTGTGTTTAGGTACTGTCACTGTTTCTCTTGTAGTCTTAACTTTGTACTCAAAAATGGTATTGTAGTCACTCTTTCAACACATGCTTGTATCTCATCACTTCAACATCTGGAAATGCGGTTGCAACTGTTTGAATTAGTTGGTCTTTGTCTGCAATGGCTTGTTTAGTTCAGTGTCCACAATCAGTGTTATAACATTTGAGCCTATGATCGGTCTGGCAAGACTGGAGCCACTCAAAACAAGTGTGGGACAGTGACCTCAGTTGTAGGGGCTGCATGACAATGTATTTAAATGTTACTTCTAGCCAGCCAATATAGGGCATACTCTCTCCATTTGCTGCTGTGATGGCCAAAGTATTTTCACCTTCCAGTATCTCACAAATGTCTTGAGTTTTACATGTGACAGATTCTCTTTCCACCACTTTTCATCCACAATAGTTACTTGAGAGCCAGAGTCCCATAATGCTTGTGTCTTTTATTTTTGTATGTAACAGTCAATCAAATATTTTTGTCCAACTAGTGGAGCCACTTTATTATTTTTGTTATGCTTTGGTGACTTGGTCTGGACTTTATCACATGACGCATGTGCACATTTTTTTTTATGAATGCTCCAGTGTTCAGTTTGGCAGGATTTTGAGCAATAAAGTACATCTTTGCACAGTGCACACTGTCTGAGTTTCACCTTGTTACCTTCTGCTCTACAGTTGGCGCAGTTCTGGGACACATTTGATGTGCAGGTCACTGTTGGTCCCGCTGGAGTGACCCTCGCTCGTTTTAAAGGACGTGACTGCCGAGCTCCTCTCATTCTGCAACCTGCTAAGAAATGTTCATCACTTCCACAAGCATAACAATGTCTACAGTCATCAATATTATTTTGTTGACATGCAAAACAACGTCTTCGGCGTCGGGGAGCAGGTGCTGTGAAACGCTGGGGGGTCATGTATCCATACTGTGACCTTTGGTAAACGTATGGGCTGGGCCATGGCATCTGAGGTGGCACTGCGGATGGAACAGTCATAGGCATTGTCGCAGGACTCTGAGGCTGTTCTGGTTGGATTTGAGGCTGGGGTTTTTGCATAAACTCTTTTATTTGTGAGACCTCAGCTTTCAAATCACTTAGCAGTGTCATGTTTGTTCGCATTTCCTTCAGTTCAGATAAAATGTCTGGTTGCACTTTGGGGTTGTTCTGTGGGGCAGGCACTTTCTCTTTTCTTTCAGGTGGGCTCTCATTGCTTTGTGTGGAATGGACTGCAACACGATGTGGAATAAGCAGCTTTCTCTTGTCTTGTCTTTCGCTCTCACATGCACAAGCTGTATTCAGTTTTTTCAGTAGCAGTTCATCTGAAACATTTGCATGTTGAAGGTAAGGCTGTAGGTCACGTTTTATGTTGTCGTTCTGCAAACCAGTCAAAAGTGTGTGAAGAAACATATTCTGCACTAGGACAGGATCGTAGGTCAGGCCTGATTGTGATTCTTGAGAAGCAAAGAGTATTTTCTGCCTGAGATCTAGAGCACGGATGACAAAACTCTGGGGTGTCTCTTTATTACCTTGCACCTCTGAGCTCATTGCTTGTACAGATCGGTTGCACTTTTCTCTTGATAGTGGCACCTTAGAATTCTTCTCAGAGCAGGTAGTGACAAGTTAGCTTTTCCTTCAAGATAACTACGAAGCTGCATACCAGGAGTGATGGCTCTTATGACAGCATCCACGATTTCTGTTTCTGGAAAACCTTTGGTTAGCCCATGCTCTATTTGACGTGCCAAGCTGGAAAAGGTAAGTCGATCTTTCTGCCCTGGTTCACCGATTTGACCAGAGATTTTAAAGTCTTTGTTCCAAGAAGTGGACTGGGGGTGAGCAGGATATGTAACAATTGGCTTCTCACAAGCTGCTTTATTTTCACTTTGACTTTGCATTAATGTTAACTTAAGCTGTAGTGCCTCAATTTCTTTTGCCAGCCTAATCTGTTCATTTGGTGCTTCATCTGCTTGGTCTTGTTGCATTACTTGTTCATTACTCTGGTTAGGTATGTCTGCTGCATTGTTCTGCATGTCTTCCACTTGTACAGACTCAAGCCCGGGCAAATTAGCAAGTGCAAGTTCTCCTGTATTTCTGTATTCTTCTATTTTGTCTTTTAAATACAGTCAGACATGCCTTGATCTTCCAGTGCACGGAGCTCTTCGCGTTGCAAATGGGAACTAATCACTGTAATGAGCACGGTGCGGGGCTTATTCTTGAGTTCAACTCCACCTTCACGTTCAGCTATGCCCAAAAGTCCGATAATATCGACTAAATTGTCTTTAGATAGCGTGCACAGTGCTTGGATCACTTCTAGCTGTAAGTCTTCAACGTCTATTGTGCCCTCCATTTTGTATTACACTGTAGTTACGTGACGACGCAGAGTTTTCGCGCTTTAGCAAAGTTAGCTTTAGCTCTGAATATTAGCGTAGCTTTCCTGGTGGCTGTAGCTTCACCTCAGATTGCAGGCTTTATTATTCAAGCAGTCCGCTGTCCGTTGCAGGCACTTTAACACTCTTTGTCGCCAGCCTGGGTTGTTTTGGGGGATGAGGAGCGACTGGGGTTACTTTCGGCATGAGCTAGCCCTCGTCACACTCATCCCAGCGGTGCCTCCAAATGTTACGACCACCGTCCCCTGAAAAGGGGAATAAACTTGAGTAAAGAAAACAACAGCGGTGTTCACGTCTCAAGCCAGTGGTTTAATGACGAGAGACGGAACCGAGGCTCCCCCTAGTGTCCACCGGATGTGCTTTGCAAACAAAATCCTTTCACAATAAAACATAGCACTGTACTGTAATCATGTAATAATAAATGAACATTACTTTACTCTTGAAAATAAATTCCTTTCCATTCTTATCACTAGCAATATTGAAAAATAAAATGTATATTTAAATTGTGCTTTTTTCATAACCATTACATATGCAGGGACTTCATCATTCTAAATGTGAGAACATGAGTGGCAAGAAATGCAGAGAGTCAATGGAAGGAAAGGACATTTTTCCTGTAGGAGCTCAAAAATCCAGCTAAAACAGGAAAAGGACACTACAGTCTGAGAACAAATTCAACCCACCACAAGTCTGCTGAGTACTGGGTTTGTAACTGACACTTAAAAAGAGAAAATCAGGTAAACAGTGATAGAAAAACTGATAAACAACAAGACTCTCACATTTATCACAGGCACTAAGATCACACACAGTTAAACTTATTACCCTTTTCTTAAATAAATAAAAAGGGGGGGTTGAGTCCATTTGTTGCAGCTAAAATGTCCTAAATCGTCAACTGTTGTTAGCAGACAAGCTTGTAGTCAACAAGACATTGCCATGACATTAAAGAAATACATTATTTTGCCTGTAGTTTTGCCACTCATTCTAAATGTTAAGGAGCATTTGTCAAATAAAATATGTCAGCGCATAACCTCTGCATTTTATATGCACAGAACGTCAGTTGGCTTGTTTATATTCAAAAAGTCATATGTACTTATGAGCATTTCCTGTTCAGTTCATTTCAATGGAGTTTTCGCTATCAGTTAAATACTTCACTAAAGGTCACTTGAGTGTTTATAAAGAGACCTGTGTCTAAATGCTAACGCTAACAGGAAATACTCAAGGGTACATAAGTTATCAATTTCAAATATAAACAAGCCAACTGATGTTTCATGCTCAGAGTTTATTTACAATGATTTAGACCCTTGTTTACAATGTGATTAGGTAACAGTTGTGAAATACTGCTATTTTTGCATTTGCTGTTCACATGCAACTAAAAAGTCTATGTAATGTGGCCAAAACTGCCAAACCGAGGGCAAAAGGGCAAGATGCCGAGTAAAGTCTTAAATATAGTAATGTTCACAGTGTTTTACTGAGACGTGTAATCTAACCTGTCCTCTGCACTTTGACTGTCACGGCCAGCAGACAGCGGCATGTCGCGGTGGCTGTCGACGTGCAGCAGGCTGACCTGATTTCACTCTAAACAGTGAGAATGTGTGAGGGGCTCAGTGGAGGTCATTAATAAGAGTCTGTGCCGGGACTGACAGCTGCTGACTGGAATGTGAGGCCACAGCAGACAGCTACAGGCAGGTCTCTATTAGCCGCGAGCGTCAGCTGCCAAACTGCCGTAATCAGAGACCGGCACAAACACTTGGTCACTACACCTTCCTCTGCCCTGGGCTCATGCCACACAACAGACCTGTGCCATTTCAACATGTGTTACTCCCTCGTAGTTTTAATCCAGGCTCAAATAGGTTTTCACAAACATTTATTGGACTTTCACATGCAGAGGTTGCAAGTAACTAGGTATTTTTACTCAAGTACAGTAATGGAGCTCAACAGTGGAAGATCGAACCTAGATCCGTAAGTATTTGGCCCCATGTTAAAGCGAACCCTGGATATAATCACATGTTTATCCTAAAACACTTATAATATCATCACTTTGATTCCAGTCACATTTCCTCTATTTCCAGTCTAATTCTATATTTGAAATAAAACAATAATGAAATACAGAAAATATAACTTGTTTATAACTTGGGATTTTAGTATTTTGGTTAATACAACACAAAACATCACGATTTGGCAATTGTTCATGATTACAGTTGACTTGACCAAACTACAATACTGAAATCTGTCTTTTTCTTTAATTCTCAGAGTCTAAAACATCAATTTTCCTCAAGTTTGTGACCCATTTTGTTAATTCAAACTTCCTGGAAGAAAATATCACAATCTTTATGTATATAGATTGTAATGAAAGACTTATAATGGCCGCTATTAAAATATTGACGTTTGCAGATGGATTTTTAAAAACACTTAATTTGGCTTCTAAAATTGGCACGATTATTTTTCTTTTTGGGTTTTTTTTATGTTTATATTGTGACTTGAATCATCACGAGCATCGATTAACCTAATAATTTTGACATCCCTATTTATAACTGCTTACAACAATGTTTTAAAATATATTTATTATGTTTTGTAATCTTAATATAGTAAACATGAACTTAAAAATGTCTTTGCCATGTGTTTTGACACTTAACATTGCCTGATTTATTAAGAGTTCATCTTTCTGCTTATTCAGAATGTGCGTGTGCAATACTGACATATAAACACACTGAGAGAGAGAAGTACACCCTGTCAACACACAGCTCCTTTACTTGTCCGCCCTGTGACCCCTGTCCCGCTCACAGAGGTACACGTGTGTCAAGTCTTGTTACTAAGAGTCATTGTGCAATTAGGGCTGTCAAAAGTGTTGAAAATCTGGTTTATAGAGCTCCGGATTGTAACATCAGACTTGCCAATGGTTTAACACAGTTGGTCGAATGTTAAACCATTGGCAATTTTAGAATTACAAGCCAGAGTGATAGATAAATTTACTAGTATAATCCAGCAGTTTATTGGGTTGTTCCATGACTGTTTTGTTTACTTTTTTACATTGCTTTGGCCAATGTAAGAAAGTTTAGCTAAACCTGCTGCAAAAATGGCAGATTTCTCATTATTTCCAACATGGTCTTTGTCTTTTGACCTCCTTGTCAGTGCCGCTTGAGTTTTTTCTCCAACACAGTTATGCCATACATCATCACTTTGCACTGGTGGCTATGCTAGCAAAAGTTTAGATTTTACTTAGATATTTACTTCTGGGATTTAGGGTTATGGAAGAAGAAAATCATAAGGATTTTTCACTTGAAAATAGGAAAAAAATAAGAATAAAATGAAAAAAAAATTTTTCTTTAAAAGGAATCTTGAGAATGACAAATTATACTTAAATCTAGAAAAATAAGCTTTGACTCAAGCACTTTTTTCCATAATAACTTATTTAGGTCTGCCTTTTCAGGTTCTCGAGTTACAGATTTATCACAAAAACACAAAATGTACACAATTTTCATCGCTTATCATCATCATCATTGCTTTTCATTCTAGGTTTTTCATCTCAGGATATTTTGAAACCTAAAAAGCCTGTTAACGATTAATGATTATTAAATTACTTGACGATTATTTAACTAATTGATAGTTGCGATCAATCGATTAACTTGTTGCAGCCTATACATGATTATGTAAATGATTAAACCTAACATTTTGGTGAGATTTACATTTGCCTTTTGACATAGTATGTGGAGGTAATTCTACAACTGTTACCTATTAACCACACTGTAAATATGGTTTAAAACTCGCATAAATGACACAGATGGTTTGACAAATGATTTACAAATGTTTGCATTTCAAAAATGTTTAGTCTGCCATATGGGCTTTATGTTCTAATTTTAATTTACTTCAATAATTTCAAGTATTTTACCTTCAGTATTATTTTAATTGTTATCTTTCTTAACAGAACAAAACATCTACGATAACCATTACACTAGTAGGTCTATCTTCACTGTTCACTGTCCTTGTCATTTCTAGAGTTTAATTCATCCTGACAGCCCCTCCCCTCGCTCTCTGGCATCTGACACATTTAATAAGTTTAATATTTACGACTTGAGATCAGAATAGACGCTGCGGTGCTGAGTCCACATACCAGGCCTCGTTGACTGAGAGCTGGGATAAGTCGGAGTGTTGACAAGGTTTTAATTCAACAGGCTCCCGAAATCTATTTGTAAGCGCACAATGTTAACCTCACATTCTGCGCGTTCACAAAGCGCTGCCTGGCGTGCTCGGACATCGGGTTTAATAACAGCTGTGTGCGTTACGCCCCTCAGTCATAAAGTCAGGTGTGAACAAACACATAAACATGTTGTGTGCGGATGTGTGATCTCTGACTTTACACTAATAATGTGTGACTGTAGCTGCACTGTTGGGAAGAAGACTCTGGAAGTGTATTTAGTTACAGATGTTGAATGTTATATTTGCAATATAAAACGTATTTAGAGGGATTTTCGGTCGACGTCACTTTTAGCCCTACTGCGCACGCATTGTGCAGAAAGAGCCGCTCTCCGTCCGCTTAGCTGGGGAAACTTCTTTGAATAAAACAACAAAATGGGGCGAGAGCAGCTGTTTGGACCAGGTCTGAACCGGTCTGACAGACACCTGTCTCCTGTAGCTTGAGACAGTGTTTTTTTCTGCATTTTTTCACTCACCTGAATGTAACTTTTAAGGGTCTTGAGGTCAAATCTTTTTCACAAATGTTGATTTAGCAGCAGAACGTTTGTTTTTGCACAGTGATAAACTCTTGTAGTTAGCTGACAACGGTGTTTTTTCGACTGTTTGTGTCAATGAGTGGTGACTCTTTTCTGATACACAAAAAATCACTCTATATTCCAGAGAGAGTATTGTATTCCAAGAACGTTGATTACTGTCACGCTGAATTACATTATATTTACATTTTTGGTTCAGAACAGACGTTTGGAGTAAGCCTCCGGGCTTCCGCACTTTTTGCGTGCCGCCACTTGCTTTTCCAAACATGAAATGCACAGCATACACACACACTCACAAAAAGAAACAAACAAACAAACAAACAAAATACCACAGTTGCCATTGTTCATAAGATAAGAAAACTTTGTACACATGCATCACTACCAGGGCTGTTTTTCCTTTCTAAAAATGCTTGAACGCTAAAGTATGCGCTGAAATACCTAAATATATTCCTTAGATTAAAAAGAAAAAAAAGTAACTTAACTATAGTATAATAAGTAACTGTAGTAAATAACTATATTTCAAATACTTTCCATTGAAAAAGTAACATGACAAAATACTGTTGAGTCTTCTGACTACAAACATTGCAAGTGTTAAGTTACTTCCCAACACCGTGTATCTGCTCAAAGACACATCATAGTTCTCCATTTGTATTAGGCTCGGGATCGTGACATCATGCAGCTGTAGAATGTTCAGTTTGACTAATGTTAAATCAATGGAGATTTTAAATAGCTAAATACCGAAAATAGCATTTATTAAATCACATTTTGACACTATATAGTAATAGATAAATGTGCCAGTACTGACCCAGCAGTTTATTGGGCTGATCCACGGCTGTTTTTTAAAATCGTTTTGTCTAATGTATTCCTATGGAAGTTCTGCTAAACTGCAACAAACATGGCGGATTTGCCATTATTTCCATGGTAACCACAGATAATTCCCGAGCCTAATGGGCTCCGTGCACGGAATTTCAGTTGGCTGCGTACGTTCAAAAATGCTAACTTCTGTATGTACGACCACTTCCTGTTAGCGTTAGCCTTTAGACACAATTATGTCTCTTTTTAAACGCACAAGTGTCCTTTGGTGAAATATTCCTCTGATATGTAAAGTCTTTAACATGTTTTCAGTAAAATTTACCACAACTGTCTGATCTAAAGAGGATTTATTTGTTTTTTTCTATGAGGTTTTCACTACATCAGTTTAAAACGACTAAATCCTCTTTAGATCAGACAGTTGTGGTAAATGTTACAGAAAACATGTTAAAGACTTTACATATTAGAGGAATATTTCACCAGAGGACACTTGTGTGTTTAAAAAGAGACATCATTGTGTCTAAATGCTAACGCTAACAGGAAGTGGTCGTACATACAGAAGTTAGCATTTTTGAACGTACGCAGCCAACTGAAATTCCGTGCACGGAGCCCATTGGCTGAGTGCAGTTGTCTTGTTTTGGTTTAAAATACTACATCCTGTACATACAACGACTTCCTGTTCAATACTCTTCAATGAGGTTTTCACTCCATCAGTTTAATAAATCCTCTTTAGATCAGACAGTTGTGGTGAATGTTACAGAAAACATGTTAAAGACTTTACATATTAGAGGAATATTTCATCAGAGAACACTTCTGTGTTTAAAAAGAGACATAATTGTGTCTCAATGCTAACACTAACAGGAAATGGTTGTATGTACAGAAGTTAGCATTTTTGAACAATCGCAAGCCAACTGAAATTCTGTGCACACAGCCCACAGATGAATACAAATAGATATTCTCTAAAACATTACTGTTGTTGGGGATAAATAAGTTTTATGCCACTACTTTTCAATGGCCATAAACAGGAGGAGGCCCTACTCTTGGTTAAACAGTAGTTCATTTTCTGGCCATGCAAAGCCCGCTCATAGTACAATTACACATTTTTATCATTTATTTAATGTCACAAAAACACTTACACTCGAAAAACATGATTTTATTCAAGTAATTCTTTTGCTACACTTTGTACCTTCAAGTCCAAGTAATAACTAAATTTAAGCATGCTCGAAGGAGAAGAGCACCAAAAGCTTTAAATCTTAGCCTATTTTCAAACTACACTATATTACACTGCTGCTGCTAACCTACTAAAAATCTTTACAGACCCAAATGTGCTTATACAAGTCCAAACACACTGAAACAATCCTGTATTCTAAGTACATCCAGACTGAACCTTTCAAGGCTAGACTGATGTTCTGATTCACTCTAATATATATTCCATTTCTACTTCTGCACAAACATCACACAAAGGCGTTCACTTCAGTCATAGTTTAAGTGTGGTTTCTTATCACTTTGTCCATAATGACTTCTTAAGAGCAGCCCTCAGCCGCTGCCTGTAATTACCACTCAGGTTGGAGAGGTATGTGAGAGCAGCCTGACCTTGCACTGCTGTTTATTACACCCACTGTATCACATCACTCACAGCTGCATGCCTTTTAACTGATAGACCGGGGTCGTGTTTCTGCTGCAGTTAGTTTGAAGTTTCAGCTACACTGCGCTCGTCTCGTCGATCTGGGTCGCGCCCACAGAAATGCACCGCTAATTGATGCAGCTCTGGTTTACAAATGCATTTCCTCAAACGATCTTTCTCTTTGGGAAGACTTGAAACGGCTGCGAAACAGATTTGCAACAAGTATGAGGAAGTGATGTGTTCATTAAATTATGTTTGAAACTGTCAGCGTTTAATTGTTTTTCCTGGAATGTGTCACAGTATTTCATTAAATCTCTATGTCGGATTAAATGCAATCAAGAGGTATTTGTGCTCACAGATAACTTCGGCTGAAAATTCAGATAAATCAGATAAGATAAGACAGACTTTATTTATCCCACAATGGAGAATTTTCAGCAATGCACAATTCAAGAACAGGAGGAGAATAGAAACACACAATAAAACAAGATAATAACATTGACAAATAGACTTGATTAAAAAATAATAATAATAAAATTGACAATACAGTATTTTGTTCTAACCTGGCTCATGCAGATTTAAGATCTTCCACAGTATCCATCTGGAACTTTACTCGCTGAAAGCGTTTGGGAAAAAGGTGGAACGTTCGATGAAATACTTCGAGCTGATTGGGTGTGCGGTCGACCTTATTTATGTTTAATCAATCACAGCAACGAATCGTAATGATCCAATGTGGGATTGAACAAGTGGAACACACACCTCTCTTCTTGCATAAATACTCTGTATTTCTGTTAAAACAGAATCAAACGCAGAAGAAACACGTACATCAATGGGGGAAGCCATCTTTGTTTAGTTAGATTCAGGCGGTACTTCCTGCAACCAACTCCCCTCAGCCCGCTCTGCTGCAATGTGATTGGGCGGTTAACCTGCTGTGTTGTACTCCAAACCAATCAGGCTGCTGGAAGGCCAGATGGATTATGTTGAGTTTGTAAATTCCCAAATATCACAAGATAATCCATCTGAATCCCACACTTAATGGCACCCACGCTGCCATTAACAATAACATACCAACATGGGTTTTAATTTAAATGTATATACGTGCTTATGCATACCATGTAATTTGTCTTTTTTTGCATATGATTTTTGTAACTTCAAATCTAAACCTATTTGTTAAATTCAAAAGGTTTCATTCGTCTATAAAACGCTAAAAAAATAGTGTCTTTATTTGACGCTTTTCACAGCATGAAATAAAGACGCATATAAGAGACACAACCAAAAAAAGTCTAGAAATGTGCTCATGATTCGCTCTCATGTCGTTGTATACTTATGTATTTGAATGAGTCTGTGTTGGCAGGACAGGGCCTGGACACCTGCACTTGGATGAGAGATTACAACAGGTAAACAGAGATCATTTACTGTATTTGTTTTTATGTTGCTGAAATGATTGTCTCAAAACGTAGAAATGTGCAAATGTTGAAATAATAATAACAATTTCTAGACAAGGAATTAATAATTGTAATAATACTTTACCACTCCACTGTTTAACCTTTAACAACAATATGACATTTTTCTGTCAGAGTGGGTCTATCAAAACTAGATATAAAACACAATAAAATGCTGAAAAAGGCATAAAAACAAACACACAACAGTGATTTTCTGTGAACATGACGCTGCAGATGTTTCAGACTGACTGCACTCATCTCTGAACTCAGACTTTGTCCTCAAACGGCCAAAGTTTCCTTTAACCCTAATCTTTCAGCCGACTGCTGCGAGTGATTAATACACGGCCGTAAATAACCGCGTGTGCTTGATGAATGGAAGGTGAGGTGTGGAGATGTGGCCTACGGTGAATCTGCCGCGCCAGCATGTGCCTCTATCTGTGGCCGGTGCCATCTGCCTCCCCGTGGGACCTGCTCCTCCACAGCGCCCCCTACATGCATACATTAATAACTAGCCTCTGACACTAGGGCACCGCAGATGGTACAGGGGTCTGGCGCGGTTAGACTTATTAGGAGCGGAGATGAGGAGGCTAACGTAACGGCAAAGACTAAAAATGATGCCAGAATCTCCGAGTAGTAATATAATCAATGTGTTTATGTCTCAAGCAGCGACTCCTGACCTGTAACGCTTAATATTACAAGGATTAGCACGTTGCTGAAGGTTGCTAATGGGTCGTCCCGGGCAGAGATCCTGAATACTGATGCAGACTGACAGCTGCAGGTGCTGGTTTTATGAGAGCTCGAAGCTGCTACAAGGGGGCTCTGACAAAGTAATTTTTCAGGATTGTTCATATACAACATGTAGACTGGTTTGGTAATAGAACAAAAGCAAACATTTAAAGGCACTATACATGATTTTGCCATCATAAAAAGCTATAACACAATGTTAAAAAAAATCTTTAATTTAAGGTAGCAAATGATCCATTATTGAACATATATGAGCAACCCATGCTGTACACCACAAAAACGTTTTTTTTGCATGTAATTGATATGCATCATTGCCCCAGTTTATTATGTTTATATTTATGGTAAATGTAAAAATGTGTTATTATTATGAATATTAACTAAATCCTAATCCTAATCCCAACTAATCTTAACCAACTCCAAGCCCCAGATCTAAACATACCAATTTTTGTAACTTCCAACCTGAAATTAGTTGTTAAAACCCAAGGAAAATGTCCCCACGTGGCGTCTATAAGACACTAAGAAAATAGCGTCTCTCTAATAGAGACGCCGTATTGACCTTATTCTGGACTTCCAGTTTAGCTACAGTTAGCCTAAATTATTAACATAGACATTTATTTTATTTTTTTAATTATATCTATTAGAAATGGCCCCTCAAGACAGACAATTTACCTTAACAGAGTTAAACAGGAAGTGTGATGCTAAGAAAAGTGGGCAGGGCAGAATAAGGTGAAAAATAGAAACACAAGAAAGGGCTAGAAACTTGCACATTTGTGAGCAGGTTTCCTTTTCAGGTTTCAGTATCTGTGAGACCGTGTTGAAATGAGACACTATTTTGATTAGATACTTTGATAATATTTCTGTGCTGGTGTAAAGCTTATTTTAAGTGATGATTATATTTGAAATACATATCTTCAAAGAGGCACCACAACTTTTCTGGTGGACGGTTTGTCACCTTCATATTCAAATAATAGTTGTTGTTGCTTTATTTGAAATCTCCAGAGCATGGACACTAATATATCTTCATGGAGACCTGTCAGATCTGTTAAAAAGTGACCACACTATTATTTTTTTATGATTAAAACATTTAATTGTCATTATGTGAAATGTGGACAAAGCAATAACATTTTCAAAAAGACATGAACTCTCTGCTAGAAAAGAAAGTACTTCATTTTATTCAAATCCGTTTTTCTGCTGCATCTTGTCAATACAGGTGAAAATTAGTTTGCAGAGCCCTATCTATTTTAACAAGCGTAAAAACATGCACCTCAATCAAAGGTGCTCGGCTGTTGCAGTAAATATAAGAAAGAAGGACAAGCCAAAGGTTCATCAGTTTGACCTGAGATTGAAAATGTCTGTCTTATTCAATTTAAAGTGCAGGCTTGTCCTTCAGACTCCTATCTATTTCTAATGTCACCTATAACTCAGGAAGTGTGCTTGTTATTGTTTTTAGCTTGTGTTAGCCTCCGATATAAAGCTCAACTTACTTCATAAGGAGAGTGATTTTAATACTTATTGTGGTGAACAGGTAAAAAGCTCAAAATGTCGACTTCTGTGAAAAATATAATCATATGGTTGTGTTTCTTTACATTTTTAGGAGCTTTTAAACAACTTATGTATACAGGGATGTCATATAGGTTATATTGGCTTTTGATTTACTTATTTAGCAAAGCAAAGGACAACAGAAAACATGACACAATCAATCAAAGCACCTATAAATGTCTAGTTTTAATTGTCTGACATATTTTTCTCATTTGTTCCAGCGGTGTGAAAACGCGCCAACCTCTAAGTCGCTTCCTGCCTTTTCAAAATTAACTGGAACGAGTGCAAACAAAGTCCTCCTGCGTACGATCCAGCCCATTTTGTGTAGTGGAAAAAGTGAGCCGCGCTAACAAAGCAGCCATGTTTGCACTGTGATTCTGCAGATACGTGTACTCCCCCCTCTCCTCGCTGCCTTCCTCCTGGAGATGCTATCACAGCCCTGATTACACTGTCGACCCTGGGGACAGAGGCTGGGCCGGAATCACAAGCAGAAAAACATCAGTCTCAATTTACTCCGCGGCGCTAAATATGAGGTCCCGCACAGCTCTCTCCCTGCTCCAAAAGACAATTATCTCAGTCGGTCACATACGGATCCAGTCTGTGGCCCTGGGTGTTTATGGAGGTCATCCCACACACACACAGACTCTTCTCCGGCCGCTGCTCTCTCCAGGGACCGCCGCCAATGAGCCTCAGATACAGCATTGATTTGAAATGGCAACGGCTCCACAGCGCTGCGCGGCTCTAATGACTGGATCAAATGCATCACACCTCCTTGACCGGCCAGCCAATTTCTGCCGCATTCCAGCCACAACTCAATCATACGTCTAATTCTCCCCTGCCTCCCAGAAGTGTCCACTCCTGCAGCACATTCATGGGATGGGATTTGATTATTATCGTGAATGAAATGCAACAATAACAACTCAAAAGGGCGGCGCACACAGCCGTCTGCGGGTGTCATTTATATTCAGAGGCTAACTGCTGGCTCCGACGCAGATGTAATATGCACTTGGAATGAATTGGAGAGCTGTTAAATCCCCTGGGCTGGTGGGGTCTGTGCACCTCTTGCTCTCATGTTTATATAACAGTATAGTCCCAATCACTCTTTCCAGCTGGCTGAAGGTTACCAGGGCAAGAGGGGTAACAAATGGGCTCAGTGCACCTTCTGAGAGCAGCGGCTGAAGCCTGGATAATGGCCTGTCATAATGGACAATATAGGCAGAGCCCTCCTGAGACCAGAAACCAAAGAACAAGTGGCTGAATTATTCATGGTTTCCATGGCGGCCGCACAGCTGCATTGCATTAGGCTCTTCATTAACTCTGCCGGCTTCTACAAAAAGCTCCAAGCTAAAACAGCACCACTATTTCCCATTGAGGGAAAACATTATCATTGGCTCTCGAGGCTTTAGTCCTCCTTAACAGTGCCTGACTGCTGACCTTCTTCACATATAATAATAATATGGCTGGGATTAAAATGTGATTTCATCTTTGACGAGAGCTGCTGCTGCTTGTTCTAATGATGGTTGAGAGTGACAGAGCCTGACACATCATCTCTTCACGTTAATGACACACTTATCACAAGTCTGCTGTCAGAGAACACTCGCCGTTAGCTGGAGGAGGTGCAACAGAGCTGCCAGAGGAGCAGAGAGGTGGAGCTGTATCCACGCCGCAGTCACACAATAAGTCATAAACACAATAAGTGCAAAGAGACAATGACAAATTTGTCCTTGTTCGGCTCGGCTCTAAGAGAGCAGCCTTTAATTGGATATTACTGAGAGCTCATTGACACAGCTTTTGTCACCAGGGACCTTTGAAGATTTTCTGCTGCTGTGATTCAGAACCACACTGAAAGTTAATCTCGCCAAATGAATTCCTTCTGTTATATTCAAAATTCATTATTCTGTGAAGTGATACTTAATAGCTCTTTTTGTGCGTCCTGTACTGAAAAGACTGACAAAAACAAAGTATTTTTAATTAATCTGCAACACTCTTCTTATTTCAGCAGATATCTCTCACTTCAGGTATATCTTCCATCATAATTTGTCCTTTCTCAACAGCCCGAGTGTTTTATATCCGTGTAAAACTCCCATCGTCGGCAGCCTCTCATGAATGATTCATCCTGTTTAGGGCACAGTTGTTTGGGTGCAGCTGGCTCAGAGGTACAGGCCAAATGGAGATGGCACATGGCCGCTCCAGATGTTGCTGATCTGTTTATGCAGTTCTCATCAAAACAGCATGCACACGGCCCATCTGGAGACAGCAGCCTGGAGGAGGTAAGAAGAACCGCAACTTACACTGCTGCCAACTTATTTTATACTGTATCATTGTAGCGTTATGTGTTTGATTTCACAACAGGCCTCGGCGTTTGGCACATCCGTCAGCGCCATAAGGGGAATTTATACGGATTAAAGCCAGGATTGTGGTCAGGATTAGCTACGAGCGGAGTTACAATATTGTTTATTTAGGTTAAAGATGATGAGCACATACAGTGAATAGTGAAATATGCACAAACATGAATAATCTCTCTGACTCCTCTTTTTATAGTTCTCACAAGTTTCTCAGGTAAACATTTAAGACATAAAAGTGAAGCTGACTTACCAACTTCCGCACAGCCAATAAGCTCTCATCCCAAAGAGACTCACATGGCTCTTTTTTACATGTTTGCAGTAGTTGAAATGTTTAATAATTGGATGGATACTAGTACCCTACTAGTACTCGGCTCTACTTTGTTCGGTCTGCGTCTCAATTACTCTTTAGAATGGGTAAATGCTAGATAGTCAGATTCGAAGGGACGGTGATTGAATTTAGGAGTTTAGAAGAGAGAAGTTTAGAAGTTTAGGAAAAAGGTTAGGGTAATGGGTGAGGTTGGGAAAGGCTATGATAAAAAGAAAATATACTATACAGGTATAACAATATAAGGCCCGTTTAGCAACAGTTATAAACCCATTACAATGTCAACCCGCTCAGTTCTGTCCCTCTGGACCAGACTATTTAACACTAACCCTTTTATTCAACGTCTGGTATTTCAGCTTTAAACTCCCTATGACAAGTTGAACTACTAATTTCACTGAAATGTAGTTTGGATTTTTTTTTTTAACAAAATATTTTGGTAGCACTTTAAATGACCACCATGTTACCTACAGTTAAATACTGTGTCACTTACTACTGTAGATACTGCAGGTGATACTGTACAGTACTTACAGTGGTACTTTTATCAGCAGATATTGGTATACATATAACAGTGACAGTTGGTGGTACTTACCAGTACTTACTGGCACACTATGATGCACTTAGCAGTACTTATGCCGCGTTCATGTGGTCCTCGGGAACTCGGAAAAATGTTGTTCCGAGTTGAAAAATGCACATGAACGCTCAAGCAGCTCGAAACAACTGCTCGGAAACTCGGGACAAACGAAGCTGCCCGAGCTCTGCACCTGACGTCACTGACACATGGAGACTGATGAAAATCAGTTAGAAAATAAATACTAACAACCGTCAACGTTAGTTTTTGGACGCAGCATTATTGCAGTACTTATAATGGTGCCACCCTTAATACTCAGAGGTGCACATATGATTTGTTTCAGTGGTGTTAATGATACTGAATGAAAAGGACAAAGAGAAGGTAATCATTATAACTATACCTAGTGTCACAGAACACATCTTGTTGGTACTATAATTAACTGTTATGTAATGCAGTAAGTACCACTCAAGTACTAGTATGTGTCAGTTTATTATACAAATCACCACTGTAATTTATATAATTTTGAATGCAGTAGGTACTTTCTTAATGCCACTATTTACCATTATATATCATGATATTTATGAACAAATGTGTCGGAATCGTGTTATGATTAGTCAATTACATTTTGTTGTTTTGTTCACTGAAAAAAATATTTATTTGTTTCAGATATGATAAGGTAAAATAAGATAAGATATCCTTTATTTGTCCCTCAATGGGGAAATTCCAGTGTTGCAACGCACATTTTAAGAACAGCAGGGAAAATAGAAACATGCAATCAAACAAGATAATTTTAATCTAAAGATCTAAAATGTATATAAAGTTATAATAGATGTTTGTTATAGTTCAATTCCTAATATTGTTGTGACAATAAAAAAACATTCATGCTTTTCTAACATTTGCCTTTTTTTGTCACATGCTGCTCCTCCTGCTGTCTGTCTCCCTCTGTGTTCCCTCCTACATGGGTGTGCTGCAGTAGCTCTCCATCTCACACCTGTCTGCAATCAAGCCAGTTTAAGAGGAGCAGCTCCACAGCAACTCCTCGCCAGTTTGTCTTTCATCTAACACACTCCTGCCTGCCTGCCTGCCTGCCTGCCTGCCTGCCTGCTTCCTGCCGATCGTAAGCCAGCCTGCCTGCCACTCTGCCTGCCTGTCAGCCTCTCTGCTTGCCTGCCTGCCTCTCTGCTTCCTTGCCTGCCTTTCTGCACTCTGCTTGCCTGCCTGCCTGCCTGCCCCCCTCCATGCCAACCTGCTTGCAAATTATTGTAAAATAAACATTTTGTCTATTTGAGGTCGACTGTTTCTGGGTCCTATCTTGAAACGTGACAGTACAAACTGGCCAATATGGACCCACAGATTCGGCTTCTGTGAACCCAGTTGACCCTGAGCCAAAGGACCCAATTGTCCGAGCAATTACTAATCAAGGGTCCATAATTGGACAACATGACCAGCTGTTACGAGGCCTAATGGAGAGTCAACAAACCTCTGCCAACCAGATTGCTCAGCTCAACGCCATGGTACAGCAACTTACAGTGAGTCTCGCTGGAACACAAGCCACCGCTCAACCAGCTGCCGCAGCTCATCCTCCTGCACCTCCATTCCAGCCCGCCAGAGAATCCCATGTGCCAGACCCAGAACACTATGCAGGTGACATGGGAAAGTGTGGGGCATTTCTCCTCCAGTGTTCTTTAGTTTTTAGTCAAAAACCCTATACCTACGCCACTGATTGGTCCAAAATTGCCTTTGTAATGGGTTTGCTCCAGGGAAAGGCTTTGGACTGGGCCTCAGCCAAGTGGCAAAATGATATTATTATTCGCAACAATTTCGCTGCATTTGAAGATGAGCTTAGAAAAGTGTTTGACCATCCTGTTCAGGGAAAGGAGGCCTCTAAAAGGCTTCTCTCCACCCAGCAAGGAACTCGCAGCGTTGCCGAATATTCAGTTGAATTTAGAACACTCGCTGCTGAGGCAAAATGGGATGATGTGGCTCTTCAAAGTGTGTTTGTGAATGGTCTGTCAGAACAACTAAAAGATGAGCTTGCACTTAAAGATGACTCTAATGACCTTGATTCTCTGATTAGCACTGCTATTCGACTTGACAACCGGCTTCGTGAGCGCCGCAGAGAACGTACCAGCCGCCATATTTCCTCCACCTCCACTGCTCGTCGCACACCACCTGGCAACCCAGCTGTGAGCCCTGCTTTTGCCCCAGGTCAGTCCAATCATGCGGCATCTGATGAGGAACCAATGCAGCTAGGTCGAGCTAAGCTAACTCCTACTGAGCGACTGCGCAGAATGCAAGCTGGTGTATGCATTTACTGTGGAAAACTTGGACATTTTCTTGCTACTTGCCCATCTCGACCAAAAGACAGGGCTCATCAGTGAACATGGGGGCACTGGTGAGCCACACCACTCTCCCTTCGAACCCCACCACTAAGATGCTACTTCCTGCCACACTTTATGTAAATGAAATTTCCCTGCCTTTGACTGCCCTTGTTGATTCTGGAGCGGAGGAGAACTTTTTGGACAGTAATCTTGCCCAGCAGGCTGGTTTAGAAATGGTGCTTTTGAAAGATCCCTTGACTGCAACGGCTCTAGATGGCAGACTCCTCTCAAAGGTAACACACTGCACCCAACCAATAAAATTATTACTATCTGGCAACCACCAAGAAACGTTACATTTTAAAATAATATCTTCTCCACACTCACCAGTGATCCTTGGTTATCCCTGGTTAAGAACACACAACCCTCATTTTGACTGGGGCAAATGCTAAATTGTTAAGCTGGAGTTCTTTCTGTCACTCCTCTTGTTTGAAGTCAGCCCTTCCAAGTTCCAGTTTGGTAAAACCTCAAACTGAACCACCAGATCTAACTAATGTCCCAACTGCATATCATGACCTCGCTGATGTTTCAGTAAAGACCGTGCACTGTCTTTGCCTCCCACAGGCCATATGATTGTGGAATAGATCTCCTTCCTGGTGCCCCCTCTGCCTTCCAGCCGACTGTACAACCTCTCTCGACCTGAATATGAGGCCATGGAGAAATACATCAATGACTCGCTTGCTGCAGGTATTATCCGCCCTTCATCCTCTCCTGTTGGTGCAGGTTTTTCTTTGTTGGAAAAAAAGATCTCACTCTTCGCCCTTGCATAGACTACAGAGGCTTAAATAACATCACTATAAAGAACAAATATCCACTTCCACTCCTAGACTCTGCTTTCCAACCTCTGCACAAGCCACCATCTTCTCCAAGCTAGACTTAAGAAATGCATACCATCTAGTACGAATACGAGATGGGGATGAGTGGAAAACTGCTTTCAAACACCTCTTGGGCATTTTGAATATTTGGTCATGCCATTCGGGCTCACAAACGCACCTGCTGTTTTTCAAGCTATGATCAATGACGTACTAAGAGACTTTCTGAATCGCTTTGTCTTTGTTTATTTAGACGATATCTGATTTTCTCTTCATCTCCAGAGGAGCATATGGTCCATGTTCGCCAAGTTCTGCAAAGATTACTTGAGAACAAGCTCTACGTCAAGGCTGAAAAGTGTGAATTCAACGTCCAGTCCGTAAGCTTTTAGGCTATATCATCGGCTGTGGGCAGGTGAAGCCAGACCCATCCAAAATCCAGGCAGTGGCAGATTGGCCAAGACCACAAAACCGTAAGCAACTACAAAGATTTCTTGGCTTTGCAAATTTTTACCGCCGCTTTGTCCGGAATTACAGTCAATTAGCTTCACCTTTAACTCGGCTGACCTCCTCTAACCTCAGTTTCATTTGGGATTTAGATACTGAGCAGGCTTTCCAGAATCTTAAGCGGCAATTCACCTCTGCTCCAGTTCTTGTACATCCAGACCCTGCACTGCAATTTATAGTGGAAGTGGATGCCTCTGATAGCGGTGTGGGTGCAGTGTTGTCTCAGCGGTCCCCGTCAGACCAGAAATTACATCCTTGTGCATTTTTCTCACGAAAGTTATCCTCAGCAGAGCGTAATTACACTATAGGGGATCGTGAGTTACTGGCAGTCAAGTTGGCACTGGAGGAGTGGCGCCACTATCTGGAAGGCGCTGAAGTTCCTTTCATTGTGTGGACTGATCATAAAAATTTGTCATACATTCAATCTGCAAAACGTCTTAATTCTCGACAGGCAAGATGGGCACTGTTCTTCGGACGTTTCAACTTCACAATCACTTACAGACCAGGCACTAGGAACACTAAACCTGATGCTCTTTCCCGACAGTTTTCCTCCACAGACTCACCTGATCCTGTGAGAGCATTGTCCCTTCATCCTGTGTGGTTGCTTCAATCACCTGGGAAATAAAATCCAAAGTCCAGGAGGCACAGGCAACAGATCCAGACCCAGGTAATGGACCTTCAGATTGTCTTTATGTCCCTCAATCTGTGCGTTCTCAGGTCCTCCAGTGGGGGCATGATTCCAGCTTCGCCTGCCATCCTGGGATGGGTCGTACTCTAGTCTTGCTGCGACGACACTTCTGGTGGCCTACTATGGAGAGAGACACTCGTGACTATGTTCTAGCCTGTACTGTCTGCGCCAGAAACAGACTTCGAATCAAAAACCAGCTGGACGCTTCATCCCTTGCCGGTCCCCTCTCGTCCGTGGTCACACATAGCGATTGATTTCGTCTCTGGACTTCCTGTCTCTCACGGTAAAGCATGCATTCTGACAATCATAGATCGATTTTCAAAGTCTGTTCACTTTGTTCCACTCGAGAAACTGCCGTCTGCTCTGGAAACAGCAGACCTATTAGTCCAACATGTCTTCAGACTTCATGGCACGCCGCTGGACATCGTCTCTGACAGGGGCCCCAATTCATTTCCCAAGTTTGGAGAGGTTTTTGTCAAGCTCTTGGCGCTAAGGTGAGCCTCTCTTCAGGATTCCATCTCAAACCAATGGTCAATGTGAACGGGCAAATCAAAATTTGGAGGCCTCTCTTCGCTGTGTGGCATCACAGAATCCTTCGGATTGGAGTTTATACTTACCGTGGGTTGAGTATGCACACAATTCTCTCCCTTCTGCATCTACTGGTATGTCTCCATTTGAATGTGCCCTTGGATATTTACCTCCTATGTTTCCAGAACAGGAGAGAGATGTCGCTGTCCCTCCGTAAAGGATCATATCCTGCGTTGCCGTCATATCTGGAACTGCACTAAAGCTGCCTTGCTTCGCTCTGTTGAACGCAATCGTCAAATGGCAGATAAGCACCGGATTCCGTCCCATCTTACCAACCGGGACAAAAGGTTTGGCTTGCAGCTAAGGACATTCCGTTAAAGGTAGAGTCTAAGAAACTTGCACCCAGGTTTATTGGCCCATTTGAAGTTGACAAGATCATAAATCCTACTGCTATCCGTTTGAGATTGCCTCAATCTATGAAAATCCACCCAACCTTTCATGTTTCTCAGCTGAAACCATTTCATGAGAGCCCTCTCTGCCCTCCAGCCGAACCCCCTCCTCCCGCCCAGATCATTGATGACCATCCTGCATTCTCGGTCCGTCGTTTGGTGGATGTCCGGCGCCGTGGTCGCGGATTTCAGTTTCTGGTGGATTGGGAGGGGTATGGGCCAGAGGAACGATCTTGGTGTCCCGTAACCTCATCCTGGATCCTGCTCTGATAGAAGAGTTTTACCGTACCCATCCTGGCAAGCCTGGTGGTCCGCCTGGAGGCGGTCATTGAGGTGGGGGTACTGTCACATGCTGCTCCTCCTGCTGTCTGTCTCCCTCTGTGTTCCCTCCTACATGGGTGTGGCTGCAGTAGCTCTCCATCTCACACCTGTCTGCAATCAAGCCAGTTTAAGAGGAGCAGCTCCACAGCAACTCCTCGCCAGTTTGTCTTTCATCTAACACACTCCTGCCTGCCTGCCTGCCTGCCTGCCTGCCTGCCTGCTTCCTGCCGATCGTAAGCCAGCCTGCCTGCCACTCTGCCTGCCTGTCAGCCTCTCTGCTTGCCTGCCTGCCTCTCTGCTTCCTTGCCTGCCTTTCTGCCACTCTGCTTGCCTGCCTGCCTGCCTGCCCCCCTCCATGCCAACCTGCTTGCAAAATTATTGTAAAATAAACATTTGTCTATTTGAGGTCGACTGTTTCTGGGTCTATCTTGAAACGTGACATTTTTATTTTTTGTAATTATAATATGAAAGCTATTGTTGTAATAATTACCTTTTCTTTGACCTTTTCATTCAGTACCATTACTACCACCAATAAAACAGATTATAAACAAATAATAAACAAAAACATGACATGACAGGAGGAGGAGCTTAACAGTGGTTGCTAGGTAACTTCCTATAGCACGATGTCATCAATTATAATCAGGAAGTCAAATTAAGGATGAAATTTGCAAATAGGAAAAATATTCAGCTTTTCTTCTGTATTTTTGTTTAATTATTAGTTATGGGCACTTTAAACTAATATAACAGTGTTTTTATAGCCTAATAATTGTTATATATGTGTTTATGTGTGATTCATGCACATTTGCTTTGCTTAAATTAACTGATTAGATAATTTCAAGCTAAAAACAAGCCTTCCAAACAGTACAATCCAACTTAAATTCCAGTCTATATTTCTCAAAGTGTGTGTTCTTCCACGAGCGGCCCCTTTCTTTCCCCAGCACAAATCTCTCTGAAATCATTATTTAGTCTTTTTGTAAGCAGTGTCCCAGATCACAAATTAATCTTTCATATGTTTCCAAAATCCAGCCTTCTGTAATCCCATCTGTGAGGCACAACAAAGCACAGCGGAGGGCCTCATGAATTATTCACACGGCTCCTTATGTCTGTCATGTTTCGCTCTGTAAAGAAAATCCATTGATCCAGATTTTTCCTTACAACGCGAACAAACGGCAGCAGACAGCGGAGCACATTCTCGCACTCTCTCTTACATTTACATTCACTGCAGCAGTCGATATATTTAGTTGTGCAAGCATAATAGTCGTATTTGCATTGGGACTGTCAGCAGCAATGTAGATTAACAATGGACTTAGTTAAACATCAAAGTTGTTAGATACAAGCGTTTGCATTCTCTGACTCCCTCAGTAGCAAAATGAAACAAATGAGCTTTATGTGTATGCAACATTGAACTATAGAATAGGTTAAGTTAAATGTGTTTTGACCTGGTTTGTGGTGAAAATCTGTGCAATTGAAAGACTGAGGATTCACACAAAACATAAACTAATCTTTATTTTACCAGAAAAAGTAAACTAGTATGATCACTTTGCCGATGTCCTGATATCACCCTGCTATAAGCTGCATTAAAGTTTCATATGATAGCATGAGACCAGATGCTGGGCAAGTTTTATTATTAATAACATTGTAATTTGCCTTGAATGCTACAGCACACACATTTTCAGTCTGATTATTTCTATCAGTGACTAGATCTATTCAGTGGCGGATCTAGAAATGTTTCTGTGTGGTGGCCAGGCAGGGGCCTTGAATCTTACAAGGGTGGCACAAAATCATTATAGTTTATTTGGACCATAGGCGCCAATTTATGTTTTTTGCCTGGGTGCCCAAAATAACACGCGCACATTGTGCAAGCGCAAAATGTGCACGCGCGTCATTTGCACGTGTATCTTCTTTCGCAATGTTTCTTTTCT
Source organism: Mugilogobius chulae (assembly GCA_038363315.1). NCBI lineage: Eukaryota > Metazoa > Chordata > Actinopteri > Gobiiformes > Gobiidae > Mugilogobius > Mugilogobius chulae. Next base: position 9,205,195 of record CM076411.1, read on the forward strand.
ACCTGCAACTATAGACTTCTGGCTCACGCTGGCCCTCTCTTTTCCCAGTGAACAAAATCCATTCATAAAGCCTTGCAGAGCTCCTGGTCTGTCCCGCCTGTAAGTGCAGCTCTCACGACATCAGGCCCTACAAACTGGAGCAGGGCAGTTCGTCACTTCATACGTCTCGCTTCTGAATCGCATCGCACCTCAACATTCTCGTTTCCCACTTTAACTGGCTTAAAGCACAGTTGTGAATTAAACCATGATCTCTCGGGGCAGAGGACAGAGCAGCAGCACAGCGACTGACACGGGGATCCCACTTTGCAGCTCCGCCCAACCCGCCTCCGAAAGTGACCATGAATCTAAATGACAGCGCTCTGAGAGGAGAGATGCTGTATGAGCGCTTATATTCGCGCATATAGTTGAAAGAAAGCGAGAGAAGAGTGTGAAAGACGCTCTATGACCGAATAAATGCGCACACTAAGACATTTAGTGAAAAATTCGCCTGGGTTCTTAGACATTCCAGTGGGTGGAAATAATTTGTTACTTCCGTGTCAGAAATGACTGCATCAGAATTTGAACAAAAAAACATTGACTAAATAATCAGTAAACAAGGACCCGTAAACTACTTAATGCACAGATCCAATCCTGATCTGTGCATTTCACAGATCACAAGTGAAAAAAATTTCACTTTTTGACCTTGAATCTTACAAGGGTGGCACAAAATCATTATAGTTTATTTGGACCATAGGCACCGATTTATGTTTTTTTGCCTGGGTGCCCAAAATAACATGCGCACAAAAATTTCACTTGTGAATCTTAAATTCTTGTTTTCTAAAAAAGACTAATGGTGCGTTCCAAGCCACCTCCCCTAGTAAAACTGTGTTGGAACACCACTTGAACTACCCTTTACGAACTGGGACATGGTCGAGAGTCCCACTTCACTTAAGAGATCAATATTCACCGCAAAAAGTGAATCTGAGGGGTTTAACTGCCATGAGAACGATGTAAACATTGGTTACAGGCTATGTCAATAGTTAATACTTTGTACCCTTTACTTCTCCTACATTGTTTTATTTGTTTGGAAATTCTAATTAAACACAAACAAAGCTAAACTGTTTAACATAAAACCTTCTCACTGATTTCAACAAAGCAAATGATTGTAAAACTAGATTAAAACTTTTTCAAAACCTCAAATGCCAGATTAAGCTAGTTCCGGCTGCTAACTGTAAAATGGTGATAAATACTGTAAATGCGGTGTTTGGGACTTTCTATTGGAAAACTTTTTGAGAGAATTCGAAAATATCAATATAAATAAATAATACTAGCTGTAGACTTACAAAAAATGGTTATAAGACGTAATTTTGGCATTTCTGACAGGCTATTTACTGTTACTCTTGTTTAGCTTAGAGGTTAGCTTTAGACTCTGAATCAACTTGCATCTAAACATTATGGCTAATACTAAACTTTCAGCCAAAGAAAAGTAACGTTAAATAATCTGTCACCAATATTTACATAGTTTTGTGGTGATAGCTAACACATGGTATAAGGTAAAATAAATAAATAAAAAAGCAGACACACAGACATTTTTATGGAACTAGAATAATGTAGGTTTTAACATAGTCATATAATTAGTAGACGTACAGTTCGACTTTGATGTTATTGATCACTCAGCGTCTGAGCTAGTCCGATATGTTTTCAGCTAGTCCGGAGCGTTCTACTGTTTATTTTCCTATAGCCGTTAGCATTAGCCCTCAAACAATGCAAGTTATGAAAGATCCAGAGAGTGTCAGCTGTACAAACCTACCGACCACATTAAGCAGAAGTCAGAGCTTTGTTACATCTTACCGAGTTTACAAACTTTTTTGTGTTTTATTAGAGGTAAAATTTGTGTATAAAACTGCTAACGGCTTGCGAACTTCAACAAGCATCTTTTAAGACTCTAGTGACCACCAAACGTCCACTTTTACATGTTACTAGTGAGAACAGCAGACAAATTACATTAATAACATAAAATAAAAGTTGTATAGCTTCACTTATCTGTGGAGGAGCGTCTGTCGCATCGGCAACTGGAGTTAGGATTTCCAGCCTACGAATATTCATAATTTGAGAAATATACTTTCACATTGCCAAAGTTGTTTATAAAAGCTTCGTAAGGCACAAATGAGTCCGTTTTGCTCATGGTTTTGCTGGAATAGCTGGTTTTAGCTTGTTTATCCATAAAAGTGCAACTTCTGCCACTGAGTTCAATTGATTTGTGTCACATGGGCCTACAGGAGGAATATGGTGTTGCGCTGTTCATGTTGTAGCAACAGAGCAGAGCTGCTGATTTCGCGTCTACTAATTTAATGTCTATGAATAGGGCGACATGTGCGTTAAGCATTTTCAATGACCAATGGTATAAGGTAAAATAAATGAATAAAAAAGCGGATACAAAGACACATTTATGAAATTAGTAGGTTTTAATTATACGTATACAGTACATTAAAGGTCTGTATGTTATTTAGTAAAACTCATATTTGCACAGACTCATAATATCCATCTGAAACAATGACATTAACCTAGCCCTAACCTGGCTTGACCCAGGTGTTGTTACAACTTTATGTGCTCATTAATTCGTGGTTGAGCGAGGCACATCTCCTCCTGTCGTGTGTGTGAATCCTGCCTGTTTTGCTTTGCTGAGTCTGTTGTTTGAATAATGTTGCTGTCTTGTTGTGTGCTAATTTAGGAACAAACATTTGCTCGCGCTGCAAACACTCTCTCTCAGGAAGTGCTATTAATAGGATAATTAAGCACACGCTAATGAGCAGGATTACCACTAATTATGACAAGATTTGTTTGGCATTTGGCTGAGAGCAGCAGCAGAGTGGGAAAGAGAGAGAGAGAGCTGTAACGAGAGGCACCTGAGTAAACACGCCGATTGACTGTGTGGAGTCAGGTCTGTGCAACAATTCCATCAACACTGTGAGGATCTGACAGGAGATGAAAGATTTAAGATCCTATTGTAAACAGAAACACGGCGCTGGTTACTGCTTTGGAGGCTGATGACAGTGAAGAGTTAATGAGAAACATGACATCAATATGCTAGTTCTGTGTTCGTTCATTAGGGGTAATTAAGACGGGTAAAGTCATCAAAATCGTTACTGAAAGCACAAATCTTTAGACGATTCAGGCTTCTTTCATGATGACTAAAGTAGGACTGTAGTCGACCAAAGAAATCCTTGGTCAACTAAAAACATGTCACATTAATCGACTAAAAATGGGGCACGAGAAATATTCTGAAGCTAAAAAGTATGTTTGCCAAAGGTATCTAAAATCAAGACTAATTAAAACTGGAATCAAAACAAGATTCGAACGAGTATCAACAAAATAAAAATAAAGTGATCCAAGTAATGTCCACTTTTGAACACCAGGGTGCGCATTTCAAGTGCAGTTTGCCTAACTACCATGCTGACATCTAGCGTCAATATTAATATATATAATAAAACATTTTGAATACGTATAAATGTATCACAATTGATGTGGATTGGTTAACAGTGCTCTCTTAAGTATTCATGTTGTAAAGAATAAATATGATTTAAATGTTTGTGGACTAATATGTGATGATTAAAATTCCTCTCAATCTTGCACAGTGCCCCTTTAAACTGTGGCCTAAAAACTAAAAATGCGAAGGAGTTCATGCAAAAACTATTTACACAGAAAATAGGAAACATTGTGGTTATATCCAAAAGGCTATTAGACCATTGACTGAATGACTGCATAATATAAAGAAAATAATTAGTCGACTAATAAAAAGTTTGGTCGACTAAGACTCCATCGACTGATTAATCAACTAAATGACTAAAAGACTGCAGCCCAAGCCAGCTGCACGCTAAAAGTCTTTTGGTTGTTCATGTCACATAAAAGCACAAAGAGACACAACACTTGCAGACTACAATTGTGAGTTCCTACAAACCACGACACGAGGCAAGTGGCGAGAGTTGCCCTCTTGTGGCTCTTGTTTAAAAAATAAACAAAAGGTGTATATATTACTAAGCCAGAATGTAAAGGCAACCTAATGTGTCATATAAACACATTTTCTATTGTGTCTATGGACCGTCATGTTGCCCCTGTTCATTTCAATGGTGAATGTATGGAGTGTTTATACATTAAAACTAAAATTCTATTAATAATCTTACTAACTCCAAGCCCCAGACCCTAATTTAACAATGTTGTAACTTCAGACCTGAACCTTAATTCTAAATGAGTCAGTCAGGGGTCTATAACTTTTAAAGGACACATAATATGCAAAATCAACTTTTCTGAGTTTTTAATCCTATTGTAAAGTTGCTTCCTCACCAAAAAGGCTGCTGAAGTTTGTTTGTGAATATTTTTGTTCTCCCAAACACAGGTCTGAATGTCCTGATCTGTGATGTCATGATAGTCTATACTGCTCTGTTTTTAAGTCCATAAATGGTCCAGACTCGTTTTGAGCATTTCTGCAGGATTAACATACCAGGAAAGGTTGGTTTGATTGCATGTCCTGTGTAATTTTCTTTGGAGTCAGTAGATAAAGCTCTAACTCAATTTTTGATGTAGAAAACACACACAACTCTTGTGTGACTGTACTAGACTTTTTTATTAGTTCTGGTGCATGATATTCCAAAGTGGAGGTGTTCCGGACCAGGTTTGAAGGAAAAAACAACAACACCAAAAATCCATAATATGTGTCTTTTAACAGCAAAAGAGCGGCATTTGCCAAAATCAAACCAAATCAAAGTCAGAATGCACCTGTGCAACTCCAGCTACGGTCGTCAATACATTTAGAAATGAAAATAGCCAATATGCATACACTAAACAACTGCTAATTTAAAATACACACATACTGTACATAAAATAAAACACTGTAGTAAAGAATGTTCTTTAACTTTTTCTTGACTCGTTTCTCAGACTCCTTCCTACTAGTACCTTCTCATGCAAATCTTACAGAGCCGCTCTGATGAACCGCATGAAGCTCTGGAGCAGCAGGTTGCAGAGCCCTGGTTTGGTTGATTCGATGCCGAGGCTGGATGGAGCTGTTGCTGGGACCACGAGAAAATGAACAGGAAACCGCTATGAAGAAGGTCCTTGAGAACATCGCATTTCCCAAGCTCCGAACAACAGTGTAGCCCTGATGGTAGACTGCTAATCCAGGGCCGCAACAACCAAGCAGCACCCGGAGTCGCCGTGCACAGACCACATCTAACCAAGTCACTCCACAATAACTCCAGAAGATTCCCAGTAGAGGCCATTGCAGCATTGAGAGTTGAAGAAACATGAGGCCGAGGTCATGGTCAAGGTAAAATAAACACTTTTAAGCTTGTACTGGCATGCTAACTCATCAGCAATGTGGCGAAAAAGAAAAAAAAATACACTCTCTAAAGCCAGATGTGTGAGAGTCGATACCCAGGTGCACCACAACATCCGTATTTATTAAAGGGTTAATGGTGTTTCAAGTTTGTTTTGCATATTTAATTAAACATTTAAGCTTAACGACATAATTAGTTCCCTGTTGGACAAAGCCAGTCACATAATTTGCACAATTCATAACATACTTTAATAAACAAACAGACAGCACACTGACTCTCACTCACAAGTTTTCTTTGACTACAAGTTTTGGTTCCTCCCTCTGAATAAACAGAAGTCACAAAAGCTCTTTGTTGACATTATTAAATTACTTGTGCTTCTTACACCACCCCTTCAAACATCCCATGATTAAAGAAAACAGTTTACACCAACCCGTCGCTGGCTAAATATAAAGACTTTGGCAGCTCTTATAACCTGTTCGGTCGGGTCGTGAAATGCCACCGCAGAGACAATCAAAGTCGCATCCGTCACGACAGAAGTGGAGCAGAACTGAACAGACTATCCTTACGTAATTATCTGTTTGTTTAGGCATCAAAATCACAGTGCAAAGTTCCCATCACGCGTCTTCTAAATCCCTCCGCAGTCTCGAACATTTGCAAGGCCTTACTGGAAATCTGTAACCTCAATTTGTGTAATCCACCGCCAGGCATGGACTGGACTGTGGCTGTGGCTTTCAGGAGGCATTTGCAGAGAAGTCTTGGATCAGATTTGGACAGATTAGAATTAAGAGCTGGGGTCTGGGAGGGTGGATACAAGGATTTGGAGCGCTTCACGACACGGCCCGTCACTGATAAGTTCTGCTGAGCCTGTGCTAAGAGGATTGGCCAGACTAATCCAAATCAAAGACATACCATGTGAATTACATCCCAAACAGGTTCGCTTACACAGATTAGGAAGTGCATGTAAATCCTGTCACACTCTGCGCTGGAGATGAGCCACCGCACAAAGGCGTGCCATCCGACTGTGCACTGGTGAGAGCTGAGAATCCATTTGTTAGAAGATTACGGCGAGGCTTTGTGGACCAGGCGCACTAATTATTCTTTCCTTCTTTTAGACACTAACAAGACTAGCCTCCTCTGACACATCTGCACAGACAGTTCTTAGTTGTGACAATAATGTAAAGCCAAGGGTTGAACAACATAGAGATACATTAAGAGCTCATGTCACAAAATGTCATGAGTTATACCAGAGATGGTCAGAGATAATGATAGTGTTCCTACAGGGTTTGATATTATGTAAATAGATAAAATGATGAGCACAAGTAGTGTCGCATGTAAACAGAGGACTTAAAATTTTTCATACTATATTCAGGCCTTGTTCACACGAAGCCAAGCTCGGGCATTTCAGAACAAATATTTGACCTAAATTACACATCATCCACACAAAACCAAGTCCCAGAGTGAAAAGATTTCAAAATTCCGTGTAGCGACCAAAACTCAAAACTTGCCCTGTGCAAGGACCATAATGGAGGCAGTGTGTGTGGCGTCTCGGACACGTCTTCCAAGGAAAGAGTCCAAAAAATACTGTGTTCAATAAGTTTATTGTCCCTATTTCTTGCCATTCACATATATAGATCTCCGTCTTTCATGAACCACCATAGACACGGTCAAAAGACTGTTTACCTCCACACTGCAACACCTGCACATAATAACTCCCCCCTTGTATAAGACAGCCAGTAACCAATACAGGACATACAGCGCCCCGCAGTGGCAGGAGGAACAGCAGGGCATATGGCTCCAACATTCCCGTTTAGTGTCTTCACAGTTACACTGTATCTGCAACTTTTTTTTCACGATGACATCATTTCCCCAGTGTCTTATGTGATGTTCACTGTGAAAATTTGCCGTCTCATTGCACCATAAACCACAGACGACAGGGAAATATTAAATAAATCCATTTTGAAGCTTTGTCAACATATTCGAAAGAATCTGAAGCATAAATCCACTTTCTGTGTTAATTCTGTAGGTTTTAGATCCACATTCTTTATCTAAAATGTTTGCTAAGTTTAAATAATTCTCCGCTAAGTTTCAGTTTACGTTCAGCAACATGCTCAGTATTAAATCTTTCTCTAGTTTTGTGACTTTCTGTAACAGTGTCACAGCGCCACACTCTGGTCAGTTACATTCATCACACCGGCTTCAGGCTGGTTTACTGATTCGTGTGGACGCTCACAAATCTTCAGACAGCTCCATGTTTGTGCAATTCGTTTCCAAGAATTACACTGCTACTAACAATAAAGCACAAAAAACACCTATTTATCTTAAACGCTGAGCTCTGATCAGCTTCGCAGCACGTTTTTAATTTAAGACGTGTTGGTCTTCATAGTAGTTTTTTTCTTAGACTTAGCTGTACTGAACATATGCCTGCACCAGTGTTTTTGTAAACCTCACAATAAATAGACAATAAACAGATTAAAATTACCTATATTCTACAGAAACTTCCTTGTAACAATGAAATCTTGTGCGAAAAATATCAAATAAAAAGATCAAAAAACAATTTTTACATGTAATTATAACAATACATCAAAATCTGGTCTTGTCTCTTGGATCCAGTCGTGTCGTGTGAAAACGGTTTCTCATCCCACTCCGAGTACAACACTTTACACTGTACAGCTTTCAGTTTCTGTCAATGTTGAAGAAAAAAACAGCTTGTTTTTTTCCCCCGCAGAACAAACAAAGCTTGTATCTGTGGCCCAGAAAAGCTTCAAAGCGCTGCATCTGCTGGGAGAGTGAATGTGGAGCACTGTGGGCTGCTGAGCTGTGCATTTATGCAGAGCTGCTCAGGGCCCACACAGGGAACTCAGCCCAAGAACAGGCACAGCTAAAGCGACGGCGAGACAGCACAATAACATGACTAAACCTTTACAGAACTACCTAAAACCAAAGAGACTCAACTGAACTTGAACCTGAGCGATTCTGTTTGAAATCAAAATGAGAAGGATGCTGAGGACAGGTATTCATAGGATAGTTTCTTGAGACACTTGAGTCACTTCTCTATTATTGACCAATGGTTTTCTAGCATTTTGTTCGGCAGTAGTGCTCCCCCTACAGCTCTCATGTGTAATAACACTAAATCTAAATAATAAAAGGTGCTTTTTTTTTTAAGTCTATTTTTGGCCAACAAGTTACACAGTGCACCTTTAACAAGAGATCTGTGCTAAGGGGGAAAATAATTTTAAGTTATTTTATTGTAAAAGTCAAATATAGTCCTTTTCAAACAATGCAGAAGATCTATGACGTCACAAATCTGGCACATCTGATCATGTTTCTGAGGCTCAGAAGGGAGAAATTAGTATCTCACAGACCAAAACTCAAGCTGTGTTTTTAATGGGAAAGCAATGTAAAAAAAAAAGTCATTATTGCATATTATCTGTCCTTTATTATTGGAACAAGTGTGATATTATCCATAGTTTCACTTAAAAGCTGAAATTAAAGCTCACTAGTATTGCTATAACATCATACCGATAAACTCTGAACAGCTTTGAGCCGCCTGACATAATTCATCCTCCGCCTTTACGCGCTTGAAACGGCGAACATGACATTTTCAATTACAAAGCAAACAATGTATCAATATGCATGGATTTCCAGCCAATCTGAGAGCCGCGAGTGCGCATTGTGACGGGGCCGGAGGGGAGGGGCGGCCGTCGTGTCAAGGTCAGGATTCTGTTAATGAGAGACCGTCTGTGAATAATGGAATGGGCTGAACAGTATTGACCGGTGGAGCAGAGGCGTTTAAGCCCTTGCCAATCATTCAGAAAAATCCTCCCAGCGCTTTATGTGCCGCCGCGCTGGTTATTTATGCAGCCGTGTCCGGGCGGGGGCTCTGTTTCACAATGCCGAATGCAGCGAGTGGATCAGCCCGGCGCACTGAAGAGCAGGCAGCCAAGCGTGGAGTCATTCCTGGGATAAAGTGATGGCTCTAGCAGCACAATTATTGAGCTGTGCTGTATTTAAAGACCCACAGACGGGCCGGGAGGTTGTGAGTGAGCGGAGAGTGCATCGGACTCATCAGAATGAAGAAAAAGATGCACATGAGCGGAATGTTAAAGCTTAACTAGCATTCATTTATTTTAGCTTAGTCAACAGAAGCTTGAAAGCAGTACGCCCAGTGTATTTGAAATCAGTTTTACCTCTCCACAAAGAGGTTTTGTTATGTTGTTAGCATGGTAGGCTGCTGGTACATTTTAGCTTTAACCAGTGGTGCTTACTTACAAATTAACCCTTTAAGAGCCAAAGTAGCAATTCTAGACTAATAGCCCCTTATCTATCAGGCATTTTTTTCCTCGCACGTTTGACTAAAATCGTCTAAATTTCAAACTAAAATCTTTTCTGATCCTTTTGCAAATGGTGGAGTCTTTGTGAAGCTGTATCCCTGTAGTTTTATCTTCTGATGACTAAGAGGCTCTAATAGGAAGTGAGAACTTTCTCCAAACAAAAGAAAAACAGAACCCTATTTCCGCCTTTGTAAATATAAAGACGGGTAAAGCTGGTTTTCAAAGCTGAGACCTGAATGACACTAGATTTGGCATATTTGGGGTTTTGACAAGTTCCAAAATTACTCAAAAGAGCTATTAAAATGTTTGAAAATTAGGATTATTTTTTCATTTGTAACTTTAGAGTAATTGAGTTTGATTCATCCAGAATGGCTGATTTGACTCTTCTGTTTCTGATAAGTCCCAGAAGCTTGAAAAATACCAAACTCAATCTGTAGCAGTAGTTTTATAAAATAATACAAAGATGTATCAGTTTGGATCATCCAGGGGAAAGTTTCAAGACTATATTTAAAAAATAAAAAAAACTAAACTGGGAAAAACTCTGGCGCCTAAAGGTTAAAAGGTACTAAATTATTTCTATGTGAATCTTTGACCAGGTCAAAGGAGGAAAAGGTTTACTACTCAACTCGGTCTACTTCTAGCCAACACACAGTTCATCTCTGTTCACTGATTGATCGATTGCACTTCCTTGTTTTCGGAGCATCTGCTCTTCTGCAATACCTGCCCTTACAGCTGGAGTGGGGGTGCCAGCCTGTCTAACACTGCTCTGCACTATAGAGGGATTATTTGTTTATGAACACGGGGGATGTGCGCGCACCCGGACAGCAGAAAGTTGCCGCTGATTGACACAAGCTGTAGCAGCAACACTAACCAGCGCTGTTGTCAGCCAACTACAGAAGTTATCACAGAAGTTTATCTCTGTGTGAAAACAAACGTTATGCTGCTAAATCAACATTTCTGAATCTGTCTTTATGACTCACATGTCGATGAAACGGGAAGAAAAACACTGTCTCAAGCTTCAGGAAACAGATATCTGTTATTACGATACAAACCTGATTGAAACAGCTGCTCTCATCCTGTTGTTTTTATCAAAGAAGTTTCTCCAGCCAACTAGACGATAGCGTCTCTTCTGCAGGTGACATGCGCAGTAGGACGGAAAGTGACGTCGACTGATAATCCCTTGAAGAAATCATGTTTTCAACACATTGTTACTGCAAATTAAAAGTAAGTTATGACACGTTTTCTTAGTTTCCTATGTACTGTTAACTGTATGAGACCTGAATGTATTTTGTTAATATAAATCACATTAATGCTGCAGCAAATCACCATTGTGAAATTTGTCTACAACTACCTACTGTCATTTTATAACAAGAGATGCATCATAACACACAGCTCACCGTTGACGGTGAAAATATTCCAGTCTGACATCAAAACATTTCAGAACATTTCAAAGAAGATCTAAACCAAGACTTGTTCTACTGCATTACAACACAGATTAAATAATGAGACAGTTAATCAGCAAATGCTCTGCTGGAGGGATACATTTTTACACGTAATATTGGTACTTTGCTTATGTAATGCCTATCAACCTGTCTTTATTTATTATCCAATACATCAACCTCTACAATGCACCATTCAGCTTTTACGGGGCCTCCTAGCGGCTTAGGGGGCACTTGTACAGCCTTCTTTTGCCAGGAAATGCAACTGTGTGATCCTCCACCAACCACACTACAGCCCACATTACAACACACAGCAATGGAGGCGGCCTCAATCAGCCTGGAGCAGTCCTCAGCGGGACAGCGGGCCTTTGTCACTGTCTGAATGGAGGTTAAATATCCTCCAAATCAGAGCTCTTTAGCTTTCTGGATGCAGCCACAAAAGCCAGGCCATTCACATGCTAATGATAGTGCTTTTCATTTCCTTTGTAACCATGGTTCGACGGCGCTGTCAAGCTAAAGGCCGGCGAATAAAGACTTTTTCCCAGAGCAGTCTTTTTCCCATCTATTCCTCCTTTTCGGCAGCTCTCTTTTAAAACACTGCGCTCAGAGATTTCTCGCCGTGTCACACAAAAGCAGATCGTTTTAAATTGTAAGTGCTCATACAGCCTGCTCTTGTGTCAGTCTTGTCACTCTGTTATCAGTCAAGGACATCGTATAGAGAGTATTTGTCGCGCAGCACTGTACTTTTAGCTGCAGACTGAAGGAGGAGAGGGTTTTCTGTCTGCTAGTACCGCTGCTGTCATGTCTGCTCTTTATCTGGATTCAGAGCCGGCTTCTGAAAGCGTCATTATTCTATTACGCGATGGCAGACAGGCCTCCCCAGAGCCTCCAGGCACAACACATTATGGATGTACGGAAAACCTAAAGATGACCCTCGGTATCAGTAATGTTGGGAGATGTTCTGGCGTATCGAATCACAAGGTTCTTTGCCCAAATGCAGTGTTTTCAGAACAGTATTTGCAAAACAACACATTTTTACAGCTGTAGTCGACCAAAGACATTCGTGGTTGACTAAAAACAAGTCTCATCCATCAATTAATCAACTAAAAATGAATCAAATGTTGTGAAGTTAATCTTTTTGATGTATTCATTCGAAACAAAATATCCAAGCTAATGCAAACATTTTATAAAAAGTAGATTAGACCTGACACATTTTGTTGGTTTTAATAAGAATACAAGAATTATAACTACAAATCTTGGTCGACTGAGATGCCGTCAACAATTAATACTAATTAAACGACTAAATGACTCCAGCGCTACACATTTTTATGGCTCTGTAAACATAATTCAACAGAATAAGTTAGTTGGCAGCTTCCTGGATGATGTTTATTCTTTATAAAAACCACTGGGGTTAGGGCTGGGAGAAATCTGTCAAATGTTTAGAAATATAAAAATTTGATCTGCATTTTTAAAAGCCTATGACAATTGAGTTACTCATTTCACTAAAATGAAGTTAAGATAATTATATTCAAGATATTGCTAAACATTTTAGAAAATTCATCCAAATTTGGGCATTGTTGGAGAGGAATCTGCCTGCAGACCTCTTTCGTCTCTCACTATATCCCGGAAAAAGCTCTCCGCACAGGCCGGTCGCCCATAAAACTCTCGACTTTTCACAAACTTATAATCTTGCCCAAACTTACTCTAGCATCCGACCTAATCCTAACACTAACTTTACCCTTTTGTGGGGCATAAATGTGAAAATGATATATTTTTGCTAGCATAGCCACGTGCAACAGGTGACAGTACATGTTTCCGGCCTGTTCAAGAGGTAGCTCCAGGTCTGCGGCGGGAGGGGTGGTACGTGTCTGCAGATTCTGCATTTTTGGGGATCAATTTGTTAAATTCATGCTTACAAAGTTCTTCTCTTCTTCCTGGTTCAACAAGTTTTCAAACTTTTCTTCACAAACCTGTTCTTGATTCATATATAATTTATATTTACAACAGGCATTAATCTAACCTGATGCATCAGTTTCATTTCACATTGTGGAACCGTCTGACATCGCATTGGGGCTCGTTCACGTCACATTAGCAAGACTTGGTCGTATAAAACACACACTGGGTTTTTTTGGTCGTTTTGTCGTCCAGGAAGTAAAGCATAAAAATGTATATCAGTTATTGTGCCATTTCTATCTGATAAACTTGCAAAAGGTCAAAGGAGGAGAACATACAGTCTGTTCTCTCAACTCGGGTTGGTTCTGGCCAACACACCACTCACCTCCTGTTCACTGATTGGACGACTGTACTTCCTGCTTTTTGGGAATCGTCTGCAGTCCTGCGATACCTGACCTAGTTGCTGGCGTGAAATAAGGTAATGTTTATTAAGGACAATGTACAATTACATTAAGCACAAAGGCTTAATGTAATTAAAAGGCAGAGATGCTTGCACCAGATTCTAGCTTACAGCTAATTTCCATCAGTAGTGCTGGAGAGGGGAGGCATTGGACATGTTTTTAGTTGTAGGAGGAAACCGGAGTACCCGGAGGAAACCTACGCAGACACGGGGAGAACATGCAAATTCCACATAGAAAGACCCCGGGCGGCCCAGGAGTCGAACCCACTGCGCCACCATGTCACCACCTGCTAGCCAGGTGGCACCAGGCTAGCATTTATCTACTATATTATAGGCCTATATCTACTATATTGTAAAAACATAAGCACTTTAATGTGTTGTCCAACCTGTCACTTTCTGCAATTTAAAAAACAATATTATACCATCCTACATAAGACCAACTTGTGGACTTGACAATCCAGCGTGAAGTCTAATCTGTAATGTGGAGGCACCTGTAAATACACACAAAATCAGAGCAGTCAAGTCTAATTCCTGGTGGACTGGGGATTACCGAGAGCTCGCCCACGCCATGCCTCAGTCAGCCCTCTATCTGAAATAGCATCCTCTCTCTCTCTCTCTCTCTCTCTCTCTCTCTCCATCCACACACACACACACACGCGCACTAATCCAGATGAGTCCCGCTGCTCAGCCACTGCGGCCCCGCTGATCCAGGTGGAGGCTCGAGGAGGACCAGGGCCGCTCTTATCTCGGGCTCTGGGTCACACCACCTCTGCCGCTTATCTGGCCCCGGGAGGCAGACGCGTGTGAAATGCAGAGAAAGAGAGAAAGAGAGAGAGAAATGAGCCTGTTTCCATGGCAACCGACCAGCCTCCCCCCTCTCTCCATCTCCATCCATCCGCCACAAAAAGCAGGGGAGAAGCTCTGTCTTTGTTGTCGATGTGATTTCCACGAGACTGCGCTTTGTTTTTTAGGCATTAGAGCCCCGGAGCGCACAGGTCCAGCCAGCGCGAGGAGGAGGACGTTATTAGCAAATGTAATCAGACGGCGCTGGGGACTTCTTCTCCGCTGCTGCTCCATTACACACAGTCTTAAGGGTTCTTGCGTAACAGTAAAGCAGGCCACAGTCGCAGCTGATTTGAGTCACGGTTAATAAGGATGCATTTGTTTGTATGAAGGTCTTACAGATGCCTGAGCAAACTAAAAGACACGATTTTATGCATAATTTAGTCACTGTCTGTACGTGATGTTGTTAGAGGAAGGACTTAAAGAACTGTAGTTGCAAATCTCCCTTGTACAGCCACTTTGATCACCATATTTCATAACCTGGCTCACGCCAGATGGATCTGTGTTGAACTATCTGAGTTCTCACTATATCCATCTGGAACTTTACTCGCTGAAAGCGTTCGGGAAAAGGTGGGGTGTTTAGTGAAATACTTTGAGCTGATTGGGTGAGCGGCTGACCTTATTTGAGCTTAGCCAATCACAGCAACAACTCGTAATGATGTACGTGGATAGAACAAGTAGGTCACACATACTGCTCTCTTTCAAAAGAAATTACTCTGTATTTCTGCTAAACTGCATAAAAAGCAGCAGAAACACGTACATCCACGGGAGCCGCCATCTTTGTTTAGCTTGATTAGACTCGCGGCAGTGCACGTCCCTTTCGTACCAGAAGACTGATTTTACCTTTAGCTTTACTTCTTTACATTGTTTTATTCGTATTGAAATTTTAATTAAATACATACTAAACTAAACAGTTAAACATAAAGTTCCTCACAAATTTCAATAAAAATGATTGTAAAATGAGATTATTACAGTTTAAAGCAGTAAATGCCTGAATAAGCTAGTTCCGGTGCTACTGCTAGCTTAAAAGTGCCGTGGCTCTATGGCAAACTTCAAGATACATTCAAAATCAATAAAGAAATAATAAAATGACCTTACATATGTTTAGACTATCGTCTGCGCATCGTCGTTGACCTAAAAACCCGACGATCCGTCCGGCCTAGTGTAGTGTCATGTGGGCCTCAAACCACGCTGCTGTTGTGGGGCACCGTTTCGACTCTCAAGCCAATCGGGCGACTGGAAGGCCAGATGGTTTAACTTGTTTGTGAATTCACAAATACTGTGAGATAAACCATCAGGCTGGCCAGGTTAACATATTTCACTGAATTTGGTGAAGTGTCTTGTCCAAAGATACAACAAGATGCAGAATGTGAGAAGAGATAATAATATTCAGCTTGAACTAAATTATCTGTTTCTAAACCTAACTTTATTGATTATCACTCTACTGAGGGCATGTTCAAACTGTGGCCTTATTTTGAGGTAAAAATGTTTATTATGAAATTTGCCATGTAGTGAATTTGACTAACCTAGTTGTTTTGAGCAGAAAATGCTAGTTTAAGTTCTCTTGACAAGATTTTTAAGCAAATCTTTCTTGATTTAAGTAATTAGGCTTTACAGATACAAATTTGCTTAAAATAAGTTTGTATATCTAGATAAGGTAAATCAGGATAGAATATCTTAAAACAAGTCAAATAATCTTAGCAAAACTTGGTCGTATTAAATGACACATATTAGTATGCTTTATTCTTTCAAATATTTGTGTTTTAGCCTCTGCAGAGTCTCCACAGTCTGGGCATATGTTACTTTTGTTCAAGGTTTTAGAAGATCTGATGAAAACTGCCAAGATTTGCCAAGAAGCTTTGAGCTTCTTTATTTGGAAAGTCGCTTATGAATTCTGATAGTCAAGGTTGTGAATTTTAGCTGTTTTTCAAGTTTGATCCACAAAAATATTCCCACTAATGATTGAAACATGAAGCATAAATGTGTTTTAAAGTCTTTTTTTTTTTTCCGAAGGCTTGTCGCTTATTATCTCTGAAAATCTGGCAAACTGAAAGTCAATTTGTTTGCCTTGGTTGCAAAATGGGCTGTGGTGCAAGTACAATCACATCACGATATTCAAAATTCAACTATCCCAAGAATATCGCGATATATGATATACGATATATGATATACGATATATGATATACGATATGATGTACTTTTGCTTGAGTAGGCCATCTCTGACCTTTAAATATGAGGCATACTTCTTCAGATTTTATTAGACTCGTTGGAAGTTAGAATATGCTCTGGGTCAGGAAATAGGACGCTGTCAGGTCTGGAAGAAGAAAACCTCTTGTTCCCTCTTGTTTTTTTCTGTGTCTTGCATGAGAACTGGCTGAAAGCTACCTGAGAATGGATCAGCGGAAGGCCACACAATGAGCCCTCCAGTTCAGCAACGGGAACTTCCAAGTACAAGCTTTCATCTGTTTGATTATGTGAGGAAAGGAAACTGCACTCAAGGGCTTAAGCTATACAGATGCACACAGGAAGCCCGCGCTGGAGTGGCGGAGAGGACTATGGGCCGTGAGAGCGTGAGCGTGGCTGCGGTGGGCTCCAGGCTGAAAGCTTCTCCCCGAAAACAGGCCCGAGTGAAGAGGCAGCTCTACAGAGGAGCACCATTCACCCGTCCGGCCCAGCGCCTCTCCAGACCTCTCCACGGCCTCGAGAGCAGCGCCTGCGTCATGTTTGGAGTGCCGTGGCATGGAAACCCAGATCCTACTCATTGTGAACTGTTAAGTACTGCTCTTACGCTGAATACGTGCTTGTACCCCAGTGACCAGCGGAGATTACTGTACAGAGGATTACTCCAAAGCACTACTGACTTACTTCAGCGCAAATTACTGCTGGAAATGTCCACAACATCGACCGGGAGTGTAAGCTTTGAGCAGAACAGAAAGAACAAGGTTAGCTGGTTTAGATTGTGAGACATTTCATCTGTTTTGTGACAATATTCTGGGTGAAAATGTTCTAAATAGACTGATTTACTGAACTGCATCTACTGAATTTAAATAAAGGCAAATGATAATCAAATTTTGCTTATGTGGGTGCTACTTATTAAGGTTAGAACTGTGTAATTTTGTGAAGAGGCAAACAGAACTGGAGAAATATTACTTTATTTCCCTTGACAAGCATTTGTGGGGATCATATTTCAAAACATTTTAAAAGTTACATCCCATGCTGTTTGCAAATCCGCAAAGCCCCATTAACAAAAAAGTCTTGAGTCAAAGGAGAAACAGGACCTTTTCATGTTCCTTTGCATGTTCTCCCTGTGTCTGTGCAGGTTTCCTCCAGGTGTTCCAGTTTCCCCACCACTAAAAACATGCACACTATGCTCCTCCTCTCTCCCTCTTCCAGGACTACAGATGGAAATTAGCTGTAAAAGTTAGAATCTGGAACATTTCTGCCATTGTTTAATGTAATTGTACATTGTTCTAAACATAACTCAAACCAAGTGTATTTTTCTCATGTTTTAACTGTTATTCCAGCAAAAGAAAAGGGCCAATAATGTGATATATTGTGACAGCGCTCAATATTATTGTGAGACTTTTGTAATATCATGATATTTCAATTCAGTCTCACAAGAATGCATACATATAGAGCAGGGGTCCGCAACCTGCGGCTCTAGAGCCACATGCGGCTCTTTAAAGGCTCCAATGTGGCTCTTTGGGCTTTCATTGACTCTCAAGAGAAAAAGAAAGAGCATTCTAATACAGTATATGTTAATAATGTGTGTAAATGTGATGCTTGTCTGCAGACTGAGGACTGTCTCTGAAACTGACGTCAGGTCTCACAAGTGTGCTTTTTTTAACCCATATATTGTGATGAGTGCATAATAATTCATACAGTTTTAGTATACTCTTCTGTGATGTCATACATGGGCACTTAAGCAGGGACAGGGAACAAAAACTCACAGTTTGGAGCCCCAAACAATATCATGTAATACTTCAAGAAAGTCAAAAATATGATAAATATTCACATCTTGGCCAAACTCATTTCGGCAGTACAAGCTTTTTAAGAATAAAGAAGTTATTTTGGAGGTTGTTAACTTTTCCCCCATCAGTATAGAGGGATTTTTTGTTTATCAACACGGGCGATGCGCGCGCACCCCGCCTGTAGAAAGAGCCTCCGCACATACACACAACAGTGGAAACAAGTCTAAAAAGCTCCGTTGTCAGCCAACGTCAAGAGTTTATCACTTTGCGAAAACAAAAGGCATGCTGCTAAGCTAACATTTATGGATGAACTTTGATCCTACGACCCTTAAAAGTTACTTTAAGGTAAGTGAGAAAAACGGCGAGAAAAACGCTGACTCAAGCTTTAGGGACAGACGTCTATCATACCGGTTCATACCTGATGAAAGCAGCTAGCTGTCGTCCCGTTTTGATGTTTAATTCGAACAAGTTTCCCAATGCAAACAAATGGGGAGGCGCGCTTTTTGCATAACGCAAGCGCAGTAGGGCGGAGAGTGACGTCGACCGAAAATCCCTCTATAGGATCTAAAATGCCCCAGAATGCAGAAAGTGTCAGATTGTTTGATCAAACATAATAGACCTACTTTGTATCTTTTTGTATTGGATATTTTTATTTAACTATAGTTGTGGCTCTTTCTGGCTTTAATTTTCTTTCAATTGGGCAGTTGTGGCGCTTTTGCTGTTAAAGGTCGCAGACCCCTGATATAGAGGGATTATTTGCTTCTCAACATGAGGAAGCGTGTGCGGCCTGATAGCAGAAAGAGCCGCAGCTGATTGACACAAGCTGTAGCAGCAACACTAACCAGCGCTGTTGTCAGCTAAGTATTGCTTTGTCACTGTGCTAAATCAACATTTGTGAATGAAATTTGACCCTACGACCCTTAAAAGTTGCATTCAGGTGAGGAGAAAAGCAGCAAGAAAAACACTGTCTCAAGCTTCAATAGCCAGACGTCCGTTAGTCCGGTTCAGACCTGATCCAAACAGCTAGCTCTTTCATATGCACAGTAGAGCAGCAAGTAACGCCGATCGATAATCTGTCTATTCCACCACATTATAGGACATGTCTATAGCGCATGATTTCAGGCCTTTTTGCGTAAACATGACACATTGCAGTTCATTTCTATGGTAATTTTAAAAATGTGTTATTAGTTATGAATTTTATGAAATCCTAATCTTAATTTACTTCAAGCCCCAGCGCTAAATTTTCCAACAATTTAGTAACGTGAATCCTGAGCTTACATGTTAAACACAACGAAAATGTCTCCACCTGGCTTCAACCAAAGGACGTGTTTATTTTATGCTTTTTCATTTTGTGTTGCGTAACATACAATATGTACGCGAAAAAAGATCAAAACTGTGTGCTATTGACGAGTCATGGTGTGTATATTTGTGCTTTCTTGTGATACTCTGTTGGATATTTTGGTTTCTGTGCAGCACAGCAAATGTGATATGAGCATGATTGAAAAATATAAACAGTAAAATGCTCCTACAGCTACAAAAAAGTCACTGGAGACAGGAAATAGAAAAACAGAATATTATTGAAATGTCTTAAAGTAAATCTCTTTCAACACACAACCTTGACGAGCAAATATTTGGAGACCAAATAGAAATCTACAAAAGAGCTTTTATTACTCGAGTATTTACAGTATTCACAAGCTGAAGCACCGCTTCAATAAGTCAGGGAACTTTCACTCCACATAGAAACAATTTAAAAAACAAACCCCACAATACTGTCTTGTTCGAGTCCCGCAGAGTAATTTATGTACAGGAGTTAGTCATGAGGGCTACATTCCAGTCTGTGCCCATGAGAGCCAGGCATGACCACATTCTGTCTGTGAGTCCAGTGTTTGACTGCAGTGCACAGCAGCAGCTCAGTAGATCACTTCATACACAGTGGCCTTCTTGTCTCCAGAACCTGTCACAATGTACTTGTCGTCAGTGGAGATGTCACAGCTCAGCACGGAGGACGACTCTTTGGACTGTGAGGAAGAGAACAACACATGTAAGAAGAGAGCAGATACTTATCTCCTGGCACCTTAAAGCAGAACTGTACAATCACACAACGCAGGATGACTTTTGGTCAGTAGACCCTTTTCTGTGGGACTACCTACTGTACTATAACATGACAACCAGATGTCCCTATTTACACGTCTGAACAGATGTGTGTATATATAAAACCATAGAATTGAAAAGTTTTAAAAGACATAGCCCAATTGTTCCAAGTTGTAGACGACTTTTACACCCAGCAGTTCTGATTAAGGAAATATGTTGTTCTTTCTTCAGCCAAAATTAAGAAAAACTTGAGCAGAATCCACTCAGATTTCATTCTCATTCACATTAAACAGATGTGAATTAGCCATGAATTGACATAAGCGCATAATAATTTACTGGTCACTTTATATAGACTGAAGTTTTGGCTGGAAACTAACCAAAAATGCACCCACCAGTAAATAAATGGGTCAAGTCTGAAAGTGTGGGGTGAGGGCAAATAATGAGAGATGGTAATAGATTGTTTTAATGTTTTGTATCATGAGAAAAGCCTGTAACTATAAACTCTGTCAACGTACTCCCTAGTTTGTATCGTTGTTGTGACTGTTGACGATAGTACAAATAAATAATTAAAATCTTGATTAATTTCAGTTGTTTGGGGTCGCAAAATGATTCAAGAGAACAGCTGATGATATCTTTAAAAATGTTTGACACCTTTCAAATGCAGTGACGTAGATTCTTATTTGCTGGCACCAGATGTATTTATCTAGGTTCATGTTTTCAAAATAAAATCTCAAACTCAAGACTAAATACATTATCACTTTGCGAGTAGCCTACAATTTTGTGTCTGGAGGTCGTGAATGTCTAAAGTTGTTTTTTTGACGGTCGCGACTGAAAACGATTGAGAAGAAATGATTTAAAGGTGAACTGTGTAACTTTCTGGAGGCCTAGAGCTTTATAAACCAGCCAGCTGAATCAAAACTTAACATTATGGATTTGTTTTTTCATTTTTGCGTAATGTTAGGATTAAAATAAGGCAGCAAGAGATTCCCAGGACAGAAAACGGTGCGTTAAAGAAAACTAAATGACAAAAACGAGCTTTTATTCAAGTCTACTTTGGTCAAAAAGTTACACAGTGCATCTTTAAGTAGCTAAATCCCACAGAAGAAGCTGTCTTTTATAACACACGTTGCCTCAGACGCTGATAAGATCCACATACCTGGAATATGCTGGCGCCATACGGAGTCCTCCATGCGTTCAACAGATTGTCCTTCCCTGTGCTCACGAACCATTTACCTGCAGAACAGACCAGAAGAAATGAAGATTCTCACTAAAAAACATGTATGTTTAATGCTAAGAAGCTTTGTACAAGACAACACCATGCTAGTTTAGCGTTAGCTTTGTGTTAGCATCAGTACTTCCTGTTCAGTTTGATCTCTATGGGGGTTTGAGCTGAGTCAGTCAAAGATAAATAAACACATTTGATCAGGCAGAAGTTGTGGTTGAATGTTTAAAACTTTACAAATCAGGAGAATCAAATGCTTATTTATTTCTGAAATTAGCATTTGTTAAAGACATATTTTAACACTCTGATGATGAGTGGCAGATATTTTATTGAGCCAACAGTGACACATCAGCTTATTAGGCTGTTCAACGGCTCTGGCGACGGATAATTTATTCCTGTGGACGTTTAGCACATTTGCTGCAAAAATGGCAGGTTTCCATGGTAACGCTTGTTTTTGAAGCTCAATAATTCAGAGATGTGTTTGTGTTATTGTGTATCGGTGTTGATGCTAATTCTGTTTAGCATTCTGTTGCGGCAACACAAATTAAAGAGACACTGTAACTTTCTGGTGGTAGAGAAAATGCATAATCCTATTGAGAAAAAAAAAAAGCTAAAATCATACTTTAGGAAGTTCTTTGTGATGACAGATCGGCTTTAAGTCGTGGTGTAGAAAACTTGTGCTAAAGGAACATAATTTCAATGAAAATACGCAGAAAGAGGCTTCTCCAGGCCATACAAGCCCAATCAGAGTAAAGACATGCTTTTTTGTAAAGTGTCCAACAGCAACAGCTAATGAAAAATGTTTTTTATTCAAGGATTTGCAAACATTTTAATATAAGTTACCATTAGCTTTGAGACATAATGTGCTGCGAACTGAGTTGTGATACAAAGAGTGTTGTCATGTTGCTAAAATTTCAAACTAATAATAATTGATAGTTAAATACACTCATTACTTGATACTGATTTCAATACCACGGTACCAACATTCAAAAATATTATTATAATAGTATTTAAATGAAAGAATAGTTTAGAATTAACTTTATTCATGGACCTTTATTAGGACTGGGCTATGTTCCATACGTTTGCTGTGTATTCAGTATATTTATTTTATATTACAATGGTTCAGTACAAAAGGAGGCGGGGTTGAGTGAGGGAAGGGGCGGGGCTTATTGTGTGCAGAGAACAAGCAGGGCACTGCTTTCAGCTACTTTTCTTCCGTTTGAATAGTCAGCATTAGACTTGTGATTAACTAAATGAAATGATAATGACTAAACGTACAATTAGTGACAGTTTGGAGATAAAGATGTGACGTTTGTTGTCAGATTATTTATCGCGGGTGTTCACCACAAGGCTCGTGGCGCTGTCACAAGTGACTTCAAACAAAACATGAGTATGTTTTAAAAACTTAACCTGACATTTCTCAGCGATCATAAAGGTTAGAAACATAATTCAAAGACTGACTGAGAGCTCACTTCACAGTTTAAAGGAGCAGGTCTCTAGGCTGCTGAAGTTTAAAGAAGTATCGCAACTTGTTCAAACGAGTATCTAGTATTAATATCGAGGTTTCAATTTTTCTTGACAACCCTAGATACACATTGAAGTACAAAACAAAGTCGTACCACAGTAGGCAAACTTGAGGGACAGGACGCAGCTCTCGTGCAGGTGGAGCTGGTACTTGTCTGGTTTGGAGTGATGCAGCACTTCCACGTTGCTGCTCTCCATCCCCACGGCCAGCCACTCTCCGGTCGGACAGTAACCCAGAGAAAAGATCTAAAACACGAGGGAGAGTCAGAGCAGAGTCAGAGTCAAACATTTCTAACGGGAAAGCAAAGCGAGCGAGTTTCGGGGCCGCACCTGCGAAGTGAAGTCGTGCTGCTGCAGTTGCCGGCCCTCTCGCAGGTCCCAGGAGCGCACCGTGTTGTCCAGGCCGCCGGTCCACAGCTTGGTCCCGTCGTGAGAGATGTCTATGCAGCTGGCTCCGTCCGTGTGACCCTGGAACTGCCTGAGGAGACGACGACAAACAGCTTTAGGTTAACACAAACCGGCAGAAACACAGTAAGTACTATCAGATCAAAACTCGGACAATATAAGGCCAAAATTAGGGCTCAAAACAATTAAAAATGAGACTAATACAATGATAAACCATAGCAAAGACAGTTCTAAATGATACTTAGACCAAAAAGGACCAAACATGAATAGATTTGTCTCTAAATATTAAAACTTGGCATCTTTCTAATAACCTGTCCACATCATGAAGATTTAAAGCTGTGCAATTAATCAAATTTCAGCATTTCTACTTCCATTTTAACAGTTCTTCTCTTTCATCCAAGCTACACTGATGCCCTGCCTTTTCTCTAAGCTAATAAGCAGCTGAATAATCTGGATTTCAATTATGTTCCAAGTAATCGTGACTATTATTTTGATCTATAATCGAGCACCCCGTTAAAATGTCGTCTATTCAAAACCAGCTGCATTCACATACTGTAGATGTGATTATGAGTAGAATAATGGGCATTAAGCAACATAGTTTGAGCACCAACAGATAAAAAACATTTGAAAGGACAAACGAGACAAAAGGATGTCAAGTGTGATGATGCAGATTTCAATAGTTTAAAGTTTTAAGTACATATTTAAATTGTGGACACGTTAAAAGTACAATTCTGCATCAAGTCATTTCAGGTTCTCAGTATTTAGACTTCCGATTCTAATGCAAACAAATATTAGTTTTGATTCTCCGGTGAAAGTTTTAAGACGATATACTTACAGAACTGTATTTAAACTGAAAAGCTCCGGCGCCTAAAGGGTTAATCTTCAAAAGCTAAATTCCTAAGCGAGCCAAAGTTAACTTTTTTTTCTGCAAAGGGCAAAATGATTTTGAAACCTGTCGAGGCGCGTTGAGTTCAGTAATCATATTTGTTTAGTGTTTATATATAAGATAATTCATTTTGCTAACAAAAGTATATTTTTAAATAGCTAAACACATACGTATTTTTTCATGCAGTAATACATTTATGTTAATGTTTTACTGCACAATAACCTGGCAAGGTTCCTTTATGAATGTACATGAAAGGACTTCTGGGATAATTATGCACAAATGCTTAAACCAATGAACTCTGAGCTTTAGCCGTAAAATCAAGATTAACATGGGTCTTATCTGCAAAAACTGTATTCCTTTATATTAATTTTTCCACTTGGCAAGATGTGTTTCCTTGATGAACCTTGATTAATTCACTTGTTTCATGGTGTTTCTGGCTTGTTTCTGTACATTTGTTCATGTTTTAGCCAACATATTTGCTAATGTTGCAAGAAATTCTGACTGGCAAATTCGTTTCAAGTTCAAACATCTTGCAAACAGTCAAAAAACATCTTGAAATAAGTGAAATAGCTGCGTCCCAGATGAGGCTGTCTTTACCTGACGAGGGTCTGGTTGTGCAGGTCCCACACGGCGATGTTCCCGTCGCTGCAGCAGGAGAAGCAGACTTTGGCGTCGGGGCTGATGGCCAGAGCGTAGCAGGCCGGGGCGGAGGAGGTGAGCTCTGCCTTGATGCGAGGGGTCTGCGAGGCCAGGTCCCAGATGGTCAGAGTGCTGGCTTCACCCCCGACAATGAGAGTGCGTCCGTCAGGCAGGAGCTTGCAGGAGCGGATGTAGTTATCTCTGTTCTGGAGCACAAAGGACACGGCGCGATCAATACGGCGGTAAAGAGCACCAGCTGTCAGAAGACTATAGGGGCTATTTTTAGGGTTTACTCTGAGCCCTTTAGAAGAAGATGGACAGTATCTGCTCAGCCCTGATGTGTGGTTGTAACTGTAAAAAGCTCTATTGAAGCTTAAAATGTGTTTGTATCAATTATTTTTGCTTCATTCTTTGAAATCTAGCTGAACAAATTCATGTAATATTTAAGGATGGTCATATTTTGTGAGTGGCTTTGATTGTGACTAGTAGCTAGGGCAGAGTGGCGCTGTTTATCTAAAGCTGGCTGCACACTAGAGAAGCTTAAGATCTTTAGATGAAGAAGAGGAGAAGAAGAGGCCACACAAATATGACATTTACAACGATTATTTGTCTCACAGTCGCATCATAAGGCAGAGAACAGTGCGTGTGTCACGTGATCAAGCGCACTTTCATGTGCGCGGTTATAAAAGTGAAAACAACAACAATGATGAAATGCCAGTGGATTAAAACAGGTTTATAATTGTCAAAGGGGAGCGGAGGGTCATTAGAGGTAAGGAGCTGTTACACTGACATAAAATGAAAAGTTTAAACAGTGTTGGCCATGTTCTATAGTCTAGTAAGTAGTTCCCAAAGTGGGGGTCGCGAAGCAAAATCTGGGGTTCGCAAGATGATTTCAAAATGTATTTTTTAAATTTTTACTTTCCAATTAATCAGTTTTGGGAAATTGGGGTCATATAAAGCGATATATTATATAAAAAAAGCACAATTGAACCCAATTCAATTAGTTTTGAAACTTAAAATGATTACAAACATACTGTATATAGTTTTTGCTGTCGGGGTCGCGAGTTGGTTGCAGTTTTTTTGGGAGACCTGGGCTGAAAAATTTGGGAACCCCTGGTCTAGTACAGTGTTTTTCAATCTTTCTTGAGTCGCAGAACACTTTTTTTGGTTTAAAATATTCTCTGGCACAGCTCAAACCAAACTACTAGCCAATTTTAAGGCACCTTATCTGATTTTTGCATCTTAAAGTGTAAACAAGAAGAGCTGTTGAAAGTCAAAAGTGCTGTGACTCAAGAAAGGTTGAAGAACACTAAGTTTATGCTATAGTTGTTAAGTTATGCTTTCATTCCTTATTTGTTTTAGCCTCTGCACCGCAAAAACTCTACATCCAGACTTGCTTAAAATGACTTGGAATGAGATTTTTTATCCAGATTTGAGCTGTTTTAACTGGATGAGATTGAATTGCTTATGTAATGTAGAATATTCACTGGTTTCAAGACATTTTAACTGGTTATAAGACAATTCGGCTTAAAACAAGAACAAAAATTTGCCAATGGGGTAAGAACAGTTGTCTTGACCCATTAGCAAATACTATGGCTCAAAATAAGAAGCAGTTTGAAACAAGGAAAATAATCTATGTCTCTGCAATAAATTGTGGTTAAATTAGTTAAAATACATTCCAATTTTAGTATCAAGCACTTGACATCTATTTTTTGCAATGTGCAGAGCCTCCACAGTCTGTATTTGGTCACTGTTGTTCAAGATTAGCAATCAGACAAAAATGTATACGTCACAACTGAGAATAAAATCAGCCACAGTGCACTTATATCATCAATACTGTAGTTTTTTAGCGTTATCAATTCTGTCCGCTCACTCAAAAATGTAAAAATGTGACAATATGTCATGTTGGCTTTACATTCTACTGCCAAGAACACAGCCTTTCAGATGACAAAATGTAAAAATAGGATGTGTCCAGTGGTCAAAACGTCCCTGAGTCACGGCTGAGGAAGCAGAGGAGTGTGTGATCGTTACCAGGCAGTCGAGCTGTGACACGGGGCTCTTGCTGCCCGGCTGGCTGATGTCCCAGATCTTGACACAGCCCTTGCCCCCGGTGTAGACATGACGGGTGGGGTTACTTATTGTGACAGCGCAGACAACTTCTCCATGGCTGAGTGTGTTGATTTGACGGGCGTGACGCGGGATGCCCGGACCAATCAAGGCGTCAGGCGGGAAGGGCACGGGCTGCATCTGGCCATCGGCGCTGACGTGGAACGAGTACGCCCTGGAAAGAGACAAAACGCTGTAAACAGGCTCATGCAAACGCCCGAGAATTTAGATTTAAAAGAGCTATTTTTTTGAGCTAGGAGGTGATCTGGGGATAGTCTAGTCCAGGGTTATTCAAGTTAAGATTGAATAACCCTGGACTAGACTAGATTTTACAGAGGAACATGGCTTCTAGTCCAAGTCAAGTCCCGAAATCCAAAGAAAGAACAAGTCCAAGTCAAGTCTCAAGTCAAAGAGAGACAAGTCCAAGTCGAGCCTCAAGTCAAAAAGAGACAAGTCCAAGTCAAGTCTCAAGTCAAAGAGGGACAATTCCAAGTCAAGTCCCAAATCTTTTATCAAGTCATCAAGATAGAGTCTCAAGTCCAAGTTTTGACTTGTAAGTCCACACCTCTGATACCAAATAATGCAACAGTCCAGAATTCCAGCTTTAAACCAAATCTAAACTAGGACTAAACCAGGTCTAAAGTCGAATTAAATCAGGACTGAAATATATATATACAGTATACACTGTAAAAAGCGACACTCTTAAACTGGATGAGTGAATAAATTAAATCACCCTAAATGAAGTCATATTTATCTATGAGCATATTTTAACTGTCTAAAGTGAATTGAGGGCCAAATCATATCTTTAGAGGCTTTAAGTTGAAAAGATCGGGTCTAGTCTTTTTTAAAAACTACAGAAAATGGCTTTTGGTAATTATATTATAAAGTCATTCATTTCTGATCAAAGCAAACACAACTATGGGTTTGTTTCCGATTATTAAAATCTCTCTGAAGTCAGTTCTGCATAATATAGGATCTTTAGCTCATTCCTTCCTTCCTTGTAATAACAGCCAGAGCATTTTTATATCTTACTTCAAGGTTTACGCAGGTCACACATGCACAATATACCAGTGTTTAGTTTTAATATAAAAGCAGGAAGTTCACATTCACACTTACGGTTTTCCTCCCGAGATGGACGTGAGGCTGGCTGGAAGCCCGGGAGCTCTCATGTGAGTGTGGGGATCAAAGGCCTGAAGCACAAAGAGAACGTGACCACCCCAGTCCACGAGGGGCACGAATACGACACATGAAAGAGAAGTGTGTTTACCATGGGGGAGCGTCCGTAGGCCACAGCGGCGCTCATCTGAGGAGAGATGTGCAGACCTGCGTAGACTCCAGGACTGGTCAGACCTCCGTTCATCTCATGGTGGCCCATCATGGCGAACGGGCTGGGGTAGGACAGAGGGGTGCGCAGAGCCGGGGCTGCTCGACAAAAACACAAAGATAAACGTTTGAGATTGCCTTAAATGAGAAGTAGGGCTTGGTGATCTGGGGAAATAATATAATCGTGATTTTTTTTTTTTTCCTCATCATTTATATTTACAACTAGTGTTAATCTATTAAATTAAAAATATATATAAATCTGTCATATGCACTTTAACCTTTTCAAAAACAATAGAAATATGGCATTTATGAACCAAAACTTTAAATATGACAGATTTAATACCTTTGTTGACATTATAAATCAATATTCCACCTAAAAGTTTAACTTGTGCTCCAAACTACACATATTTTACTGTCAAAGGACTGTTTTTTGATTTTCCAATTCAAAATCCAAAACCAAATCATTGACGATTCAATTCAATCCCAAATAAAAGTCACACACTGCAAAAAAAAGAAACTCTAACTTAGATGAAATGACTTGAATAAAGGATATTAATCTGACGGACAATTTTTAAGATTTTTTCACTTAAGAAAACCAAGTCTTACTAAGATTTTCTCTAGTGATTTACCTTATCTAGATATAAAAACTAGATCTGTATCTGTTTTAAGCCATAATTGCTTGAATCAAGAATATATTTGCTTAAAAATCTTGTCGAACGTACTTGTTCTTATTTTTTGAAAGTGATTTTTGCAGTGCATGTTTTTAGTTCATTTCTGTGACAAGTTGCTAAAGCCCATGATGTGTTATAAAAAGTAAGTGTCAGTGAGCGCAGAGTTGTGAATGTTACACGTTACAACAGCACATTATGGCGTTTGGTTCTCACCCAGAGCCTCCATGCCTGGTGGTTTGCCCAGGATGGGCCTGAGCCCGGGCGTGGAGCTGGTGCCAGGGGTGGGGGCGTCATTCCGAGGCGTGGGGGTGTTAGACTTCAGACCCGGAGTGGAAGATTTGTCATTCTGTCATGGGAACCACAAAGCAAGCATTTTTACAATCCGGCAGCAGCAGCAGTGTACAATCTGAAGTTAATCTTGTCTCAGTGTGGCAGGATTCCAGCGCCGACAGTCCTCTCTGCCCTCAACCACTCAAACCTATTAGAGCCACAATAGAGATGCCACCATTATCCCCTTATGGCTTTAATCTTTGAGTGTGGCAGAGCAATCCTCCGCTGGTTAAATACATTCAGCTATTAGAGAGGAGCTCATCCTGGTGTGGGACAATATTATCCCTGACATTTCATCCTGCACTTCCAGCACCAGCGCTTTAATCCACTTTTGCACACATCCCCTCACTCTGACCTGGTTCTGTCCCAGTGTGTTGTGTGCGGCGCTTACATGACTGAGCTCCTTGGCCTTGGAGGACGGAGTGCTGCCCGAGGACGCGACCGACGCCGGACTGTTTGGTGTGTCCTTCTTTGGTGGGCGGGGCTTATCGATGCCGTTCTCAGGTGGAGAGTGGGCGGGACTGGCTCGAGGAGTGGCAGGGTCCTAGAGACACAATAATTTATTTAAGCATATACGGAGTGATATGACTGCTTCTTATATTAATGGCATCCTTGACAAAAATAACCAAAAGGACCATCGTTGTTCTACAGTCGGGCTGCTCGAATATGGCAATAATAAAAATCACGTTTGTTTGCAACATAATTGAAATCACAATTATTCAAGCAATTGTTTTCTTAGACAGAAAGTGAGACATTAGTGCCGCTAAATTGACCCTGTCACTCCCCAATGGGAGTCAGTGTCGAATTTGAGTCAAAAGTCGATGTGTGCATGCCCAGAAGTTTCTGCTCAGGCGCATTAACGTTACTGTTTGACTACGGCAACACCTACATGGACAGACAACATAGAATACGCTATACTTATCATTTACTTTTTAAATATGTTTAGTTTAGGTTACATATGAGCTTAACACTTGTAAAAACACAATATTTAACTGTCAATTAACTTAAGTAGACAGCTCAGAGCAGTGAAATGAGTGTAGAAAGTACACTCATAACATTTTTTACGTGACTTTATCAAAAATAAACGTTACTAAACTTTCTTAACAGATGTTTTTTAATCTCACATGAGGCGGTCTAAGGTTACAACTGACAAATAACCTGTTTAACTGTTTCTGGCAGTTTAACCAATGAAAATATAGTCAAGCTAACAACTAGCATGATTGACTCAGTTTCGACAAGTGACTCCGATTTGGGAATGACAGGGTTGCTCGATTATGGCAATAATAATAATAATAATCACAATTGTTATTCAAGCGACTTAGTGCTGTTTAAATTGGCAAACTTATTTATTTAAAAAAATGCTAACTTCCCGTCGGCATGTTAATTTCCTGTTTAGTTCATTTCTATGGGGTTTCACTGCATCAGTCTAAAACTAAAAAAATACTATAAGTTCAGGCAGTGAACAGTGAGTTGTTGGTGTCTTTTTGAACTGAAAACATGTTAAATATTTTACAAATGAGAAGAATATTTCACCAAAGGACCAAAGTGTGTTTATAAAAAGAATGGCTTTTGATAATTATATAATTTCTGAATAAAGTATACGCAACTAATGGGTTTGTTTCCGATTATTAAATTCTCTCGGAAGTAGAAGTGTGCAATATAACAAATTAAAAAATTCGCAATTAGGAGAATAATCAGTGTTTAGGTTTGGTCTGAAAGAGATTCTTGCAAAAAGATTGTACCAGTAATGTAATGTTTAGATGCGCTAACATGCTATAGATCCAAAAAGTTGTGCTACAATAACAGCAAAAAATGTAACATGAATAAATTAACAAAAAATGCAAACAACAGTATCAACCCTGTGGAAGTTGTGTCTCATCTAAACGCTATTTTGAACTCAGAATCTCTCCAAAAAGCCTCCTGCATTATCGCAGATTGAAGTTACTAATAATAGCGCTGTGTATTTCTCTCACCTCGTTAGACACATCCACCACCAGATCATCGCTCTTCTCCCCGTCACTGTCCTGCAAACAGACGCGCAACAACAGTCAGACTTTTATCCTGAGAACAAAACGATCACACTGTATTTGGGTTTTTGGTCCTCACATATCTGCTCATGCTGTCCTTCTCCTCCACTTTGCGTTTCTTGGATTCCAGGCTGTAATCGGAGGAGCTGCGGTGCTTCTCCGTGGCGGTGCGCAAACTGTCCGAAGGGGATACGGAATTGTTCTGTCGGGACAAGACAAGTGTTAATGCTCACATGTAACTCAACACTGAAAAGAAAAAATACATCACTTCCAGACAGAAAAGGATTAGAGAACACAGCTGGTAAGACGCAGCAGAGCCAAAAAGCTTCATTGAGTGTGTTTACATGCGCATGAATAACTCGGTTATCATTTTATCAGGATTTTAAATATCCTGGTTTTGTGTGTGTCCATGTAAACACCATATTCTGGTTTCAATAACTTTTTTTTTTTTTTTTTTATATCCTGGGTTTAAGAAACTATGTTATTCTCACTGGAATATTCTGATCGTATCTAAAATATTGTAATATCTAAACACCATAACCTCACCGCTGGAGCCAAACTGAGCATGTGCAAACTCAAGGAACTGATTGGGCAGAAGCAGATAATTCCCCAGATAATTTTATAGTACTTATTCTTGTTTGGGGTCGGAGCCTATACTACTGACATTTTTATTTTTTATTTGTAATATGTCATTATTAAAAACTATAAAGTAACCTGTAATTATTTTTTTCTTTTCTATTAACTATGAACCTGATTTGTGTCTGCGTTCTTAATAAAAAATGAATTGAATTGAATTGTAACACAATACAGCTATAATTCTGAACCGGACATATTGGGACACTTTTCCCAAAGCTCTGAGTGGTGATCTACAGTCTGATGTTCTTATTTAGCTGTATTTTGTCCGTCTGTTGCTGCAAACATGTTAAAACCCCCATAAGTTAGCAAAGTTGCAGACATGCTTAGTTCCTCGCCATATCTGTGTCATTCTTGCTATAGTCACCAGTCTAAATATCCAGAATAATCTCAATGCACGTGTGAACAGGAACATGAATATCTTGGTTTCTCTGAGCGTATGTAAACACCAGATCCAGAATATTGTAATAACCAGAATACTGCTCATAACCAGGTTATTTGTGCACATGTAAACGCACTCATAAGGGTATTTACATGCCAAAGAAACCAAGATATTCATGTCCCTGTTTAAATGTGCACTCAAAAGTATCCTGGATAATTAGATTGGTAACTATGGCAACTATGACACAGATATAGGAGGAACTAAGCATGTCTGCAACTTTGCCTACAATAAACTAACAAAATACGATAAAATAAGAACATAAGACTGTAGAACGCAGTCAGAGCCTTGGTAAAAGTGATTTTTAACATGGGAAAAACATGTTCAAATTCTGAAGAGTCCGTTCAGAATCAGCTGTGTTGAATTATAGATTACTTTATTGTTTTGTAATGATAATATATTACATATAAGAAAGAAAAAAATAGCTGATATTGGTACAGCTCAAGTCACCTACAACCCTAGATGGAAATAAATGCCAGAAAATGAATATGTGAAAAAGAATATAATCATTTTGTGAAATGAACTTCTTCTGCCAGATCAGTTCTTTGAGTTTGCACATGCTCAGTTTGACTCTATCGGTGAGTGTGGTGTTTAAATGTCACTATTCTTATTATGAGAAAATTCTAGTGAAATAAAACTTGTTTTTTTATATTCAGGATACTCACATAACCAGGTTATTGATATCAGAATATGGTGTTTACATGGACACACAAAAACAGAATA
Source organism: Mugilogobius chulae (assembly GCA_038363315.1). NCBI lineage: Eukaryota > Metazoa > Chordata > Actinopteri > Gobiiformes > Gobiidae > Mugilogobius > Mugilogobius chulae. The sequence continues at coordinate 9,238,460 of CM076411.1, forward strand.
CTTCCTGATCATAAGCGGGTTATTTGTGCGCATGTAAACGCCTTTACAGTGCATCTTTACTTTTTGCTCAAAGGAGTATCTAGTTCAGAGTCTAACTTCTGAATCAGGTTAGACTACATTTTTTAGTAGATATACTGAACATCTTTCTATGTTAGTCTGCAAAGTCCTGTTTACAACTAATGTACCATTTGTTGTTGTTAGCATTGTGGATACCTGTTGTTAGCATACTGGCTCATTTCGCAGTTGTGAAAAAATCTTTTAAAAAACACATCATGACAGAAAATTCGGAGGCTCAGAATGCATTAGGTAATTGAGCAAAACATGAAGACTGTCGCAGAAAGTTTAAGATTTCTGTTGTTTACATTTATTTTTTAAGGAAGCAAACATTGGGCACTTTTAAGTAAGCCTAGTGCACAAAACACAAAGCTACTCCACTCTGTAGTCTGAATCGAATAATAAAATATTAGCAGAAGTAGTATTGTAGAAAACAGCGGGGGGCCACCATTTTCAATTTGCAGTCTGAACAAAGCTGCTTTTAAACTATATATACGTCCGAAAATGCTTGCTCGGTCAAATTTAAATGCCTTCTTCTGATTTCTTTAAATATAAAATCCGTTCATATCCTTGTTTCTTCTTTGTTTACTCTTTTGACAGCAGTTTCTTCACTACTCTAATCTATTTTTTGCACAGCTTTGATTTTATCTCGCGCAAAACGCTTCCCACCTCCAGTTTTATCACCTTATATGAACTTCCTGGACAACACAAACTACATTTCTTTTTTTCCAACGCAGCTATCGAATGTCCCTTGTTCCCCTCGTGTTCCTAAGCAATAAGTCACTCGGCGTAACTCATTCACCCGAGTCACCAGTGCGCGATCAGATGACCCGCGACAAGAACGGGGCAACAACAGCCTCTAAACGCCCGCAGCTCCCTTTCCTCAGACATGACTGCACCTATTCAGCGTCCCGTCTGAGAAACACGACCTCCCCCTCCCTCCTCCTTCTGATCACAGCCACCTGAAGGATCACAGGAGCGGGTGAGAGGAGGGAGAGAGAGGTGGGGGAGTGTAAACAAACGCGGCTCCATTTGGGTTCATTAATATTCAAAGAGCGCCACCGCAACAAGGGAAAGAATGGATTTGAGACGGAGTATACATCCAACAGGCTTAGTGCACACATGAGAGGACAGGAGGCACTCAAAGCGTCACTAAGTTAAATGTAACTTAAGAAGAAGAACGTCTGAGGGCAACGTCTAACCTAATGTTGTTTTATTATAAAATGCTCCTCGACATTCTGACTGAGTGGGAAAAATCATAAGAACGCTTGATAAGATGTGTTACTTGACTTTATTTGGGTGTTTTCCCCTTTCTTTATAAAATAGCTTTTCTGTTGTCATGGCAACAGTGCTATTTTAGCTATCTTATCTGCTGTCTACATGTTTTGCTTACTTACCTAATGCATTTTGAGCCTTCTAATTGTTTATCACGATGTGTTTTAATCTTTTTTTCATGGCCGTTAGGCGAAAGACGTGCTAAGTCTTTCGCCTAACGGCATGTCGCTAAAGTTAGCGACAATGCGTGAGACAGGACATTGAAAACTAAATTCCACCTGAACAGACACATTAACTAGGGAGAAATAGATTTTAAGTTATTTTATTGTCAAAAAGGTTAGGATTAGTATAGTCCCTTTAAAGTGAACCCTGGATATAATCACATGTTTATCCTAAAACACTTATAATATCATCACTTATATAAATACAGAACAAATACCTTGGAAGTATTTGTAGTTTTATTAAAATAGTGTTTTGAAGAAATTACATGGAGGCTGCCATTTTGCTGCAGTTATGACATAAAATAGTGTTGTCAAGGTAACTAAGCAACATGAATTCCTCAGCTAAACCTTTTCAGTTTGAGCCGGAGTTTGTTCAAATAGAGGAAAATAATGTGGAATCTAGTGACACTGAAGATAATCAAGAGGAAGAAGCAAGAACTGGACACTGTCAGTGGTGTTTTTGTGGCAACTGTTCACAGATAAAACTGTGGGAGTAACCATGGAAACACTATTTTATGTCATCAACCAAAATCGCGGCTCCCAGTGGCTTGAAAACAACATAAACAATGACAATTTTATAAAAAAATAGTAAGCAGTTAAATATTTGTTCATAATTTATTTTAATAAGCATGAACAGTACTAGTGTTTTAGCCATATTTGTCTCATATCCAGGGTTCCCTTTAACAGACCACTTTCACTTTTTGTATTACAACAAAAACTGTATTTAAACAATATGTACATATTAGCTGCTTTTCACTTGCTTTAAATATTATTGGCCTGCTAGAATGCAGTGTTGTCTGTGAAGAAAGCCTATTCATCATTGCTAATTATTCATGTCTCTGAAACCTTGTATTTTCTCTTAACTCCAGAACATTAAGTTCAGTTTTTGCTTTTTATTGGACAACACATTTACATAAAATTGTATTTTCATAGCTCACTTATTATCGTAAAAAGCAATGTAAACCACTATTCTGTTTTTTATCTCAGGTAATGTATCGACCTTCATTTCAACGTACAAAAACTACGCTGTTTTGCCGGTTCAGAATCTTTCTTGCTGTCTTTGCAGTTTGCTAATTGCAACTATTCAAACTGACATTTCCATTTAATTGTGACAAATCTTGCAGCTCTAATTAGGAGCAAGCTGCGACTTCATGATGCCAAAATGCTATTTCAGACACCTGCTTTGTAGAATTTAACCAATCACATCCTGATAATATAGACTCTTCCTTCGTTTACAGAAAAAGCTCTCATTAAGTCTCCTTCCTTCTGAAAATAGAGCCATTTGCCTCAATCTTCCACCAGGCCTGGTTCTTGGCTGTGCAAACTGAAAACTTGTCTATAGCAAGAGCCAGCACTGCTTCCCACGCACGAGCTTCTTCATCTCATTCCCCGAGCCATCAAAAACACCGCATGTGTCCACGACGGCTATATTCAGTAACAAATCTGTCTTTACAATATCTATGAGGCATATGTTGGAGTTCTTATAATATTAACATTTCTGCTTTCCAATCCTGGTTTAATCTAATTATTATTATATTATTGTTTTAAATGTTATAGCCACTTTTTATGAGTAAAATCTGTTTGTAAATGTTTAAATTACACTAGGCAATCTATAGATACAGTCAGCATCAGAGGAAACGCACACAAACAAACCTTTGTGGGGGAAGCATGACACGAAAAGTGCATCAGAACAACAACTTTATCACTCACTGCTCTACAACTACAACAGGAAATATATTGTGTCACATATAGATACAGAGACATGGAGATGAAAAAGGTGATCCAATTTTACAAATATATCCAACAATGCTAGCTGCGAGCTAAATGCTAACGTGATGCTAGTGCTAACCCTGGCGTATTGTTATCATGATTTTCTTTGACCCAGGTCCCAAAAGCGATGTGATGATGAATGATCAATTATTTAGAACATTTTGTGTCTTTGCAAAACAAGTATCCAACATTAACAACAACTTTTGAAAACATGCTAAAAATTCAATGTTTCAGTCATAAGTTGATATAGTTTTGTAAATTAAACTGAAAAAATTGCTAATGTTCACTTCTTTTATGATTTGAAAGTGAAGCCCAAAAAATCAAAACCCTCAAAATCCATAAAATATTTTGAAAAAGAAACCCAAAGTCGCTATAAAAAAGTAGACTTGGGAACTCTGAGGTTGAGAGAAGTAGGTTGGAAAAAAACAGCCAGTATTTGAACAGAAAGATGCATTAAATAGAGAAATGGGAAATCACGATATGACAATTTCATCAAAAAAGCAGATTGTCACAGAGATGAGCCTACAATTCAATTTTTATAACGATATCACCCAACCTTGCATAACGCAACATCAACAACCTCCATTACATCTAGTTTTGACTGGACGTGAATTAGTTGCAATAAAAGTATACTTTGTTCGCCAGAAAATGTCTGAAAAGAGGTAAAACGTTACCAGTCACTGCTACACAACTACAACAGCAAATGTGGACTTTAGGAAATAAATTGTGTCAAATAAATACACAAAGACATGCGCTGTGTCCGAACGTCCACACTCGTTCCCTATCCACTCAATTACTATATAGTCCTGCCCTGTTCAGTGGACTAGTCAGTGCACTCATTCATCTGGTCTTTCGGACAGGGAGCGCACTACTTTCAGCTGACCGCGGGTCACGTGACTCTCCCCCTTGTTAATGTACCGGTCGGCAAAAAAGTCAGATAAAAATGAACTTTTGTAATAAAAACTGAACAGGTTGGTCTGACACGCACATATTTATGGACTACTAATCATAATACAAGTCTGGCTTAACTTGGACAATACATTTAACCACAAACAGACTGGATCCTCTTTTAAAGCCCCAACTAAGGTTAGCAGCTAACGTTAGCATCTTCACGGCTAACGGCTTCAGTTACGACGGTTTTGTTTATTCTCCGGCTCAGCAGTGAGTTTAAGCGGCTCCTTATTGTCTTTACTTCAGTCGAGTTGTTTACAGTTAAAAACCTGCCGCTGTTCGCGTTATTTTTTCTGATTCTCGCAATAAATTGTGGTCCATATTGACCGTTCTAGTGTCATCGATGCCCACTACTTTTCCAGATGCATTGTGGGAAATTTTGAGTGCACTACTTTTTGACCCACTGGACATTCGGACACCACTACAAAATGGTGTGACCCCCGAATAGTGCACTATATAGTAGTTAGGGCGCACATTCGGACACAGCCATGGAGATAAATAAAGTGATTCAACCTTCCAACTATGTAAATACATCTAACAATGCTAAAAGCTAACGTGATGCTAGCGCTGCCTAGCGTCTTTTAGCGTCTTTTAGCATCTTTTTTTAACTTTCTGTTTACTTTTCTGATATAACGCCACATCAGTAACATCCATTTAAACGTGGTTGTAACTTGACTTAAATTAGTTGTGCTAAAAATACACTTAATTCGCCAGAAAACGTCTTAAAAGAGGTAAAAAGTTTAGCTTTCCATTCACGGCCCCAAATATGACGTATTGCCGACTGTATCTATTAAAAGAGATCAAACGTTTGTTCTCATTGCCTTAACATATATATAAGACTTTACTTTATAACTGTTACCTAGCAACCGTGTGGCTAGCATTTCTTTATGTTGTGTGAAGACGTAAATGTAATAAAACTCTGCTCTACTGCCCTATTATTTTCACAGCTACCTTCACAAACTACTTCTTGATTGGCGTAAAACCATCCTATTTCGATTTACAACACATATATCTCACAAATAACAGTTACAAAATCAAAAAACACACACTTTAAAGCACTAGCATAGGGAGGCAGGAACAGGCAAAGTCATATTCTTGTGAGTGAGGCATTTGTTTGTACTCACTGTGCTTTCTGTGGCGCAGACGTCGGAGCAGCAGCAGCCGAGGTGATGAAGCCAAGAAGAGCAGAGAGACAAACAGAGAGTCAGTTTGTACAGATCAGAGGATTACACCAGAACATGCAGACACCAGCTCCGGCAGCGTGCACTTATTTACTCTGGTGTTTTCTCCTAAGTTTGACTGGCTAACATATATGAAACGACTTTAAAACATCAAGGGGCTTGTCATTCCTCAATCTGAGTCATTTTAGGCAAGTTTGTTAGCTTGACTCGTTGTTAGCTAACTGTAAAATTAAGAGAAATCTCATACTTTCCACAGTCTCAATCAGTGGCGGCTGGTCAATAGGGGGCGCAAGTGCGCCGCACTCCCTGATTTGACCCTGAATATAAATTAAAATAAGCTTAGAATAGATTCCTATGTTAGTTTAAAAGACTGGCTGAAGTCTATGGGGTTTTCCCATTGGGGCACGAGGCATCAGCGAACGCTTAAGAGTGCAATGAGGAGGCTTGAAGTGTCGCGAGAAATTTTAAATTCTCGTGCTTCTCCCCATTAGTTTATAGCACAGCTCAAATCTCGTTTGAGGTGCGCAAGGTACTGCGCCTCTCGGAGGTTCAATTGTCCCTAGGGAAGGCTATTCTTGCCACAGACTTCTCTGTCATGGTTCAACACGTGACCAATGAAAACCACTGAACATTTGCTCTGATATGTCCCACTGACTCCATTTGACTTTAACAGTCACAGTAAGACTAAAGAATGACTTATCATCGTTGCTCTAATGCTACAAGTACTTATTTAGTCTAAAAAACGAACTTTTTCACAAATTTTGTGACTGACCAATCACGATTCAGTATGCACCGACCAATCAGGATCCAGCATGACCGGCATGCTTTCTTATGCTAGCGCAGCCGAGCACCGGAGGATAAACATTACATTAGCATATGGTTTCTTTTGTCTAAACTTGTGGAGCTGTTGTTGGACGTGGATCTGGATTAGTTTCATTTCACTTTTGGAGAAACAAACAGGAGCAAGAGGAGAAAAGGTAAGACAGTTGGTTTTTAGCTTCACTGTTAGACATCTGAGCAGCTAAAGCCCTACTGCTAACGAAGTTATGTGCAAAAGAAAAAAGAGCTCATGGTTAATTCAAAATACTTCAGTGATGATGATGTGTGTGTTGGGTGGGTGCTTGTTGCTGTGTGGGAGTGTGTGTGTGTGTTTCCATGTGCTCCTGTTATCTACACTTGGTGCTGATGAGCCATGGAGCTTGTGTATAAAACTCCCTCCTTTTTTTTTTGCGCACCCCCCAAAATATAAACCACCAGCCGCCACTGGTCTCAATCATTAAATATTACACTAAAGTCACTTCACCTTGATTAGTATCTGCTCTGATCTGTTTGCGCAAGTTTATAAGCAATTAAATATTGTGTTTTTTAAAAGTTAATGATGAAAACTACATATTTAATGTTGTTTTTTCTTGTCTGCGTTGGTGTTGTCATAAGCTGATGTCAATTTTATAATTTTATTGGAAAAAAATGCTCCTCAAAATTCTGACTGAGTGGCAAAATTATGAAAAGAGCGGTTTCTTAGTTTTTTTTTTGGCCAATTTTTTGCCAGTGAAGTTGCTCTGTTGTCGTGGCAACTGCACAAAGCTAGCTAGCAGTTGGAGACTTGTAAAATATCAACTGCAGCACAACAAATAATTTCTTCATGAAACTAATTCAAAAACATATTGTTTAAGGAAGAAAGGTGATGATTCAGCTGTGTGTGATATCAAAGTTTGTGTCAGTGAGAAATCTGAAAAAAAAAAAAAAAAGCCTCAGTGTTCCTGTTGTTTATCTGCTCTCCTACTACTATTTACCTGATTTTTCTTTTTTCCATGTCAGGTACAAACTATTTGTGGTGGGTGTTTCTTATATTTCTAATATGTTTTATTTTCGGCAATTTAGTTGTTTTTTGAGATCTTACATGAGAAAATGTACATTCTCACCACTGACTTTCATGCATTTTTGCCACTCACTGTTCACATTTAGAATGGTAAATGCTAGATAGTCAGGTCTAGAGGGATGGTGAATTTGGTAAAAGGATTAGGTGATGGGTAAGGTCAGGAAAAACTTTTGGGTGAAAATTAAGATAAAAAACAGTTTAGACCTATTTAATTAAAGTAATAACTTATTGCCATAGCAACCAGTTCACTTCTGTCTAGGCCAGGGCAATATGGTCTAAAGTTTTAACATGGTATGAAAAAGAACATTTAGCAAAATACTGTAGTTGACAATATAGCTACGCTACATAATGTTTATCATTGTTTTTATTTATGTGTTTCAGGCTATTTAGTTATAGTGAAAGTTACAAACATCATGTTTTACTTATTTCATTTTTTAGTTTTAGCCTCTGCAGAGCCTCCACAGTCTGGGCAGGTTACAAGGTTGTTCAAGGTTTTAGAGAGATCAGATGAAAATTGCTAAGAGTTGCCAAGTCTGCATCTCTATAGGAACTTTGGGCTCCTTTATTTAGAAAGTCAAGTATGAACTTTGAGAGTCAAGGGTTGTAGTTGTTTTTCAAGTTTGATCCATATAAATATACCTACTAATGACGGATATGAAGCAAAAAATGTGTTTTAAATAGTAATAATGATAAGATGGCTTGTTTTGGCTTTCTTGAAGGCTTGTTGCTTATTAACACTGAGAATTAGTCACAATTTCTGTTTGCCTCGGTTTCAAAATAAGTGCGATATATTGCCCAGCCCCAACTTCTGTCCCTTCAGACCTGACTATCTAGCAATAACCATAATGTAGAATGCTGTGATGTCACTTGCATAATTTCTGTAAAGGCTAATGTGCCATGTTTACATCAAGTGCCCAGCTCTAACAGTAAATATTATTTTGAGTTCATTATCTATCGTTCCCACCTCTGTGCTCCAGATCGTGATGGTTCTTCTCGTCCTTCACAGGGAGGTGGGCCTGACTCCCCCAGAGCCCCTAACGCCAGGAGCCCGGGGGCAGCTGCCGAGCCGGGGGGCAGGCCAGGGGGCAGGCTGGGGGGCTGCAGGCCTGATGGGTGACCCGGCAGTGGGACAGGAGGACCGTGGGCCGCGTGGGACAGGTGCTGCTGCTGGAACACACAAAACAGAGGTACATCCAGAGTGAGACAGCCCCAAACAAGAATGTTATAGTAGGTCCCTTTNACACTAAGTTTATGCTATAGTTGTTAGTTATGCTTTCATTCCTTATTTGTTTTAGCCTCTGCACCGCAAAAATCTAGATATCCAGACTTGCTTAAAATGACTTGGAATGAGATTTTTTATCCAGATTTGAGCTGTTTTAACTGGATGAGATTGAATTGCTTATGTAGTGTAGAATATTCACTGGTTTCAAAGACATTTTAACTAGTTATAAGAAAATTTGGCTTAAAATAAGCAAACAACAATTTGCCAATGGTAAGAACAGTTGTCTTGACCCATTAGCAAATACTATGGCTCAAAATAAGAAGGAGTTTGAAACAAGGAAATAATCTATGTCTCTACAATAAATTGAGGTTAAATTAGTTAAAATACATTCCAATCCTAGTATCAAGCACTTGACATCTATTTTTTGCAATGTGCAAGAACCTCCAGTCTGTATTTTGGTCACTGTTGTTCAAGATTATAGAGCAATCAGACACCAAATTAATTTGTGACAACTGAGAATAAAATCAGCCACAGTGCACTTATATCATCAATACTGTAGTTTTTTAGCGTTATGAATTCTGTCCGCTCACTCAAAAATGTAAAAATGTGACAATATGTCATGTTGGCTTTACATTCTACTGCCAAGAACACAGCCTTTCAGATGACAAAATGTAAAAATAGGATGTGTCCAGTGGTCAAAACGTCCCTGAGTCACGGCTGAGGAAGCAGAGGAGTGTGTGATCGTTACCAGGCAGTCGAGCTGTGACACGGGGCTCTTGCTGCCCGGCTGGCTGATGTCCCAGATCTTGACACAGCCCTTGCCCCCGGTGTAGACATGACGGGTGGGGTTACTTATTGTGACAGCGCAGACAACTTCTCCATGGCTGAGTGTGTTGATTTGACGGGCGTGACGCGGGATGCCCGGACCAATCAAGGCGTCAGGCGGGAAGGGCACGGGCTGCATCTGGCCATCGGCGCTGACGTGGAACGAGTACGCCCTGGAAAGAGACAAAACGCTGTAAACAGGCTCATGCAAACGCCCGAGAATTTAGATTTAAAAGAGCTGTTTTTTTTAGCTAGGAGGTGATCTGGGGATAGTCTAGTCCAGGGTTATTTCAAGTTAAGATTGAATAACCCTAGACTAGACTAGATTTTACAGAGGAACGTGGCTTCTAGTCCAAGTCATGTCCTGAATCAAACACAAAGACAAGTCCAAGTCAAGGCTCAAGACAAAGAGAGACAAGTCCAAGTCAAGACCCAAGTCAAAGAGAGACAAGTCCAGTCAAGTCTCAAGTCAAAGAGAGACAAGTCCAAGTCAAGACTCAAGTCAAACAGACAAGTCCAATTCAAGTCCCAAGACAGAGAGACAAGTCCAAGTCGAGCCTCAAGTCAAAAGAGACAAGTCCAAGTCAAGTTCAAGTCAAAGAGAGACAAGTCCAAGTCAAGCTTCAAGTCAAAGAGAGACAAGTCCAAGTCAAAGAGAGACAAGTCCAAGTCAAGTCTCAGTCAATCAGACAAGTCAAGTCGAGCCCTCAAGTCAAAAAAGAGACAAGTCCAAGTCAAGTCTCAAGTCAAAGAGAGACAAGTCCAAGTCAAGCTTCAAGTCACAAAGAGAGACAAGTCCAAGTCAAAGAGAGACAAGTCAAGTCAAGTCTCAAGTCAATCAGACAAGTCCAAGTCAAAGAGGGACAATTCCAAGTCAAGTCCCAAATCTTTTATCAAGTCATCAAGATAGAGTCTCAAGTCCAAGTTTTGACTTGTAAGTCCACACCTCTGATACCAAATAATGCAACAGTCCAGAATTCCAGCTTTAAACCGAATCTAAACTAGGACTAAACCAGGTCTAAAGTCGAATTAGATCAGGACTGAAATATATATACAGTATACACAGTAAAAAGTGACACTCTTAAATGGATGAGTGAATAAATTGAATCACCCTAAATTAAGTCATATTTATCTATGAGCATATTTTAACTGTCTGAAGTGAATTGAGGGTCGAAATCATATCTTTAGAGAGCTTTAAGTTGAAAGACCGGGTCTAGTCTTTTTTAAAAACTACAGAAAATGACTTTTGGTAATTATATTATAAGTCATTCATTTCTGATCAAAGCAAACACAAACTATGGGTTTGTTTCCAATGATTAAAATCTCTCTGAAGTCAGTTCTGCATAATATAGGATCTTTAGCTCATTCCTTCCTTCCTTGTAATAACAGCCAGAGCATTTTTATATCTTACTTCAAGGTTTACGCAGGTCACACATGCACAATTAACTAGTGTTTAGTTTTAATATAAAAGCAGGAAGTTCACATTCACACTTACGGTTTTTCCTCCCGATATGGGATGTGAGGCTGGCTGGAAGCCCGGGAGCTCTCATGTGAGTGTGGGGATCAAAGGCCTGAAGCACAAAGAGAACGTGACCACCCAGTCCACGAGGGGCACGAATACGACACATGAAAGAGAAGTGTGCTTTACCATGGGGGAGCGTCCGGTAGGCCACAGCGGCGCTCATCTGAGGAGAGATGTGCAGACCTGCGTAGACTCCAGGACTGGTCAGACCTCCGTTCATCTCGTGGTGGCCCATCATGGCGAACGGGCTGGGGTAGGACAGAGGGGTGCGCAGAGCCGGGGCTGCTCGACAAAAACACAAAGATAAACGTTTGAGATTGCCTTAAATGAAAAGTAGGGCTGGGTGATCTGGGGAAATAATATAATCGTGATTTTTTTTTTTTCCTCATCATTTATATTTACAACTAGTGTTAATCTATTAAATTAAAAATATATATAAATCTGTCATATGCACTTTAACCTTTTCAAAAACAATAGAAATATGGCATTTATGAACCAAAACTTTAAATATGACAGATTTAATACCTTTGTTGACATTATAAATCAATATTCCACCTAAAAGTTTAACTTGTGCTCCAAACTACACAATTTTTACTGTCAAAGGACTGTTTTTTGATTTTCCAATTCAAAATCCAAAACCAAATCATTGACGATTCAATTCAATCCCAAAAAAAGTCACACACTGCAAAAAAAAGAAACTCTAACTTAGATGAAATGACTTGAATAAGGATATTAATCTTGACGGACAATTTTTAAGATTTTTTTCACTTAAGAAAACCAAGTCTTACTAAGATTTTCTCTAGTGATTTACCTTATCTAGATATAAAAACTAGATCTGTATCTGTTTTAAGCCCATAATTGCTTGAATCAAGAATATATTTGCTTAAAAATCTTGTCGAACGTACTTGTTCTTATTTTTTGAAAAGCGATTTTTGCAGTGCATGTTTTTAGTTCATTTCTGTGACAAGTTGCTAAAGCCCATGATGTGTTATAAAAAGTAAGTGTCAGTGAACGCAGAGTTGTGAATGTTACACGTTACAACAGCACATTATGGCGTTTGGTTCTCACCCAGAGCCTCCATGCCTGGTGGTTTGCCCAGGATGGGCCTGAGCCCGGGCGTGGAGCTGGTGCCAGGGGTGGGGGCGTCATTCCGAGGCGTGGGGGTGTTAGACTTCAGACCCGGAGTGGAAAGATTTTGTCATTCTGTCATGGGAACCACAAAGGCAAGCATTTTTACAATCCGGCAGCAGCAGCAGTGTACAATCTGAAGTTAATCTTGTCTCAGTGTGGCAGGATTCCAGCGCCGACAGTCCTCTCTGCCCTCAACCACTCAAACCTATTAGAGCCACAATAGAGATGCCACCATTATCCCCTTATGGCTTTAATCTTTGAGTGTGGCAGAGCAATCCTCCGCTGGTTAAATACATTCAGCTATTAGAGAGGAGCTCATCCTGGTGTGGGACAATATTATCCCTGACATTTCATCCTGCACTTCCAGCACCAGCGCTTTAATCCACTTTTGCACACATCCCCTCACTCTGACCTGGTTCTGTCCCAGTGTGTTGTGTGCGGCGCTTACATGACTGAGCTCCTTGGCCTTGGAGGACGGAGTGCTGCCCGAGGACGCGACCGAACGCCGGACTGTTTGGTGTGTCCTTCTTTGGTGGGCGGGCTTATCGATGCCGTTCTCAGGTGGAGAGTGGGCAGGACTGGCTCGAGGAGTGGCAGGGTCCTAGAGACACAATAATTTATTTAAGCATATACGGAGTGATATGGGTGCTTCTTATATTAATGGCATCCTTGACAAAAACAACCAAAAGGACCATCGTTGTTCTACAGTCGGGCTGCTCGAATATGGCAATAATAAAAATCACGTTTGTTTGCAACATAATTGAAATCACAATTATTCAAGCAATTGTTTTCTTAGACAGAAAGTGAGACATTAGTGCCGCTAATTGACCCTGTCACTCCCCAATGGGAGTCAGTGTCGAATTTGAGTCAAAAGTCGATGTGTGCATGCCCAGAAGTTTCTGCTCAGGCGCATTAACGTTACTGTTTGACTACGGCAACACCTACATGGACAGACAACATAGAATACGCTATACTTATCATTTACTTTTTAAATATGTTTAGTTTAGGTTACATATGAGCTTAACACTTGTAAAACACAATATTTAACTGTCAATAAACTTAAGTAGACAGCTCAGAGCAGTGAAATGAGTGTAGAAAGTACACTCATAACATTTTTACGTGACTTTATCAAAAATAAACGTTACTAAACTTTCTTAACAGATGTTTTTTAATCTCACATGAGGCGGTCTAAGGTTACAACTGACAAATAACCTGTTTAACTGTTTCTGGCAGTTTAACCAATGAAATATAGTCAAGCTAACAACTAGCATGATTGACTCAGTTTCGACAAGTGACTCCGATTTGGGAATGACAGGGTTGCTCGATTATGGCAATAATAATAATAATAATCACAATTGTTATTCAAGCGACTTAGTGCTGTTTAAATTGGCAAACTTATTTATTTAAAAAAATGCTAACTTCCCGTCGGCATGTTAATTTCCTGTTTAGTTCATTTCTATGGGGTTTCACTGCATCAGTCTAAAACTAAAAAAATACTAAAAGTTCAGGCAGTGAACAGTGAGTTGTTGGTGTCTTTTTGAACTGAAAACATGTTAAATTTTTACAAATGAGAAGAATATTTCACCAAAGGACCAAAGTGTGTTTATAAAAAGAATGGCTTTTGGTAATTATATAATTTCTGAATAAAGTATACGCAACTAATGGGTTTGTTTCCGATTATTAAATTCCTCGGAAGTAGAAGTGTGCAATATAACAATTAAAAATTCGCAATTAGGAGAATAATCAGTGTTTGGCTTAGGTCTGAAAGAGATTCTCGCAAAAAGATTGCACCAGTAATGTAAAACTGGTCTTGAAAGACATGTAAGCTCATGTGTTTAAATGCGCTAACATGCTATAGATCCAAAAAGTTGTGCTACAATAACAACAAAAATGTAACATGAATAAATTAACAAAAAATGCAAACAACAGTATCAACCCTGTGGAAGTTGTGTCTCATCTAAACTCTATTTTGAACTCAGAATCTCTCCAAAAAGCCTCCTGCATTATCGCAGATTGAAGTTACTAATAATAGCGCTGTGTATTTCTCTCACCTCGTTAGACACATCCACCACCAGATCATCGCTCTTCTCCCCGTCACTGTCCTGCAAACAGACGCGCAACAACAGTCAGACTTTTATCCTGAGAACAAAACGATCACACTGTATTTGGGTTTTTGGTCCTCACATATCTGCTCATGCTGTCCTTCTCCTCCACTTTGCGTTTCTTGGATTCCAGGCTGTAATCGGAGGAGCTGCGGTGCTTCTCCGTGGCGGTGCGCAAACTGTCCGAAGGGGATACGGAATTGTTCTGTCGGGACAAGACAAGTGTTAATGCTCACATGTAACTCAACACTGAAAAGAAAAGAAAAAATACATCACTTCCAGACAGAAAAGGATTAGAGAACACAGCTGGTAACAGAGCGGCAGAGTCAGACTGGAAAAGTTTCGAGTGCGTTTACATGCGTTCAAATATCCCGGTTATGAGCAGTATTTTGGCTATGAGAATATTCTGGATGTGGTATTAACAAGCGTTCAGAGAAACCAGGACATTTATGTTGCTGTTTTTTTTTGTCAAGACAATTAGCATTCAAACATATAGAGAATATAAAATTAAAAAAAAATTAAAAATATCCAATTTTACCAATATCGAAAGTGATTCACTTAAAATCATTAATAATATTTATCCTTCAAGTGAATTTCTCAGACTCAGACTTTGAAAGCAATACATGTGCCTTTTGCAATTCAAATATAGAAACTACCGGTCATATTTTCTATGAATTCAATTTCTCAAAAATATTTTGGACTCAAGCACAAGAATGGTTGGAAAAGAAAATGTAAGTTTTAAAATAGATTCTCAGATTGACATTTTATACAAAATTTGTCTAAACAACAAACTAGACAATTTATTGGTAAATGTAATTCTCATAATGGCAAAACATTACATACATAAATGTAAATATTTTAAGTCCCCATCAATTTTTAAAGCTTTCTACAATGAAATGAAATTGTATTATAAAACCCTACATTCTATCAATTCAAAAATATACACTAAGTAGTTAAAACAAACTGATTATTACAGACTAAGCATGTCTGCAACTTTATTTTTAACACAACAAACTGATAAAATACAATAAAATATAAACATATGTCTGTAGAACGCAGTCAGAGCTTTGGCAAAAATTATTTTTAACAATAGAAAAATATGTTATAATTCTGAAAAGTCAGTTCAGAATCAGCTGTGTTATATAATAGATTACTTTATTGTTTTGTAATGAAAATATATTACATGTAAGAAAGAAAAAAAGAACTTATATTGGTACAGCTCCAGTCACCTACGACCCTAGATGGAAATAAATGCTAGAAAATGAATAAATGAAAAAGAAAAGAATAATTTGGAGTCGTTTGGTGAAATTAGAAGCCTCTGCCAGATCAGTTCTTTAGGTTTGCACATGCTCAGTTTGGTTCCATCGGTAAGAAATAAGATTATGGTATCACACTATTCTTATTAGAAAATTTCAGTGAAAATAACCTGGTTTCTCATAACCAGGATACTCGAATAACCAGGTTATTGAAATCAGAATATAGCGTTTAAATGGACACGAACAAATCCAGAATACTTCCTGATCATAAGCGGGTTATTTGTGCGCATGTAAACGCCTTTATAGTTCATCTTTACTTTTCGCTCAAAGGAGTATCTAGTTTAACTTCTGAATCAGGTTAGACTACATTTTTCAGTAGATATGTTGAACATCTTTTTATGTTAGTCTGCAACGTCCTGTTTACAACTAATAATGTACCATTTGTTCACCAAAACCCAATAAGTTTGTCTGTTGTTACTGTTAGTATTGTGGCTACCTGCTGTTAGCATACTGGCTCATCTCGCTAATAAACAGTTGTGAAAAAAGCTTTAAAAAAACACATCATGACGAACAATTCGGAGGCTCAGAATGCATTAGGTAATTGAGCAAAACATGAAGACTGTCGCAGAAAGTTTAAGATTTCTGTTGTTTACATTTATTTTTTAAGGAAGCAAACATTGGGTACAGCACTTTTAAGTAAGCCTAGTGCACAAAACACAATGCTACTCCACTCTGTAGTCTGAATCGAATAATAAAGTATTTTTAGCAGAAGTAGTATCGTAGAAAACAGCGGGGGGCCACCATTTTCAATTTGCAGTCTGAACAAAGCTGCTTTTAAACTATATATACGTCTGAAAATGATTGCTCGGTCTAATTTAAATGCGTTCTTCTGATTTCTTTAAATATAAAATCCGTTCATATCCTTGTTTCTTCTTTGCTTACTCTTTTGACAGCAGTTTCTTCACTACTCTAATCTATTTTTTGCACAGCTTTGATTTTATCTCGCGCAAAACGCTTCCCACCTCCAGTTTTATCACCTTATATGAACTTCCTGGACAACACAAACTACATTTCTTTTTTTCCAACGCAGCTATCGAATGTCCCTTGTTCCCCTCGTGTTCCTAAGCAATAAGTCACTCGGCGTAACTCATTCACCCGAGTCACCAGTGCGCGATCAGATGACCCACGACAAGAACGGGGCAACAACAGCCTCTAAACGCCCGCAGCTCCCTTTCCTCAGACATGACTGCACCTATTCAGCGTCCCGTCTGAGAAACACGACCTCCCCTCCCTCCTCCTTCTGATCACAGCCACCTGAAGGATCACAGGAGCGGGTGAGAGGAGGGAGAGAGAGGTGGGGGAGTGTAAACAAACGCGGCTCCATTTGGCTTCATTAATATTCAAAGAGCGCCGCCGCAACAAGGGGAAAGAATGGATTTGAGACGGAGCATACATCCAACAGGCTTAGTGCACACATGAGAGGACAGGAGGCACTCAAAGCGTCACTAAGTTAAATGTAACTTAAGAAGAAGAACGTCTGAGGGCAACGTCTAACCTAATGTTGTTTTATTATAAAAATGCTCCTCGACATTCTGACTGAGTGGGAAAAATCATAAGAACGCTTGATAAGATGTGTTACTTGACTTTATTTGGGTGTTTTCCCCTTTCTTTATAAAATAGCTTTTCTGTTGTCATGGCAACAGTGCTATTTTAGCTATCTTATCTGCTGTCTACATGTTTTGCTTACTTACCTAATGCATTTTGAGCCTTCTAATTGTTTATCACGATGTGTTTTAATCTTTTTTTCATGGCCGTTAGGCGAAAGACGTGCTAAGTCTTTCGCCTAACGGCATGTCGCTAAAGTTAGCGACAATGCGTGAGACAGGACATTGAAAACTAAATTCCACCTGAACAGACACATTAACTAGGGAGAAATAGATTTTAAGTTATTTTATTGTCAAAAAGGTTAGGATTAGTATAGTCCCTTTAAAGTGAACCCTGGATATAATCACATGTTTATCCTAAAACACTTATAATATCATCACTTATATAAATACAGAACAAATACCTTAGAAGTATTTGTAGTTTTATTAAAATAGTGTTTTGAAGAAATTACATGGAGGCTGCCATTTTGCTGCAGTTATGACATAAAATAGTGTTGTCAAGGTAACTAAGCAACATGAATTCCTCAGCTAAACCTTTTCAGTTTGAGCCGGAGTTTGTTCAAATAGAGGAAAATAATGTGGAATCTAGTGACACTGAAGATAATCAAGAGGAAGAAGCAAGAACTGGACACTGTCAGTGGTGTTTTTGTGGCAACTGTTCACAGATAAAACTGTGGGAGTAACCATGGAAACACTATTTTATGTCATCAACCAAAATCGCGGCTCCCAGTGGCTTGAAAACAACATAAACAATGACAATTTTATAAAAAATAGTAAGCAGTTAAATATTTGTTCATAATTTATTTTAATAAGCATGAACAGTACTAGTGTTTTAGCCATATTTGTCTCATATCCAGGGTTCCCTTTAACAGACCACTTTCACTTTTTGTATTACAACAAAAACTGTATTTAAACAATATGTACATATTAGCTGCTTTTCACTTGCTTTAAATATTATTGGCCTGCTAGAATGCAGTGTTGTCTGTGAAGAAAGCCTATTCATCATTGCTAATTATTCATGTCTCTGAAACCTTGTATTTTCTCTTAACTCCAGAACATTAAGTTCAGTTTTTGCTTTTTATTGGACAACACATTTACATAAAATTGTATTTTCATAGCTCACTTATTATCGTAAAAAGCAATGTAAACCACTATTCTGTTTTTTATCTCAGGTAATGTATCGACCTTCATTTCAACGTACAAAAACTACGCTGTTTTGCCGGTTCAGAATCTTTCTTGCTGTCTTTGCAGTTTGCTAATTGCAACTATTCAAACTGACATTTCCATTTAATTGTGACAAATCTTGCAGCTCTAATTAGGAGCAAGCTGCGACTTCATGATGCCAAAATGCTATTTCAGACACCTGCTTTGTAGAAGTTAACCAATCACATCCTGATAATATAGACTCTTCCTTCGTTTACAGAAAAAGCTCTCATTAAGTCTCCTTCCTTCTGAAAATAGAGCCATTTGCCTCAATCTTCCACCAGGCCTGGTTCTTGGCTGTGCAAACTGAAAACTTGTCTATAGCAAGAGCCAGCACTGCTTCCCACGCACGAGCTTCTTCATCTCATTCCCCGAGCCATCAAAAACACCGCATGTGTCCACGACGGCTATATTCAGTAACAAATCTGTCTTTACAATATCTATGAGGCATATGTTGGAGTTCTTATAATATTAACATTTCTGCTTTCCAATCCTGGTTTAATCTAATTATTATTATATTATTGTTTTAAATGTTATAGCCACTTTTTATGAGTAAAATCTGTTTGTAAATGTTTAAATTACACTAGGCAATCTATAGATACAGTCAGCATCAGAGGAAACGCACACAAACAAACCTTTGTGGGGGAAGCATGACACGAAAAGTGCATCAGAACAACAACTTTATCACTCACTGCTCTACAACTACAACAGGAAATGTGGACTTAAGGAAATATATTGTGTCACATATAGATACAGAGACATGGAGATGAAAAAGGTGATCCAATTTTACAAATATATCCAACAATGCTAGCTGCGAGCTAAATGCTAACGTGATGCTAGTGCTAACCCTGGCGTATTGTTATCATGATTTTCTTTGACCCAGGTCCCAAAAGTGATATGATGATGATGATCAATTATTTAGAACATTTTGTGTCTTTGCAAAACAAGTTTCCAACATTAACAACAACTTTTAAAAACATGCTAAAAATTCAATGTTTCAGTCATAAGTTGGAAATAGGAAATAAATTGTGTCAAATAAATACACAAAGACCTGGGGATAAATAAAGTGATTCAACCTTCCAAGTATGTAAATACATCTAACAATGCTAACGATAGCTGCGAGCTAAATGCTAACGTGATGCTAACGCTGCCTGACGTCTTTTAGCATCTTTTTTAACGTTCTGTTTACTTTTCTGATATAACGCCACATCAGTAACATCCATATAAACGTGGTTGTAACTTGACTTAAATTAGTTGTGCTAAAAATACACATAATTTGCAAGAAAACGTCTTAAAAGAGGTAAAAAGTTTAGCCTTCCATTCAGGCCCCAAATATAAAAGACTTTACTTTATAACTGTTACCTAGCAACCGTGCGGCTAGCATTTCTTTATGTTGAGTGAAAATGTCAATTTAATAAAACTCTGCTCTACTGCCCTATTATTTTCACAGCTACCTTCACAAACTACTTCTTGATTGGCGTAAAACCATCCTATTTCGATTTACAACACGTATATATCCCACAAAAAACAGTTTGTACAAAATCAAAAAACACACACTTTAAAAACACTAGCATAGGGAAGCAAGAACAGGCAAAGTCATATTCTTGTGAGGGAGGCATTTGTTTGTACTCACTGTGCTTTCTGTGGCGCAGACGTCGGAGCAGCAGCAGCCGAGGTGATGAAGCCAAGAAGAGCAGAGAGACAAACAGAGAGTCAGTTTGTACAGATCAGAGGATACACCAGAACATGTAGACACCAGCTCCGGCAGCGTGCACCTTATTTACTCTGGTGTTTTCTCCTAAGTTTGACTGGCTAACATATATGAAAATGACTTTAAAACATCAAGAGGCTTGTCATTCATCAATCTGAGTTGTTTTAGGCAAGTTTGTTAGCTTGACTCGTTGTTAGCTTCACTATATTTGGTTATTTAAGCTGCCAGAATTGATTAAAATTTTTTGCCAGTGAAGTTGCTCTATTGTCGTGGCAACTGCACAAAGCTAGCTAGCAGTTGGAGACTTGTAAAATATCAACTGCAGCACAACAAATAATTTCTTCATGAAACTAATTCAAAAACATATTTTTAAGGAAGAAAGGTAATGATTTCAGATGTGTATGATATCAAAGTTTGTGTCAGTAAGAAATCTGAAAAAAAAAAAAAAAAAAAAAACCCTCAGTGTTCCTATTGTTTATCTGCTCTCCTACTACTATTTACCTGATTTTTCTTTTTTCCATGTCAGGTACAAACTATTTGTGGTGGGTGTTTCTTATATTTCTAATATGTTTTATTTTCGCAATTTAGTTGTTTTTTGAGATCTTACATGAGATAATGTACATTCTCACCACTGACTTTCATGCATTTTTGCCACTCACTGTTCACATTTAGAATGGTAAATGCTAGATAGTCAGGTCCAGAGGGATTGGTGAATTTTGGTAAAGGGATATTGCCATAGCAACCAGTTCACTTCTGTCTAGGCCAGAGCAATATGGTCTAAAGTTTTAACATGGTATGAAAAAGAACATTTAGCAATATAGTTGACAATATAGCTACACTACATAATGTTTATCATTGTTTTATTTATGTGTTTCAGGCTATTTTAGTTATAGTGAAAGTTACAAACATCATGCTTTACTTATTTCATTTTTTGTTTTAGCCTCTGCAGAGCCTCCACAGTCTGGGCAGGTTACATTTATTAAAGGTTTTAGAGAGATCAGATGAAAATTGCTAAGAGTTGCCAAGTCTGCATCTCTATAGGAACTTTGGGCTCCTTTATTTAGAAAGTCAAGTATGAACTTTGAAAGTCAAGGGTTGTGAATTTTAGTTGTTTTTCAAGTTTGATCCATATAAATATACGGATGTGACGGATATGAAGCAAAAAATGTGTTTTAAATAGTAATAATGATAGATGGCTTGTTTTGGCTTTCTTGAAGGCTTGTCGCTTATTAACACTGAGAATCAGTCACAATTTCTGTTTGCCTCGTTTGCAAAATAAGGTGTGGCGCAAGTGCGATATATTGCCCAGCCCAACTTCTGTCCCTTCGACCTGACTATCTAGCAATAACCATAATGTAGAATGCTGTGATGTCACTTGCATAATTTCTGTAAAGGCTAATGTGCCATGTTTACATCAAGTGCCCAGCTCTAACAGTAAATATTATTTTGAGTTCATTTATCTATCGTTCCCACCTCTGTGCTCCAGATCGTGATGATTCTTCTCGTCCTTCACAGGGAGGTGGGCCTGACTCCCCAGAGCCCCTAACGCCAGGAGCCCGGGGGCAGCTGCCGAGCCGGGGGGCAGGCCAGGGGGCAGGCTGGGGGGCTGCAGGCCTGATGGGTGACCCGGCAGTGGGACAGGAGGACCGTGGGCCGCGTGGGACAGGTGCTGCTGCTGGAACACACAAAACAGAGGTACATCCAGAGTGAGACAGCCCCAAACAAGAATGTTATAGTAGGTCCCTTTAAGACATTAGTTAAGTTGTGTCCACTGCAAGCATCTCCGAAGACAAATCTTGAAAATATAGGTCTATGATGCGACAAAGACAGGGACAAATACTAAACTTTGAAGATGACCAAAAAGAGCTGCGATTGATATAAACTCTGTTCTGTAGTTTGAAGTTTTTCATTTGGAGGTACTGGTCAAACTCGTGCAGTGGACACCAGACTTAATGAGTATTTCAGTAGTTAATTACAAGTCAATCACGATTATTTATTTTGTGCACTGACAATTTTAAAAGGAGTAAAGTTAACCAAATGTTGAAATATGGTGACTAAAGACTTCTAGATGGACATTTACGAAGAATTCAAGGTTGTATTTTATCAATCTTGTAATATTTATTTTAATGATTCGTTGTGTGACTTTCTGGAGGTGAAAATTCAACAAAACCATGCTTTGGGCTGTTTTTGTTAAAACGCCTCATTAAAATCATCTAAAATTCAAATTGAAACTTTTTCTGAACCTTTGAAGGACAAACCATTGTCTGGACTCTGTGTGACGCTATGGTTCTGTAGTTTAGCCTCTGATGACTAACTGAGTCTATTTTTAAGTGAGAAGAAGCTCTGCACAAAAGAACATCAGGTTTTAAAGTCTGCATAAGAAGCAGTACAGCTGGAATCAGCCTGGGCCAGAATGAGACTAGATTTGGCATATTTTGGGTTTGGACAATTCCTCTTCAAAAGCTGAAGCTATTTTAGTTAAAATAAAATTTGAGGGACATGTATTAACTTTAAAAAGTTTTGATGTATTTCTTTATTTGTAGGTTTAGAGTATCTTTATCTTTTAACATGTCAGGGAGCTTCATAGTTGATTTTTATTAAATGACGGGCAAAAACGAATTAAATAAGAAAAAATGATCATGGTGGGTTTTAAAAAAGATCTTATGTTTTAAAATATCTTTCTGTTTAGCAAAATTAGCAAAAACGTTGTTATATTTATGTATTTGACTAGACATAGTTTGTCATTTATTCTTGTTGTAATCCATAAAAAGGAGATAAAACCAGCCACCGAATATCAAAGAATAACAAATAACTGCATATTAACATTAGTAACTCACAACATATAATAAGTTTTCCCTGCTTTAACAGAAAAACAGCTGGAACCATAGCTCTATCTGCCTTTTTTTAGTTTTATTATTATGTCCTGAAAACTAAATAACAGAAAAACAACCGCGTTCTAAATTATTCTATTCCTTTAAACATTCATGACTTTTTCAGACTTGTGCTTCAGAATAATTAAACAATATCCGAGGGCCCGCTCCGGCACTCACTTTAGCTTTCAATATTCGGCATCAATATTTAAGTGGACAGGGAAATGAACGGAGCTAAAAGTGCTGCGTGTGAGGCACAGTTTACAGCAAGGCCACGTCGGGCTGAGCTCAAAGACTTTATCAAACCTTCAGAAAATGTGTCTTTGCTTCATCAAGACAGAGATGAATACATTTTTCATCGGTTTTGCTGCTTCACCGACAGCTTAACGCCGACACAGACGTTCAAGGGTAGAAGTTTACTGAGACGTTTCTTCAGTGTTTGTATTATTAATGATGAGGGCTGTAGTTGACTTGGTTTTGTCTCGTGCAACAAAAGGGGACGTGAAGTGAGGCTGGGAAAGCTCTCAAATGATTAAACAGTGAAGGACAAGGAAACAGCGTCTTATTAAAGCTGAGGTACCGGAATTTGCTTTTTGTGAATTAATAAACATGGTCTTTCTCACTAAAAATATATATTGTAAATACATCACTGACACTTTAATATAGTATTTTGTTCTCATAGACAGCCTGAAAGCAGCGTTCTGATTGGCTGTGCTTGGATGGTCCACACTAGTTTCACTTTGCTGACTGTAAATTATGTTCCTAAGCTTTAAGTGCAGACAAAATTAATGTAGATGTAGATATTAACCATTTGATGAAGGATTTGAGAGAGCGAGAAAGTAGTTTAAATACAAGTCAGTAGAGCTAAAAAGTTATAACTATACTTTGAACACAACTGGGCTGTTGTCGTTTAGTCACTTGGTCGATTAATTGGTCCATGGAGTCTTAGTGACCAATTTTTTTAGTCAATCAAGTATTTTATTTTGATTATAAGGATTTATATTCAACAGCAACAAACACAATTGAAGATTTTTTTTATAAATCATTGGTCTAAGCTGCTTTTCAAGAAGTAAATACACTTTTTTCAATTAATTTTCTATTTAAATAGTAGCTGTTTTTGCATGAACTCCGTAGCATTTTTATTTTTTTCAAGCACAGATTGGGTCATGTTAATGCAATACATTCGGTTGCTGCGCTTTTGCCACGCCCCCTTTTTTACTCGATTATACGGTTGATGGAATATATCAAGGATTTCTTTAGTCGACTACAGCCCTAAACATAACATTGTGAATGGAGATAAATACATTTACTGCCATAATATTAAAAAAATCAGCTACAGGAACAACAACTCTTTTTATCTGGCTGTATGTATTGAACTGACTTGGTGAGTCAAAAGTGTATTTGTTGAGTTTATTTTTACAACTTCAAATGGTTTAGTTGCAGAAATATGAGCTGTAGTTAATTAGCTCAGCATCAGGAGTTTAACAACATTTTATTCTCCTAGTACACTGGATGATTTAGCTGCAGTTTTTAGCAACTCTAGTGCTTTGAGTAAAGTTTAAAGTTGATACTGTACATGAAGATTATAAAAATATCAGAGTGTTCAGAGCTTGTTCACTCAATAATCAATTAGCAAGGCAAGTTTTAGGTCAGTCAGGAAGTTCTTTAGTCGACTACAGCCCTTTCAGAAACACCTGCCCATTAGCACCAAATATAGTGGCAGCGCTTCAATAATGAGGAACAAAACTTTGATCTCGGACAAGTTGCTCTTGCACAGGCAGGATCTTACACTCACACATCAGACGCTGCTGCACTGACCTTGTGCTCCGATCAATAAAACAAGAGCTGACTTATCACAAGCACAAAAAAAAATCACCTACTGTTCGAAATTTCATGCTTACTCCCAGCACAAAACAACGAACAAAAATCTCCCAAAACTGCACGAGGCTGTCTTATTTTAACAGTGCAGAGCTGTGATTAGACGCTTTCTCTCTCTCTCTTTCTCTCTCCCTGTGTTCTTGTCTCTTCTCTTCCTTCTCTTCTCCTCTGTCTCTCCCTCTTCCTCTATTCCTCTCTGTGTCTCTCCTCCCTCTTTCTCTCTCTCCCTTTCTCTCTTATCTCTATCACCCTCTCTCTCGTTCTCCCTCTGTCTCTCTCTCCTTTCTTTCACTCTCTGCCTCTCTCCCCCTTTTCTCCTGTCTCTCTCTCCTTCTCTCTGTCTGTCTCCCTCTCTCTTCTTTTATGTGTCTGTCTCTGTCCTCCCTTCATTCTCTCACTCTCTCTGTGTCCTCTTTTCTCTCCCTCTCTTTTTCTCTCTCTCCCCCCTTTCCTCTCTCCCTCTCTCTTTGTTTTTCTCTCTCCCTTCTCTCTCCCTCCCCTTTTCTCTTCTCTCTCTTTCTCTCCTCTCTCTTTCCCTCTCTCTCTCTCTCCCCCTTCTCTCTCTTCTCTCTCCTCTTTCTCTCCTACCCCCTCTCTTTCCCCTCTCCCCTTCTCTCTCTCCTCTTTCTCTCTCTATCCTCTCTCTCCTTGTCTCTCCTCTCCTTTCTCTCTCCTTCTCTCTCTCCCCCTCATCTCTTTCTCTCTCTCCATTCCTCTCTCTTCCCCTTCTCTCTCTCTCTCCCTCTCCCCTCTCCTTCTCTCTCTCCTCTCCTCTTTCTCACCCCCTCTCCTCTCCTTCTCTCTCTCTCTCCTCCTCTCTCTCTTCTCTCCCCCCTCTCCTTCTCTCTCTTCCCTCTCTCTCTCTCTCCTTTCCCTCTCTAGACTCTCTCTCATTCTCCCTCTCTCTTCTCTCTCTCCCCTCTCTCTCTCTTTCCCCATCCCCTCTCTTTCTCCCTCTCTTTGATGCTATTCTCTCCATCTCTCTCTCTCCTTCCCTGTCTCTCTCTCCCCCCTCCCCTCTTCCTTCCCTCCTCTCTCTCTCTCTCCCCCCCCCTTCCCTCCCCTCTGTCTCTTCCCTCTCTCCTTTCCCCCCCCCCTTTCTCCCTCTCTTTCTCTCTCCTCTCTCTCTCCCTATCCTCCCCCTCTCTCTCTCTCCCTCCCTCCTCTCTCCCCCCTCTCTCTCTCTCTTAACCAGCCTGAAGTGGAGCTGCTCTGCTTTACTCCCTTTGCTCTCAGTCTGCAGTGAGCGATGAGGCGCCTCGTTAAAACCTTAGCCAATTAAAGGCTTCCCGGCTGCGGCGGAGGGAACTGAAGAGCTCTCCACTCACATTTATAAACACAACAAGGCAGTGAAGATGCCACAGAGACCAGGGCCCAATAACACGCCACTGTTTTGAGAGACGCAGCGCTCGAATTCACCAAGGCCTGTTAGGATAATTACTATATCGACGAGATGTTCAATGTGTCACAGTTGTTTCGTATGCACCTTTGTGTTTGCCTGAGTGGAGAGTTTCTTCTTATTACTTTATTTATGTTAAACAATCTTGAATATATATACAGCTCATTACAGTTTATCATTATAATGTTTAAACTCCTCCTGTGAGCCTTTTAGAAGTGGTACAAAACAGTGGTTCCCAAAGTGGGCGTCGCAAATGAAATCTAGGGGACGCAAGATAACTAACGCTTTAAACCAGGGCTATTCAACTTAAAGCCCGGGGGCCAATTAGGTCCTTCAAACATTAAATCTGGCCCCATCTTTCAATTAATAGAAGATTATTTGTTCTTTCATTTTTAAACATTTTCTTTGGGTTTAACGGGTAAGTTTAGGCTTCAAGTTAATAAAATGAGTAAGTTTAGGGCTGTGTTTTCAGTAGAATGAGTTTACGTTTGCTAAAAAGAGTGGTATTATTGGTTGTAATCAAACTCAAAGAAATAGTTAATTACCAATGAAGTAAAGATGAAAAAGTGAAGCATTTAATTAACAAAAATGTATGATGAAATGTTTTTTAAGACTTATTTTTCTGCAAAATGTTGTTACAACATGTGTTTTTTGCATGCATTTACTGACAGTTAACGCAATCAAGTAAGGAATACAGGATAAAGTTGCTTTGGGACATCTTATGTACATTTAGAGCATTATTAGAGCTACCCACATCTAAAATGAGTGCAAAAGCAGGTCTATTTAATCATAAAAACAAACTATGATATATTCTGACAAATAACACAACATGATACAACAACTACAAAAGAAACCGAAATAAGACCATTAGACTTGCAAAATGAGAATGTCTTGTTCACTAAAATGCTTCTAAGATCTTAAATTGGACATTCAAATTACATTATTTTCATGCTTTTAAGAGCCTGAAGCTTCCCTGAATACAGATGACAAACACAAAACACATGAGCAACTGAAAATATGAAGGAGGGTTAATGTTATCGACATAATTATCAGTGCGCTCGGGGCTGTTAGTGGTGAAAAATAGAAAATAAAGGGGTATACACACAGCCAGTGGCAGATTGGGAAGTCCACGTACCCCGATGATGGCATTCAGCTCGGTCATAGTCACCTGCTTAGCTCGCTCCACGGCCTGAGCGACCTGCTGCTGGTGCTGCAAAGACAAAAAAACACACATGACTAAAGGAACAGTGCATATACAGGGTTTCTGCAGGGATAAAGAGGTCAAATATAAGACTTCGTAAGACTTTTTTAAGACCACAAAACATACAAATTAATATCTTTTAGCAAGTGGAATTTCCAAAAGTAGTACTAGTACTTGAAATCGGTCTTGGGTCTCGTCTCAGACTCAAGCGTATTTGTTTTGCTCTTGAGTTCAGACATCAAGACCACATTTCATTACACTGTGTTCTGCTAAACTTGCACCAGAAGCTCATGGTGACCTGACCCAGGCACAGTTTGTAATAAGCCCTGCACAATAAGATGATATAGACACTAGAGATGAAATCGATGAAGTATGCAGCGATCGAATCGAAAGGCCACAATCAATCACTTTGTTCATGCAGCTTTTGACTTATAAACACATATTCTGTAGTTGTAAAACACACACACAATAACACAATAATAGCCACAATGTTTAAAGAAACAAAGTGTGAACTTGTACCAGACCTGACTGAATGTGAATTATTATGTTGTGTTAACAACTGATGGTGGATCTCTAAATATGGACACTAAATACTGTATGACTGTTCAAATGTTTATAAAAATACAAGTTGGAGCACTAACAGTGGCTTTGCTTTAAATGTAATTCATTATGGTTATTTGTATTTTAGGTAAAAAAAAAAAGTTAATATAGTTAAACTAACAAAATCAAAATCGTGGCTGCGAAATCGAAAAACTGGATGGAATCGTGACTTAAGTGATTTGTCCATCCCTACTACACTGATAAATATAAAATTACAAAGATGGTCTTGGCTCTGTCTCGACTTTTAAAAGTCTCAATCTTGACCCTCTCTGGTTTTGGTCTTGTCTCGATCTGGGACTCTACAGTCTCAGAAAGGTCTTGGTCTCAGTTAGTGTGGTCTTGACCATGAAAATGCTGCTTTCTTTTTTTTTTTTAATCGTCTCCCATGATCTAAAAACAATCTGGACTAAACATAATTGCTGATGCCCATTTTGTTACATTACTTACTAAAAAGCAACTTTAACTGCCAAGGTTAAAGTTGGGGTAACTAACTTTTGTACTTATAAATTAGTAAGCTTTGTGTTTTCTACAAAAAGTCTATGATAAATGCCACACTTTGTGAAAAAATCAGACCATTTACTGTCCGAATTGAATAATAAAGAATTCTAGTTATAATCAGGAGCCAAATTCAGCGCTCTGATTGGCTGTGCTTCGGTGGTTCTCTCTAGTTTCACTTTGTTGTTTGTAAGAAGTGGTTTTTAAGCCAAAATTTCAACCAAAAATGAATAAATCTCAATATTATCCAAGTGGCAAAGGATTTAGTAGAGGAAGTAGTCAGATTTAAAACCTAAATTATGTGTGAAAATCAGCTTCCTCACCTTTAATAAGCCACAAATGTTATTAATACCCAAAATTTCTTTGAGATATACATATTCCAATGAAAAAATATCTGTGCCAACATACTGCAATTACCCCAAATCAAGGGAACTAAAAACAAGATCCAAACGTCCAACTTTTGACTAAAACAGTAAACTATCTTTGACTTCCCCTTCAGCTTTTTACCACAAGACTTGAAATGTTGATGCTAATCCACTGAAATTACACAAACGAACTACACGACTGCGACTGTGCCATTTTTATTCAGCTCGGCCGGTTTGAACACTTACCTCTTGTGACAGAAAAGGCATAATTTGTGCCAGGATCGCGTTGAGTCTCTTGGCAATCTCCGTCTGAAAGAGCAAAAACAAGAGACACGGTGAGAATCAGAACACAACACGTTATTTTTGAGCGAGTTGTGAATGTATTAAATTATAATCGTGTTATTACAGTTTCGCTGCAGTCAATTTTAATGCCTGATAAATAAATAAGCACGTTTCTCCCCTTCTCCCTGGTACAACCTGGAGCAAAGACTGATTTTTTTTAGAGCCGAGAGCAGGGTTGAATGAATATTGCAGTGAGGTTTCTGAATTACGCATTAAGAGCAGAATGCAGTTATTTTAAACACGTCCAGGAGAATTAAGACACATTTTAACAACGCTAACATTTTTACCAACATGATAACTTCGTGTAAGTTATTTCTATAAGATCGTAACACAATTTCCAGTTGGCCTAATGTTAAAACAATGGATTTTAATTAGCTAGATACCAAAATAGTGTTGATTAAACCATATTCTGACACTAGAGGAGTGATGGAAAAATGTATCAGAAGTGATCCAGTGATATATTGCGTTGTTCCACGGCTGTTTTTACATTTTTGTGATTGTTTTGGCCAATGGAAGTTAGGCAAAACTGCCGACAAACATGACCACTGTTTCCACGGTAACCGTTGTAGCTTCCTGAACCTTGTCATTTGTTTATTTGCAGTTAAGTTTAGAGTATATATTTATTTACAGTACATTGATATTTATGAATGCATCTCATAAAAGTTTGCCTGTAGAAAGCCTAAAACGCCACATTTATTTATCTATCGCCATTTAAACTAACAGTTAGCAGCCGGAACTAGCTGCTAACTGTTAGCAGCTAGCTCCGGCTGCTAACTGTTTGCAGCTCGAAATTCTTTGAAATGGCAATAATTTCCTTTTATAATCATTTGCTTTGTTGAAATCTGTGAGGGGGTTTTGTGTTTAACAGCTTAGTTTTTGTCTGTGTTTAAAACTAATAATAACAATGTAAGAGAAGTAAAGACTAAAAGTACAATCAAGCTTTTGGTACAAAGCGGGCAACTAAAACGAATGAGGCAGTGAACAGTGAGTTGTGAAAGTTTTTTCTGACTACATATTAAAGACTTAGTAATCAGGAGAATAAATTACCAAAGGACACTTGTGTTTTATTAAAGAATGTGTTTAACAATGCTTATGCTAATGCTAAAGGCTAGCCATTTAAAAATCAAACAGCTCAACTAACGCAAAAATAAACTACTTAAAAGAAGCAGCCGCATTTTACATAGGTCTAAACTAAAGGGGTATCAGCAGCTTTTAGACAAGATATGTTGTGTTTAGAGAGGAAATATATATTATTACAGATATTTAATAATACAAAGTACCAATTTTGCTTAACCTACTGTCAACTTATGATTTCTGGTGCCTAAAAAATTCAAGTTTGAGGTTTTGTTGTTTTTGGCTGTAAAGGTGCTTCACAAATATTATTAGATTAATTGTTAAAGTGATTATTTGAACTGGGACCATGTACATTAAGTGTAACTGTACAACTCTCCATTGTTGTCCACAAGTTCATGTAAGATTCCAGCGTGTAATATGCAAAACACAACATTACATGAAACATTTACATTCAAATTTCCATCCTGCTTTGATTACAGTAGCAGGCTTTAGTGTATTAATAGATGTGAGCAGCTTAGAGGTGAAATAAGAGAACATTTATAAAGAAAATGTATTAATGAGCTGGTTAGAAACAATAAAACACACAGCCTATTGTATTAAACAGTATTGGTCTGTAAAACTTGTGATGCCGTATGCCAAGAGCTGAGAAAACATGTTTTATGATTCAAACAGAGCAGCGTGGCAACATAAAAACACTCTTTTGTCCATAAAACCAACTCTTGTGTTCAAACAACTAATCAATTAACTGAAATAATGACTGCCAGGCTAATTGATTAGAAAACTGACAGGCATGAAGCAATATTTCTGGATATTGTGGTTCATTTTACGATCCGTTCAGTTTTTTATGTGAAACTTGAACCTCAGTGAAGTTATTTACAAGCACATATTCACACATTCCTACTGCATTGTTAAAGCTTGTATGAAAGATTATTGCATTTGTCTGAGTTTGGTGTGGTAAATACAGTGTTTATCATAGTTTTGCAGGGGTTATGTTGCAATTAATGAAGAAATTGACAATCAAAGTTGAAAATTACAGGAAGATTTGATTTCTAAAACAGAATCTCTCCGTGTATTTCATCAAAAAGGGTCAAACACAAAGAAAATGTACCAGACTTAGTGATTTTATCTTAAGCTTCTCAAAGACTTTCAAAAACAAATTCAAGACCTTGTATTCACACACACATTTCAACCAATTATTAGTTTTCAGTAACTAAATAAGACCTAAATGCAATAACTTAGTTTGGCTATTACATCATTTCACACTCAGGGCCAGATTTAATAAGCATTTGCTCGTGCAAACAGGTTAGGGGGAGCAAATACTTGGCGTAGCTGACATTTTTCTTTCACACAGATCTGTTTTGCGTAGTATGTATGTACATCTTCCAATATTAAAGTTTGATTAAATTGCTTTTTACTTTGCGCCTGCAATTTAGCATCTGGTTTGATAAATCAGGCCCTCAGTGTTTTAAGCAACAAACAAACAGTATTTAAAGTTGTTGGGATTTTTAAAACATGTTTTGTCTCCATCTTAACACAAGCAGGACTGTGTTGGACTAAATTACCCCAATTTGTGACCCAAATATTCCTAAACCAGTAGAATTACAAATTATTTCCAAAAGCAGTCGAATTACAATTTTTTTCCAGCTCCTGGAAATGAGATTTAAAGTAGGGAGCCGCAGTTTTGCAACATATATGGAGCAGAGGGTCATTATATAAGTCTATGAAGTGACTCATTCCAAATTTTACATTTGAACTAATTTATATGAACCACAACAATTTAATGAAGCATTTAATATTCATTTTAGGCTTACATAATATTATGTTTGTTATTTTGTCTATAATAGAAAACTTAAAAACATAAAAAACGTAAAAATAGTAAGCAGGAAGGGCTGTATTTGGTCCACAGGTCGCACTTTGGGCACGCCTAATTCAAAAGAATCGTACGTAGCAGGCACAAATAGTGGTTTAAAAAGGTTATTACAATCACAGAAGAACCTGTGTTGCCAGAGTGTGAAAAGTACCATAAATGTATTGGTTTACCATTATGAATGACTTTTACACCTGAAGTGAATAAGCCTGGTGAGAACTGTGTGGAAACAAGTGCATGAATTCATCACAGACAGTTGTGTTCGAGTCCAGTTCAAACTCAAACATGTTCCTGACTCATGGTTCAAAATCAGCTTCAGGCTCCAAGAACAAACTGGCAACCCAAATGATAGAGTCATGAGGCTCATTCTGCTTTCTGATTGGATAATATTCTTGAGAACCAAAACGCCAAATGGAAACATCAACAAAAGAAAATCATGTCATTGCTTTTTAATTGAGAATAACTGAAATAGGTCACGGGCCGCATTTGGTCCCCATAAACATCCCATCACTAAAAAAAATACTCAAAAACATGCAAACAAATGTTGGGCTGAGTCACCCACCACCCTCAGACCAACAGCCTGTTCCTACAAAAACATCTGCCGCACAGAAGCCTCGCTGTGAACCACAACCGCACCCAGGAAGTCCACAGCACCACCAGCCCCTCCGCCTGTGCCTCCACTTACCTACGACTCAGCAGCAGTGAGCAAGAGCTGGCTAATGAGCTGAAATCTGATCAATACCGCTTGACAGTGGCCAGGCCTTTTCTTTTTCTTCTTTTGCCCTGAAATGTTCCCCCGTTCTTCTGCCGCTCTGCTACTGCCATGGCAACCGCTGCCCCCGTCGCTCGGGCTGAAATCATTACACAAATAACGCCTCTGTCCGACCGCAACAGGCGTTAAAATCATATTAGGCGCTCGGAGGCAGGTCATAAAATTGAGTTTGCAGCGGGTGGATGATAAACAGAGCAGATGAATGGAGGATAAAAGAGCAGTGTGAAAGAGGGGAGGTGTGAGGTGAGAGAAGGAAGTAAGGGAGAGGGGAAAGAGAGAGGAAAAAGAAGAAAAGAGAGAGGAACGAGAAAGAGAGAGAAGGGGGCAAGGAGAGAGAGAGGAGAGAGAAAGAGAAACAGAAACAGAGAGACTGGAGGAGAAAAGGAGAAGGGAGAGGAGAGAGAGGAAAGGAGAGAGGAGAGAGAGGGAGTAGGAAAAGAGAGGGGAGGGAGAGAGGAGAAGGAAGAAGAGAGAAAGCAAGGAGAGAGAGAGGAGAGAGAAAGAGAAACATAGAGAGAGGGAGTAGGAAAAGAGAAGGGAGGAGAGAGAGAGAAAGGAGAAAAAGGGAAACAGAAGGGATAAGAAAAGAGAGGGGAGGAGAGAGAGGAGAAGGAAGAAAGAGCAAAGAAGAGGAGAGAAAGAGAAACAGAGAGGGGGTAAGAAAAGAGGTAAGAAAAGAGAAGAAGGAAGAAGAGAGAGGAGAGAGAGAAGAGCGAGAAGGAGAGAGGGGAGTAAGAAAAGACGGGAGAGAGAGAAGAAAGAAGAGAAACAGAGAGAGAAGAAGGAAGAAGAGAGAGAAAGAAAGAGAGAGGAAAGTAGCAAAAGAGAAGGGAGGAGAGAGAGAGAGAGCGAAAGAAAGAGGAGTGAGAGAGAGAGAGAGAGAGAGAGTAAGAAAGAAGGATTAAAAAGAAAAAGAGGGAGAGAGCAAGAAAGGGAAAGAAGGAAAACACAAGGAGTATAAGAGAGGAGAGAGGAAACAGAGAAGAACAGAGTGGGCGTGAGACAAAGGGGGGGAAGGAGAGCGATAGAGAGAGGGGGAGGAGTAGTGTGATAGAGAGAAAGAGAGAGAGAGAGAGAGGGCGGGAGGAAATAACAGCGTCAAAGCTACATCATCTGTGGAATTTACGAGGTGCAGTTCAACCCAGGGCCGCGGCGAACACAAACATCACACAGATTTTCTCTCGTTTTTCATTTGAACGTGCAGACGGCCACATAATTTACTACACATGGTCGAGCCGCCATGTAACTCCACCAGAAGCACTCGATCCAAGCAAGGCCGGACGCACGGTGATGTCAAAATGAGAGGAGACGGACTATAAATATATATCTTTATCATTTTAGTGACGGCAATCAGATTACATTTTAGCAACTAGGTGTGTGCCAAATTCTTGAAATACTTTGATACTATAATTGGTCAAGTGCAGTACTGATGTGGTGGAGTACTGTATAAAAACATCAGTATATTATGATGCTAATTTGGGTGTTTTGATACTCTGAGCTGCTTCCGGTTTAGATTTGTTAAAGGTCCAATACCTGATTTTTGCTTCCTCGAGATGTAAACAAACAAAAAATTAATTTTAAACTTCCTACATCAGTGACATGTTGCTCACTTGCTTACATAATGCCTCCAAATTCTCTATTATGTGTTTTTAAGATTTTTTCACAACTGTTAGGAGCGAGACAAGCAGGTACGCTAACAGCCGTTAGCCACAATGCTAACAACAACAAAAGAGACAAACTTAAGACAAGTCAGACAAACGAGACATTATTAGATGTAGTTGGGACATTGCGAAGTAACATCAACCTGAAAAGATACATTAACAAGATATCTGTCCAAGAGAGAATGGGAGTCCCATTAAGGTAGCTAACATGTTAGCTTGATAGTGCTAGATAGTCTGGTCCAGAGGGACAGAAGTGAACTGGTTGCCATGGTAATGAGTTTATTTCTCTTGCTAAACAGGCCTAAGTTGTTATATTTTTATCTTAATCTTTACCCAAACCTAACCCTTTTTCCTAAACTTACCCATTCTCCTAACCTTATCATCGCTCTCCGGATATAGACATAATTAGTAGAAGCGCAGTTCGACTCTGATGCTATCGAACACTTAGCATCTGAGCTAGTAAGGGTAGCCTATGTTTTGAACAGGGCTCTCAACTCTCACGCAATGACCGTGTGACACACGCAATTCACCTCCTTCACACGCTCTCACGCCACACCTGGCATTTCTCACGCTGAAAAATCAGACACTTTTTTTTTTTTTTTTTTTTTAAACCAAATTAAATAGTCTCAAATGTATAGAGCCTAGAACGGCCGCGCAGTGCCTCTGAATTTCAGATGCCGCTGTCGTAAGATCGCTCTCTTTCTTTCTCTCTCTCTTTCCCTCTCTCTCTCCCTCCCTCGGGAAGCTTCGTGCGACTGTCAGGGCAGCGTCACATCAAGCTATTAACAGACAGATCGTTTCTTTGAGACGCATTTCAAACTCCCAGTGATATTCTGTAAAACTGGAGCTTCATAGTGATCCATAGTTTGTACAAATCAGCCTTATATTTACGGAGAAAAGGCCCAAAATGTCCATTGAAAGATAACGTGTGTAAATAACAGCGGAGAAAATCGCGCAAAACGGCGCACCGCGGAAATGTTTGAAGAGGTCTTTACAACTTTTACTTATGCCTGAATGTGACATAAAACAGACACTAACCTATAAAAGCAGCAGCTCCTGTGTTTCCCTGCTCTGATCACTCAGGACAGTCCTGTCAGGTCGAGTCAGTCTGCTGACGCTCCTAAAGCCCAGTTTTACAGAGGCGGAGCTAAGGGCATCTGGGGCTGGGGCCCCCTAAATCTGGCTTCTATGGGGGGGGACCATATTTGTATTTTTGTTTATTTAACTGCCTCATGTCTTTTAATTATATAAAATGACATCACACAATAGGATCATCACATCTAAAACTCACCAAAATACAGGAAATTGCATTGATTTTATAAAAAATCTCCAGGTAGGAGAATTCCCCCAGACCCCCCTGGATTACATCTGAACCTTGTTAGATTTAAATATATTTGTATTTACAGGCTTATGGGTCTGAGGGTCTGTCTGTAAATTTGGCCGTTTGATAGGGATTTAAGGACCTTTAAAGGGGGTGTGGGGGCTCAGCAGCTAACATGAAAACTTCCAATTAATAATACAATGTTATAATACTTTCATGTTTCTGACATTTTATGTCTTTGTTACACCAAATAGATAATAAAAAAAACAGTGATTTTTACTTTGAACAGACTTGTATGGCCACAAAATGGACTGTTATTTGCCCTGGAGGAGGATTGCCCACGCATTTGTTTTGATTAAAAAAAAGTGTCGTTTTTTCATTGTATGCCATAAAAAGTATTTATCACCATTTAGAATGTCCCAAACTGTAGTTTTTACCTTCTAATTCTACTGAAATGTGTGGATGACTTTTCACCTCCAGAAAGTTAAAGTAAATTATGGTGATGGAGCATGCACAGCAGATCCAACATCCTGATCCATATCCTCAATAGAAAAAACAACATAACAAACATAAGTCCACGAAGTGTCTGCACAAAAGGTTTAGGCAGAACTGTTGTTGGAGGAGCCTATGTGCATTGTCCACTATGAAGTAGCAGCAGCTCACAGACAGAGGCAGCTCTAAAGCAGCAGAGGTAGAGCTGGAGGCTGCAGTCTCAGGACCTGCAGTTTGAACATCTGCAAAACCAGGAGCTGCAGTCTGAAGGCCCCTCACTGACATGTCTCCCACTGAGCAGGACAGAACAAAGAGTATTAGGCCTCCACTGTGAACCACTGACACAGGATTTGGACATGTGAATGCCTAAAAGTTGACTTTGTGCCAGTGTAAATCTGCTAGAAAATGGGATATGTTAGTTAAAAACACTTCAGATTGCAGAAAACTACATCTATTTTGACCAAAATCTCTTGGGGAACTCCCTGACTCGATCCCTCAGGGCCACATGAACAGAAGGCCTAATTGCCATTTACCTTTTATTCACTTGGTTGTTTGAACACCTGTTTTAATTTTTAATTTTTATAAAATAAGCTCAGAGTAATTGAAAGTGTTATCCAATACGACAATTTTAGTCTCACTTTTTTCAGCTACTTGAAGCCTGTAAAATGTCGCAAATGCACCGAAATGTGTCTGTTTTTTAAAAAAATCTCTGGGGGAGGGCCCCAGACCCCCCGCTCATTCTTTTCACCCTGTACAACATGGTTTCCCAACTGCTGAAATACGTCTGATTCCCATCAAACACTGAAAAACAGACTTCCAATTAGGTCGTTGCTTTACAAATTCTCCATGTAGATTTCAGAGCCTCACTCTAGCACAGAACCTGCGCATGATTTGCACCCTCACAAAAAATCTCACTCCAAGCCAAAATCAAAAGTTGAGAGCCCTGGTTTTGAAGAACTCTGGAGAGTTCTTCTGTTTGTTTTCCTATAGCCATTAGCATTAGCCCGCAAAAGACTCAAGTTATAAAGATGCAGAGAGTGTCAGCTGGTACAAACCTACCGACCACATTTAGCAAAGGTTAATAAAGCTTCATAAGACAGAAAACAGTTTTTGCTCGTGGTTTTGCGCGCTGTTTGAGTTGTAGAAACAGAGCAGAACTGCTGATTGGGCGTCTACTAATTTAATGTCTATGCGACTACCTTGTATTTACATATTCAAATAGACACAATGACAGCTAAAACTATGGGGAAGCACCGTTTCGATACTGGGAGTATAGGCCCCATGATATTGGTTCAGTCGATATACTGGTTGTACCTTTATTAGGACATAATGAGACTAATGCACTTGCTGGTGTTGATCCAGAACGTCTCATAATGTTGGACGTTTTATTCAGATTAAGTTGTGAAGCTGTGATTTGTACTATGCATGACAGCCATGCAACACTATATGACCAAATGTCTTATGTTTTGAGAAGAAACAAAGCTATTTCAGTCCTTACACCTGTATCGGTTTACATCGGGTATCGGCAGTACTTAAAGGCAAAGTATCAAAATCAGTAACGGAATTGAAAAAGCTTGATCTGTGCATCCCTGCAGTTAAAATAAACTCAGTGTACCTAAGCTTTGAAACAAGGTACAGCACTATATACGATCATTACAACATCGTTTGATTCCGGCTGATGTAACTTAGACTAACTGCAACTAAATCGAAGTACACTGCCAAGAAAAACAGGCGTGGCGGGATAATTTGAACATATTTCGCCAAGATAATTTAGCAGCTTATATAGATAAATCAATCTTGTTTATGCAACACATTTGACATTTCCAGTTTAAACATAAACGTTTCAACTACTTTGCTGTGATTCAACAAAAGATATATTGTTATGTAGTACTATATTTGTGAATATCATATGTAAAATTGAATGTATGACAAATTCACCATTCATCATGTATTGCTTGAAATTGCTAAAAAAACATCCAAATTAATATCTTTATTTAACTGCATTTTAGTGACCACAAAAAGCTTCATTTGTTTGCTTGTTAAAGAAATGAAACTCCTTCATGCAAAACATTTGACATATTTACTGTTTTGACTGTTTCATACGAAGAAAGCCCTTGTTGTGGTTTAACAAAGAAATACAGTTACACATTTGGTTTCTGAAGCTGGTTTCCCCAACTTTTTAAGGGATAAATGATATGCTTTTTCACATATGTGGTGTCATTTACTGTATTTTTAGCATTTAGTGACTAAATTAGACCACTAAACTATTTAATTCTTTCATTAACCAGAAAGTAAGAACCTATAGCAGCAACGTTCTGATTGGCTGCGCTTGAGCGGTCCACCACAGTTTCACTTCACTGTCTAAAGGTTTGTGAGATACAGGAACTAGTTATATTTGCATGAATTGCAAAATTGTAAAATTCTTGTACAGTTATTGTCTTAAGAATCAAAATGTGAGCAATCCTGGAATTTTCTAGCCATACTGGTGATTCAACTCTGCTTAAACTTGGCTTTAAATTCTTAGACAAATGTTTTACTATTCACCTTATTCTGCCTGCCCACTTTTTTTTTAACAGTGTGCTTCCTGTTTAGCTGCAGTTAGCCTTGTCATTGCCCATTTGTACCTTTTAACAGCGCAACTACGCATGCGCAGGTCAAAAACACAGTGTAGAGTTAATATTATTTATTCATGTTACAATTTATGAATGTATCTCATAAAGGTCTGCCAGTAGAAAGTCCAAAACACCATAATTATTTATTGCCATTTTAAGCTAACGGTTAGCAGCGGGAAGTAGCTTAATCTAGCATTTACAATTTTGAAATAGTATTAATCTATTTTAACAATCATTTGCTGTGTTGAAATCTGTAAGGAGGCTTTGTGTTTAACAGTTTAGTTTTGTCTGTGTTTAATAAAAACTTCAAAACACTAAAACAAACAATGTAAGAGAAGTAAAACTCTAAAGTGGGCAATGACAAGCCTGTAGAATTCAGTCGCTGCTGGGTTGATTTTAACTCTCGAATCTGTTTGAGATCGCCCAGCGAATCAGACAAGCAAACATATTAGCAACTTTAACAGAGCTAAACCGGAAGTGCACTGCCAAGAAAAGTGTTTGAGGCAGAATAAGATGAACACTGTGAAATAAAGCACCAAAGAACACAAACAGAGCAGTGCAAAAGTGCACAGATAATCACAAACATATCTGACCAAAAGAACCACACTACTTTCTATATTTAAACTGCTTTGAAATTACACCAGCTAAGGAGAATGTATGGAAACAAAGAAAAGCACTTGGAAACTGCTGATCAATTCTTAAGAGACTATCCTCAATTTTTGCTTCCATAAAAATGTAAACCAACCAAAAATAAGTAATTTTAAATTTCCTACATCAGTCTACATGTTTTGCTCACTTACTTAATGCATTCTGAGCCTCGGAATTGTTCACTTCCAAGTGTTTAAGCTTTTTCCACAGCTGTAAGGAGCGAAACGTGCCGGTATGCTAACAGCAGTTAGCTACAATACTAACAACAACAACAACAACAACAACAACAACAACAGACAAAATAACCAGAGCTTGGTGAACAAATGGAACATTAATAGACAAAGACAGGACATTGCGAACTACTTTCCACCTGAATAGATACATAAACAAGATATCTGTGCTGGTAGAAACTGGATTTAAGTTATTTTATTGCAAAAAAAAGAAAGAAAATTGAGAATAGTCCCTTAAAGCTTACTCACTCCAGAATTCATCTCAACAACAACAACAACAACAACAAAAAGAACTCTGTTGCAATTAAATTTTATGCCTAGCCAAATTCTTTAAACATCAACAAAAAATCATTAAAAAAGCCTCAATCTTGTATATATTTGTCATGGAATTTAGTATGTAGCCTACCTAAAATCCCTTAAATGTTTGAAGACCAATGGATTCACTGATCTACGACACTTTAATTAATCTTGATATGAACCTATACATCTTTGCTAATGAAATTACAAATGTATGAACAATACTGGATGCAAGTAGCTGTTGTGTTTTTGAACATTAATTTATTGCTAATATTGAATGTACACCTCCCGTAGCCTACTTGTTTTGTAATATAGGCTACACAAAGATAATAAATGAATCAATGATACATATATACATTTCATCTAATTTCTGCAGTTTTCCTATATAAAATGTGACAAAATAAACATATAATTTGACTATAAGATTAATAAGTCAAATTCAGGTCACAGAAGACATCATAGACTGAATAATGGACTGACTGACTCCAGCTCGCAGCACTGTTATTGTAAATCAGAGACACTATACAGCCTCCTCTAGAGCTAGCCTGCACGAAACAGCAGTAACAAAAAGCCAGTGACTCTAAACACCGCGACAGAACATGTAAACACAGAGGAACAAGCCCGAGGCAGATAGAAGCGCTTTGGGCCCGCAGCCGCCCTCATGTAACAGCTCCTTAAAACCCACTTCAGAGCACTCAAGCCAAAGTGTCGCACTGTTTAGAGCGATTTATGGGTGGACTCAACTGGAAACTCCCGCTGTGTCTGAGCACTACACATGTTATATTCACGGGAACAGTCATGCATTTTAAATTAGCCGCAAACAAGTTTCTTAAGGGATAGTCACGGTTTTCTTAACTAAACATATACTGTGGCTACATAGTTGTTTTGAAGATGTTTATAGACTGTTTAGCTTGTCAACTCTAGCACAGTCTGAACTCGTCTGTAGGCAAGAAGCGTGCAATAAACGTTATTTTCAAGATACGCAAATTTTAAATGCGAGTCTACTGTGCACATTTTAAAAAGCTATATAATTTGACCTTTATTTAACAAACTTTCAAAAAGACAAGGGAAGTTTAAGTGTAGAACAGGGTCTGCAACCAGTGCGACTCTGAGATTTTTGAAGAGTAACCAGACTATAATAAAGATAAAGAAAATTTATTGTTATGTTTTTAGTATGTGTTTATTCTAAATAAGCTGTTGTTTAATGCAGTGTTTCCCAACCTTTTTTGAGTCACTGCATTTTTTTTACCTTTAAGCTAAATTCTTCACAAATTATTCAATTTTTTTAGGTTTAGGAAAAAATATAAATGTAATTTGTTCTTTTAAAGACTGAAACCTGTCCAAGTACCCTCTGCTAAGTGCTTGTGTAACCCCTGCAGCCCCTGGTTGGGAAACACCATAGAATATATGTAGTATATCTAAATGTTTAATCTTTTCTGATCATGTTTGTGTAATTTTTTGGCTCTAAGCATTAGTTCAGTCAATGGAACAACAGATGGAAACATTTTTATAACTCAACTGGCTCTGTGCACAGAAGTCAGTTGGCTTATTTATTTTTAAAAATGCTAACTTCCTGTCAGCATGTTCATTTCCTGTTAGTTCATTTCTATGGGGTTTCACTGCCTCAGTCTAAAATGAAAAGAATACTTTAAGATCGGGCAGTGAACAGTGAGTTGTTGGTGTTAAAATACTTTACAAATGAAGAGAATATTTCACTAAAGGACCAAAGTGTGTTTATAAAAAGATGTGTTTATCTGTCAATGCTAACGCTAAAGTCTGACATTTGAAAATAAACAGCTTCTATGCTCAGGGTCAAACAACAAACATAAGACACAATTCTAATCTATTTATTTATCTTTCTACGTCGCTTCTTGGAACTTATTAACCAGACCTGTGCCTATTTTTAAAACGCTGTGTGCATTTTGGGAAAGGAACATACCGGTAGTCAAATCTGAAAGCTCCGTGCTCCGCTTCCTTTTATTCTTTAGTCGACTGGGACTTTCTTTGGTCAATACAGCCCTATTAATTTTAGAGTCCATTCACTTTGTGGGGTATTTGAGACCAACTAAGGGTGCGTTCACACTTGGATCGTCACCTCGTAAAAAATGTTCTAAAGGTCTAAAATGAGCTCGAATTAGCACCAAATTGTGTGAATGCTTCATAAGGCATGAATGTTTTTACAGTCGTATTTAGTCAGGAGAACTCCATAAAAAACATTAAATAAAAAAGAGAAAGACAGAACTACAAAGGATTAGAAATATGATAAAAGATATATAAGAATGCACATATTATAGACATTTTTTACCAACACGTAGAGCTAAATAAAAGCATGTTTTAGTAAATAAATTAGGAAAACTTGTCTTTATTTTGAGCATACGTGCATGGTCATAAAATAGACTCTCTATGTCCAAGAGCAGGGCTTGTTTACTAGGAAAAGTGGTTATTTTTAGCTTATTTTTTATATATTGGCATAAAATCTATCCATCAACTTAATAAAACATTGGAAAAATTGGTCACTTTCTATTTCCATGTAATTATGCCGTTTCCGCCCCACGAAGTTACAGTTTCACTTTAATATTGCCCACAACTAACAGTATCTGCACGCAAGCAATTTACATTTGCAAATAGAAAAAAACGCTGCAGTAGATCTGTGGGCCGCAGTCAAGATTGAGGTCTATTCCACTGATTTCAACAGCGTCAGTCAGGATTATCAATGTTTTCAGAGTTTTACAGAATACGGATTATTTCTGCATACTGGCACTTACAAAATATCAAGAACATTTATTTATGCGAGCTGACAGTCAGGGCTGCAACTATACAATTGTTTTAGTAATCGATTAGTTGGGCGATTATTCTTTCAGTGAATCGATTAGTTGTTTAGAACGCAAAAGTGACTTGAAGACAAGATTTTGCTAAATTTGAGCTCACTTGAGAACAACCTGGAGATGTAGATTTTAGGGTTGTCAAAAGTATAAAAAAAATAAGATAATAATCAATAAACGAGAT
This sequence comes from Mugilogobius chulae, assembly GCA_038363315.1. Lineage (NCBI taxonomy): Eukaryota > Metazoa > Chordata > Actinopteri > Gobiiformes > Gobiidae > Mugilogobius > Mugilogobius chulae. The sequence goes on from CM076411.1 coordinate 9,281,557, forward strand.
AATCGTGGATACTCATCGATGCTTCAAAAAAATAACATTAACAGAAAAACGTTGTATATTTTCTGTGGAGTTTTGGAATAATCCTGAGCAAAATGTTAATAAAAGAAGTATTTTGTTGAAAACGTCAATTCTATTTTAAACAAATTTGACGTTAAAAAGCATTTTTAATCATCATTGTGGCAACATAATAGCTGTCTAGAATCAAGACTTGTTTCTTATAGCAGTGTTTCCCAACCAGGGGTGCGTGGACCCTAGGGGGTACGCAACCATTTGCCAGGGGGTCCGTGGATGATGCAAATTTAAAAGAAAGGTAGAATTGCAAGTTTTCTAATGTGAAAAATGGTATTTGCAGCACAAATTAATATGTTAAGAGGAAACTGTTTGACATGAAATACATTAAAGCAATAAAATACAATGGTTATAAAGGAAAATATAGGAGTGAAGATAAAATAGACCTAAAAAACAGATGAATAGGGGGTACTCTGTGTGTGAGATCATGATTAGGGGGTACTCAAGACGAAAAAGGTTGGGAACTACTGTTTATAGCATTAAATTGACGACACTAGGCTCAAGCAAAGTAGATTTTACACAACTTGTATGTCATTTCTGTTCGATCTGAAGCTTTTCCACAGCTCATGGATGTTTGTGACTAAAGAAGCACAAGTTAGTGATTATTCGATTACTAAATTAGTTGGCGATTACTTCAATAATCGATTAGTTGCAGTTAATTGATTAACTTGTTGCAGCCCTACTTTACAGTGCGCCACTTTGACGAGGGAAAAATTTATTTCTGCAGCTAAAGTGAGTCAGACTACATTCACTGAGCTACAGATGTTTGATTTAGCCTTTTATTAGAACTATCGTCTTAAATAGTTCAAAATCTTTGTGTTGATTAAAGGTTATACCTGCTTTTCACATAATTTCCTCTCTTAAATCCTTCGACACATGGTTAATATCGACATGGTTGCAATTAACTCTTATAAAAGTATTTTTACAAACAATAAAGTGAAACTGGAGAGGACCACCCAAGCTCAGCCAATCAGAAAGCAGCATTTGACTCTTGATTGGAACTAAAACTTCATATTCAGTTTAGACATGGTGGAAGTGCTGCATTTGGATCACATATTTTTAGTGCAAAACACAAAATTACTAATTTGCAAGTTAAAAAAGTTAGCTACACCAACTTTAAGTGATGCTGATCCTGTTTTTGTGGTTTATTAAATAAGCAGAGAGAGAGAGCGCTAGTATTCAAAAACACTATACACGCTCGCTGCTACAACCTGCAAGTACTGTGGTCTATCTGCAAAGGCATTTCAGAAAGTACATGTTCAATATAAATATACAGCCCAGTGGCATAACCAGAGTTTCTGCTGGGAATCCAGATATCAGTTAGACGTTTTAAGTTCTTTTTAAGACCACAAAACAAATTAAGATCTATTCGTGAGTCGTGACCTACAGTATTCCACAATACAACTTCAATTTACAATTCTCTATTTTGCTACAATAATGAAAATTCTAAACAAAAATGAAAACTAGTTATACACAAACAGAGCTTTCCACTAATGAAATAAAAGCAGAAACATGACAACTAGGGATGAAAATCAATCGAAATCTATCGAAGTTTGTAGCGATCGAATCGAAAGGCCAGAATAAGTTTTGCTCATCCAGCCACAGACCTACACACACACTCTGTATTTGTATAATACACACAATAATACAAGAATAGCCACAATGTTAGAAGAAACAAAGTGTAAACTTGTGCCAGACCTGACTGAATGTGCTTTACTATGTTGTGTAACAACTGATGTTTGGACGGAACTCTAAATATGGACACTAAATATTACTGTTTACTGTTTTAATGTTGACAAAAAAACCCTAGTTCTAAGCTCTAACAACATTGGCTTTGTTTTAAATGTCATGTGCTATGATTGATTTAGTGTCTTAAGATAAAAAAGTTGATATAGATAAACTAAACTAAACTAAATCGAAAATGGCGACTGCCAAATTAAAAACTGAATCGAATCGTGACTTAAGTGAATCGTCTCATCTCTAATGACAACTGTGTTATATTTTTAAGCATATTTTTGAGAATTTTCTGCCAAAAAATGTTGCAGGAGTCAGAAATATTTAGGGAAATCTGACAGAAATAGCTTGATTAAAAATGTAAGACCTGTGCAAACATTTTAAGACTAGAACAGCAAATGTGAGACTTTTTAAGACCTTAAATGTAAGCTTTTCTATTGAAGACATCTTTAGACTTTTTAAGACCCTGCAGAAACCCTGAATAACACATCTATGACGTTCTCGTATTATAATGCACGCTCTCTCCTTCGTCTGCCCCTCCTCCTCANTTTGGTGATGGAGCATGCACAGCAGATCCAACATCCTGATCCATATCCTCAATAGAAAAACAACATAACAAACATAAGTCACGAAGTGTCTGCACAAAAGGTTTAGGCAGAACTGTTGTTGGAGGAGCCTATGTGCATTGTCCACTATGAAGTAGCAGCAGCTCACAGACAGAGGCAGCTCTAAAGCAGCAGAGGTAGAGCTGGAGGCTGCAGTCTCAGGACCTGCAGTTTGAACATCTGCAAAACCAGGAGCTGCAGTCTGAAGCCCCTCACTGACATGTCTCCACTGAGCAGGACAGAACAAGAGTATTAGGCCTCCACTGTGAACCACTGACACAGGATTTGGACATGTGAATGCCTGACTTTGTGCCAGTGTAAATCTGCTAGAAAATGGGATATGTTAGTTAAAACACTTCAGATTGCAGAAAACTACATCTATTTTGACCAAAATCTCTTGGGGAACTCCCTGACTCGATCCCTCAGGGCACATGAACAGAAGGCCTAATTGCCATTTACCTTTTATTCACTTGGTTGTTTGAACACCTGTTTTAATTTTAATTTTATAAAATAAGCTCAGAGTAATTGAAAGTGTTATCCAATACGACAATTTAGTCTCACTTTTTTCAGCTACTTGAAGCCTGTAAAATGTCGCAAATGCACCGAAATGTGTCTGTTTTTAAAAAATCTCTGGGGGAGGGCCCCAGACCCCGCTCATTCTTTTCACCCTGTACAACATGGTTTCCAACTGCTGAAATACGTCTGATTCCCATCAAACACTGAAAAACAGACTTCCAATTAGGTCGTTGCTTTACAAATTCTCCATGTAGATTCAGAGCCTCACTCTAGCACAGAACCTGCGCATGATTTGCACCCTCACAAAAATCTCACTCCAAGCCAAAATCAAAAGTTGAGAGCCCTGTTTTGAAGAACTCTGAGAGTTCTTCTGTTGTTTTCCTATAGCATTAGCATTAGCCCGCAAAGACTCAAGTTATAAAGATGCAGAGTGTCAGCTGGTACAAACCTACCGACCACATTAGCAAAGGTTAATAAAGCTTCATAAGACAGAAAACAGTTTTTGCTCGTGTTTTGCGCGCTGTTTGAGTTGTAGAAACAGAGCAGAACTGCTGATTGGCGTCTACTAATTTAATGTCTATGCGACTACCTTGTATTTACATATTCAAATAGACACAATGACAGCTAAAACTATGGGAAGCACCGTTTCGATACTGGGAGTATAGGCCCCATGATATTGGTTCAGTCGATATACTGGTTGTACCTTTATTAGGACATAATGAGACTAATGCACTTGCTGGTGTTGATCCAGAACGTCTCATAATGTTGGACGTTTTATTCAGATTAAGTTGTGAAGCTGTGATTTGTACTATGCATGACAGCCATGCAACACTATATGACCAAATGTCTTATGTTTTGAGAGAAACAAAGCTATTTCAGTCCTTACACTGTATCGTTTACATCGGGTATCGGCAGTACTTAAAGGCAAAGTATCAAAATCAGTAACGGAATTGAAAAAGCTTGATCTGTGCATCCCTGCAGTTAAAATAAACTCAGTGTACCTAAGCTTTGAAACAAGGTACAGCACTATATACGATCATTACAACATCGTTTGATTCCGGCTGATGTAACTTAGACTAACTGCAACTAAATCGAAGTACACTGCCAAGAAAAACGGGCGTGGCGGGATAATTTGAACATATTTCGCAGAGATAATTTAGCAGCTTATATAGATAAATCATCTTGTTTATGCAACACATTTGACATTTCCAGTTTTAACATAAACGTTTCAACTACTTTGCTGTGATTCAACAAAAAGATATTGTTATGTAGAGCTATATGAGTATGTATGAATTAATACTTCAAATTGTGAGAAACCATCCAAAATTTCTTGGTATGTTTAACTTCATTTAGTGACCACAAAGGCTTTATTTGTTTTGCTTGTTAAAGAAATGAAACTCCTTCATGCAAACATTTGACATATTTACTGTTTTGACTGTTTCATACTAAGAAGCCCTGTTGTGGTTTAACAAAGAAATACAGTTACACATTTGGTTTCTGAAGCTGGTTTCCCTAACTTTTTAAGGGATAAGTGATATGCTTATCCACATATGTGGTGTAATTTATTGTATTTGTAGCATTTTGTGACTAAATTAGACCACTAAACTATTTACTTCTTTCGTTAACCAGGAAGTAAGAACCTATAGCAGCAACGTTCTGATTGGAAGCGCTTGAGCGGTCCACCACAGTTTCACTTCACTGTCAAAGGGTTTGTGAGAGACAGGAACTAGTTATATTTGCATAATCGCAAATTGTAAAATTCTTGTACGGTTATTGTCTTAAGAATCAAAATGTGATTCTTAAGAGAATTTTATCAAATTTTTTGTGAAGAACTATCCCCTTTGCTTTTAGAAATGTATCAAGATTCCTTCAGTAATCAGTCATTCTCTCCAACATTTAACTATTCTCATATTACAGTAATACATAAAAAAGACAAAGATCCATTAAGTTGTAGCAATTATCGGCCTATATCGTTAGCCAACATAGACAATAAAATATTGGCAAAAGTCATAGCGACTCGCCTATCCAGAGTTATTGGAAAATAATTCATGAAGATCAGATGGCTTCTTACCAGGACGCCACTCATCAGATAATACAAGAAAATTATTTAATATAATTCACCAAGCAAAACATTTACCCCACTCAGCCGCAATATGCACAGTTGATGCGGAAAAGGCGTTTGACCGCATAAATTGGTCTTTTATGTTTTGCACTTTACAAAAATTTGGATTCGGGAATCAGTTCATTCGATGGATAAAATGTTATATAATAAACCTATAGCATCTATTAAAACGAATAATCAGATCTCTAAATCATTTGCCTTAAATAGAGGGACAAAACAGGGATGCCCGTATCAGGACTATTATTTAATCTGGTAATAGAACCCTTAGCTGCAAAAATAAGAAATGACAGTAATATACCAAGGTGTAAAAATTGGATCTCAACACAATAAACTTTCACTATACTGTGATGACATCATTCCTTACCTGACTCATGTAGATTCCTCTCTTCATTATTTAAATGATGTAATTACTCAATATGGCCAAATATCGGGGTATAAAATTAATTGGGGGAAATGTGAATTATTGTCATTAAATAAACACTGTAAAAAAACATTAATTCAAAATTCTAAAATGAAATGGAAAGAGAAAGAAATAATATATTTAGGAGTACATATTACATCGAGTCTCGAATCAACTCGAGAAATGAATCTTAAATGTCTAAAAAATAAAATAGAAGCCAAATTGAACAGTTGGTCACACCTCCAAATATCCTATGGGGCCGGGTGAACATAGTAAAATGAATATACTACCTCTGGTCAATTACATCTTAAAAATGATGCCTGTTACAATTAAAAAAGCATGGTTTAAAGAGTTACATACCATCATCTCAAACTTTATATGGAAAGGAAAAAGCAAGATGCTCATATAATCGGCTGTCAAACTCCCAAATAAGGGGAGGGCTACAGTTACCAAATTTTCGCTATTATTACCTTGCTTTTGGCTGTGAACAAGCTAGGCACCTATTCCATTTTCCTAATAATAAGGATTGGACAAACATAGAAAGAAACATACTGAAAGTTTAAATATTGAAGTAAATAGTCTATATTACATAAAAAAATTGCCTACTGAATTGAAACAAAGCCCAATTGAAACATCGTTCAATATTATGAAAGAGTGTCAAAGGATTCTTAAAATAAATGCAGGTGCATGTAGTTATCAACCACTATGGTACAATCCAAATTTTACAATAAATAAAGAAGTAATAAAGTGGATAACTTGGAAGGATAAAGGAATCACAAAGCTTTGTCATGTTGTTCACAACAATTCTTTCAAGACATTTAATGAACTAGTCAATCAGTATGATCTACCACGTAACCACTTTTTAAATTACATGACATTAAAATATTCGATTAAAAGAGCTGTTGATATAGAACATGTGGCGCAGAACAAACATGATTTAGAAGAATTGTTATTTAACCAACATGTAAAAAAGGTTACACAAAGATTTTATGCACTGTTAAATGATTATAATGTAAGAGATGCAAATAGTTTATGTGCTAAAAAATGGGCTAGAGATTTAGATATACCAGAAATCAATATATCATGGAGGAACATATGGCAAAATGCAAAGAAACCATTTCGATATGTTACAAATAAACTTTGTCAATTTAAAATACTAAACAGGCTATATTACACACCCTCTCAGCTGTTCAAAATGGAAGCCTTGGATTCTAACTTATGCAATAAGTGTCAATCTGATGAGGGAACCCTTCTACATTTATTGTGGGAATGTAAGAAATAAAAGCTCTATGGCTTAAAACAACTAAAGAAGCAGTTTTATATGCTAACATAGACATTCCTATAACGCCACAAACATGTATTCTTGGGGACTTGCATGAGTTCAGTCATGTTTCTTCAAAAAATAAAAATGTGTTTTTATCATTATGTATTATAACTAAAAATTAATTCTAAAAAATGGGTTGATGCTGATAGCCAACACATTTAGACTGGTGCACACAGGCACTAGACATGATAATGTTGGAGAAAGCAGCAGCCAGAGTTGAATGTAATGATGAAGCTCTTGGCACGTGGGAGCTCCTGGGAACATTCCTAACTAATCCTCAATTAAATCAATTAAATTAATGAATACTAACAAATGAATAAATGAATACATAAATTAAATAATAATATAAATAGAACATTTTTTAATCAATAAAATATATAAAACAAATAAAAATAATAAAAAAAAAAATAATAATAAATAAATAATAAATAAATCAAATAAGTAATGTGATCCTCTTTGTAAGGCAATTAATTAGATTTACAGTGAAAATGTGTATTTGCAGTATTTGTACTACTGTAGGTACGTATGTATGTATGCATTTATGTATTGGTTTATGTTTGTATGATTGCAAGTACGGTATGTATGTGAATGTTTTCATGTTTATTTTAGTGTATGTATATGTGTTTTTGTGTTATATGTATAAGTATCTTCCCTCTCGTAATAAATAAACTATTATAAAAAAAAAAAAAAAAAAAAAAAAAAAAAAAGAATCAAAATGTGAGCGATCCTGGGATTTATAGCCATACTGGTGGTTCAACTCTGCTTAAACTTGGCTTTAAATTCTTGGATAAATGTTTTATATTCACCTTATTCTGCCCTGCCCACTTTTTTTACAGTGTACTTCCTGTTTAGCTGCGATTAGCCTTGTCATTGCCAACTTTGTACCTTTTAACAGCACAACTACGCATGCGCAGGTCAAAATTACACCTTTATTTGTGAGTGTAGAGGTAATATTATTTATTTATGTTAATATTTATGAATCTATCTCATAAAGGTCTGCCAATAAAAAGTCCAAAACACCACACTTACTGTATTTATCGCCATTTTAAGCATTTACATTTTGAAGTATTAATCTAGCTTTACAATCATTTGCTTTGTTAAAATTTGTAAGGAAACTTTGTTAAACAGTTTAGTTTTGTCAGTGTTTAATTAAAACTTCAAAACGAATAAAACAGTGTAAGAGAAGTAAAGCTAAAGGTGGCTAAAGTGGGCGATGACGAGCCTGTAGAATTCAGTCGCTGCTGTCATTTTATCTCTTGCTGTATCTGTTTGTCTGTTAGACAAGGAAACATATTAGCAACTTTAACAGAGCTAAACCGGAAGTGCACTGCCAAGGCAGAATAAGATGAACACTGTGAAATAAACACAAACACAGCAGTGCAAACTTGCCCAGATACTCACAAACACAATCTGACCAAAAGAACCACATTAGTTGACTAAAACAGTTTCATCTGATTAACTTGCTAGGAAATAAACTTTCAATAAACTGCTTCAAAATACACCAGCAAAGGGGAATATATGCAAACAAAGAAAAGCCCTTGGAAACAGCTGATCAATTCTTAAAGAGACTATTCCAAATTTTTGCTTCCTTAAAAATGTAAACCAACAAAAATAATTGATTTTAAACTTCATACATCAGTCTAAATGTTTTGCTCACTTACTTAATGCATTCTGAGCATCCGAATGATTCAGTGTTTTAAGCTTTTTCACAGATGTTAGGAGAAAAATGTGCCAGTATGTTAACGGCAGTAAGCTACAATGCTAACAACAAAACATAAACAACAACAACTGTCAAATTAACCAAAGTTTGGTAAACAAATGGGACATTATTAGACAAAGACAGAACATTGCGAACTACTTTCCACCTGAATAGATCCAGAAACAAGTCATTTAAGTTTATTCCAGCCAAATTTTTCATACATAAACAAAAATCTTTTAAAAAGCCCCAATTTTTAATATAATTGTCATGGAATTTAGTATGTAGCCTACCTAAAGTCCCCTGAATGTTTAAAGACCAATGGTTTCACTGATCTACGACACTTTAATTAATCTTGATATGGACCTATAAATCCCTTTCTGTCTGTTTTTCTTCTGTTTTTAAACATTATTGCTAATATTGAATCTACACCTGCCCTACTTGTTTTGTAATAGGGCCTATACACAAAGATAATAAGTAAATTATATATAAAAAACAAAAACAAAACAAAAAATAACTTATACTTATATAAATGTAATAAAATAAGCATATAATTGGACTATACGATTAATAAGTCAAATTCAGGTCACAGAAGACACCATAGACTGACTAATGGACAGACTGACTCCAGCTCGCAGCAGTGTTATTGTAAATCAGAGACACTATACAGCCTCCTCTAGAGCTAGCCTGCACGAAACAGCAGTAACAAAAAGCCAGTGACTCTAAACACCGCGACAGAACATGTAAACACAGAGGAACAAGCCAGAGGCAGATAGAAGCGCTTTGGGCCCGCAGCCGCCCTCATGTAACAGCTCCTTAAAACCCACTTCAGAGCACTCAAGCCAAAGTGTCGCACTGTTTAGAGCGATTTATGGGTGGACTCAACTGGAAACTCCCGCTGTGTCTGAGCCCTACACATGTTATATTCACGGGAACAGTCATGCATTTTAAATTAGCCGCAAACAAGTTTCTTAAGGGATAGTCACGGTTTTCTTAACTAAACATATACTGTGGCTACATAGTTGTTTTGAAGATGTTTATAGACTGTTTAGCTTGTCAACTCTAGCACAGTCTGAACTCGTCTGTAGGCAAGAAGCGTGCAATAAACGTTATTTTCAAGATACGCACATTTTAAATGCGAGTCTACTGTGCACATTTTAAAAAGCTATATAATTTGACCTTTATTTAACAAACTTTCAAAAAGACAAGTGAAGTTTAAGTGTAGAACAGGGTCTGCAACCAGTGCGACTCTGAGATTTTGAAAGAGTAACCAGACTATAATAAAGATAAAGAAAATTTATTGTTATGTTTTTAGTATGTGTTTATTCTAAATAAGCTGTTGTTTAATGCAGTGTTTCCCAACCTTTTTTGAGTCACTGCATTTTTTTACCGTTAAGCTAAATTCTTCACAAATGATTCAATTTTTTTTAGATTTAGGAAAAAATGTAAATGTAATTTGTTCTTTTAAAGTCTGAAACCTGTCCAAGTACCCTCTGCTAAGTGCTTGTGTAACCCCTGCAGTCCCTGGTTGGGAAACACCATAGAATATATGTAGTATATCTAAATGTTTAATCTTTTCTGATCATGTTTGTGTAATTTTTTTGGCTGTAAGCATTAGTTCAGTCAATGGAACAACAGATGGAAACATTTTTATAACTCAATTGGCTCTGTGCACAGAAGTCAGTTGGCTTATTTATTTTTTAAAATGCTAACTTCCTGTCAGCATGTTCATTTCCTGTTTAGTTACCGTAATTTCTATGGGGTTTCACTGCCTCGGTCTAAAATGTAAACATACTTTAAGATCAGGCAGTGAACACTGAGTTGTTGGTGGTTAAATACTTTACAAATGTGGAGAATATTTCACCAAAGGACCAAAGTGTGTATATAAAAAGATGTGTTTATCTGTCAATGCTAACGCTAAAGTCTGACATTTGAAAATAAACAGCTTCTATGCTCAGGGTCAAACAACAAACATAAGACACAATTCTAATCTATTTATTTATCTTTTTACGTCGCTTCTTGGAACTTATTAACCAGACCTGTGCCTATTTTTAAAACTCTGTGTGCATTTTGGGAAAGTAACATACCGGTAGTCAAATCTGAAAGCTCCGTGCTCCGCTTCCTTTTATTCTTTAGTCGACTGGGACTTTCTTTGGTCAATTACAGCCCTATTAATTTTAGAGTCCATTCACTTTTGTGGGGTATTTGAGACTCAACTAAGGGTGCGTTCACACTTGGATCGTCACCTCGTAAAAATGTTCTAAAGGTCTAAAATGAGCTCGAATTAGCACCAAATTGTGTGAATGCTTCATAAGGCATGAATAGTTTTTACAGTCGTATTTAGTCAGGAAGAACTCCACAAAAAAACATTAAATAAAAAAGAGAACAGACAGAACTACAAAGGATTAGAAATATGAAAGATATATAAGAATCCACACATTATAGACATATATTATAGACATTTTTGCCAACACATGGAGCTAAATAAAAGCATGTTTTAGTAAATAAATTATGAAAACTTGTCTTTATTTTGAGCAGACTTGTATGGTCATAAAATAGACTCTCTATGTCCAAGAGCAGGGCTTGTTTACTAGGAAAAGTGGTTATTTTTAGCTTATTTTTTTTATATATTGGCATAAAATCTATCCATCAACTTAATAAAACATTGGAAAAATTGGTCATAACTTTCTATTTCCATGTAATTATGCCGTTTCCGCCCACACGAAGTTACAGTTTCACTTTAATATTGCCCACAACTAACAGTATCTGCACGCAAGCAATTTACATTTTGCAAATAGAAAAAAACGCTGCAGTAGATCTGTGAGCCGGCAGTCAAGATTGCGGTCTATTCCACTGATTTCAACAGCGTCAGTCAGGATTATCAAATGTTTCAGAGTTTTACAGAATACGGATTATTTCTGCACACTGGCACTTACAAAATATCAAGAACAGAAGAAATCCAGGACATTTATTCGAGCTGACAGTCAGGGCTGCAACTATACAATTGTTTTAGTAATCGATTAGTTGGGCGATTATTCTTTCAGTGAATCGATTAGTTGTTTACAACGCAAAAGTGACTTGAAGACAAGATTTTTGCTAAATTTGAGCTCACTTGAGAACAACCTGGAGATGTAGATTTTAGGGTTGTCAAAAGTATTAAAAAAATAAGATAATAATCAATAAACTAGATAATCGTGATACTCATCGATGCTTCAAAAAAATAACATTAACCGAAAAACGTTGTATATTTTCTGTGGTGTTTTAGAATAATCCTGAGCAAAATGTTTAATAAAGAAAGTATTTTGTTGAAAACGTCAGTCTATTTTTAAACAAATTTGACGTTAAAGAGCATTTTTAATCATCATTGTGGCATCATAATAAGCATCTAGACTCGAGACTATTCCTTATAGCATTAAAATTGACAACACTAGGCTCAAGCAAAGTAGATTGTACACAACTTGTATGTCATTTCTGTTCGATCTGAAGCTTTTCCACAGCTCATGGAAGTTTGTGACCTAAAGAAACACAAGTTAGTGATTATTCGATTACTAAATTAGTTGGCGATTACTTCAATAATCGATTAGTTGCAGTTAATTGATTAACTTGTTGCAGCCCTACTTTACAGTGCGCCACTTTGACGAGGGAAAAATTGATTTCTGCAGCCAAAGTGAGTCAAGACTTACATTCATTGAGCTACAGATGTATTGATTTAGCTTTTATTAGAACTATCGTCTTAAAATAGTTCAAAATCTTGTGTTGATTAAAGGTTATACCTGCTTTTCACATAATTTCCTCTCTTAAATCCTTCGACACATGGTTAATGTCGACATGGTTGCAATTAACTCTTATAAAAGTATTTTTACAAACAATAAAGTGAAACTGGAGAGGACCACCCAAGCTCAGCCAATCAGAAAGCTGCATTCGACTCTTGATTGGAACTAAACACCTTCATTATTCAGTTTAGACATGGTGGAAGTGCTGCATTTATCACATACTTTTTAGTGGAAAACACGAACTTTACTAATTTGCAATTAAAAAAGTTAGCTACACCAACTTTAAGTGATGCAGAGTCCATGTTTGTGTGGTTTATCAAATAAGCAGAGAGAGTAGTGTGAGGAGAAAACGTGTCCTATTCAAAAACACTAGTACCGCTCTGCTGCTACAATCTGCAAGTACTGTGGTCTATCTGCAAAGGCATTTCAGAAAGTACATGTTCAATAAGAAATATACAGCCCAGTGGCATAACCAGAGTTTCTGCTGGAATCCAGATATCAAAGTTAGGACGTTTTAAGTTCTTTTTAAGACCACAAAACAGACAAATTAAGATCTATTCGTGAGTCGTGACCTACAGTATTCCACAATACAACTTCAATTACAATTCTCTATTTTGCTACAATAATGAAAATTCTAAACAAAAATGAAAACTAGTTATACACAAACAGAGCTTTCCACTAATGAAATAAAAGCAGAAACATGACAACTAGGGATGAAAATCAATCGAAATCTATCGAAGTTTGTAGCGATCGAATCGAAAGGCCAGAATAAGTTTTGCTCATCCAGCCACAGACCTACACACACACACACACACTCTGTATTTGTATAATACACACAATAATACAAGAATAGCCACAATGTTAGAAGAAACAAAGTGTAAACTTGTGCCAGACCTGACTGAATGTGCTTTACTATGTTGTGTTAACAACTGATGTTTGGACGGAACTCTAAATATGGACACTAAATATTACTGTTTACTGTTTTAATGTTGACAAAAAAACCCTAGTTCTAAGCTCTAACAACATTGGCTTTGTTTTAAATGTCATGTGCTATGATTGATTTAGTGTCTTAAGATAAAAAAGTTGATATAGATAAACTAAACTAACTAAATCAAACTAAATCGAAAATGGCGACTGCCAAATTAAAAACTGAATCGAATCGTGACTTAAGTGAATCGTCTCATCTCTAATGACAACTGTGTTATATTTTTAAGCATATTTTTGAGAATTTTCTGCCAAAAATGTTGCAGGAGTCAGAAATATTTAGGGAAATCTGACAGAAATAGCTTGATTAAAAATGTAAGACCTGTGCAAACATTTTAAGACCTAGAACAGCAAATGTGAGACTTTTTAAGACCTTAAATGTAAGCTTTTCTATTGAAGACATCTTTAGACTTTTTAAGACCCTGCAGAAACCCTGAATAACACATCTATGACGTCTGTATTATAATGCACTCTCTCCTTCGTCTGCCCCTCCTCCTCAGTTATAATGTGGGGCCCCGGTTTCTGTTTGCACACAAACACAGCGTTCAGCAGGTTAGAGCCCCTCTGATGAATTATTCAAGCACTCTCATCACTTGGGCTGAGGCCGGGGAGAAAAGTCAGGTGCTAAAATGGATCAGTCGATTAACCTGTTTTCACAGCGCCCCCCCAGCCTGTACCCCACAGTCCTCTCTCCTCCTCCCCCTCGTCCTCTCTCTTTCTCTCTCTCTCTGCTCTGATAAGTGCCTGACAGCAGCTATCAAAGCAGCTAGCATCATTATCCAAGCACCTGTCTTCTTCATACACGCAGCAGTGATATTAATGAAGAAATATGTTGAGACTTTGCACCAGCGCTCGCGATTGTTACGAGAAGAGACAGCTCAAAGATTGACAAATGGATTCAATTTAGTCTTTGAAAAGGCACATACCTGTTTGTGCATCTCTATGTTCAGCCCGTAGGACATCTCATAATACTGAAAGAAAAACATATTACATGGTGAAACTCAGGATTTAAGTGCCTACTGCTTAGACGCACCGGTTAGACGGCTTCAGACAGCAGCCATTGTCATAAATACTTGTTGTGTAATAGTAATCTTACCATGACATAGTGGCGCTGCATCTCTGTCTTCTCACTGGCCAGTTTGTCATACTCCACCTTCAGACTAAAATAGAAGACAGGTGTCATTTTCAGGTGTCTCTGCCTCTTTAGTAAGTCACTCACACTTGACCAGGAGATGTGTATTAAACCCAACACGCCCTTGTCTTTCGTCACAGCCACAACAGTCAACATTCAGACATGAGCTTAACCTTTTGTGCTTTCAGAGTCAGATGTTGACAGTGCGGGCTTATTACCTGTGGTACTGGGCCTGTAGGAACTGGAACTCATCTTTAATCCTGTCACAGGACTCTGCCACAGTGAATTTGAAGCCAGGCTGGCCAGGCTGGTGTGGAGCCTGACAAGACACAAGTCAGTTTATAATTACAAGAAATGAGTCACGAAACACAAGGCTTTTCATGGATCATTAGCGTGTTACAGGAAGAATATTAACGAAAGAAAAAGAGGACCATCTGGTTTAGGTCATGTTTATGCATTACAAGAAACAAACATGGCTCTTGTCAAGTCACACACAGAGGAGCACAATGCCTGGACTTACCGGATGTCGGCCTTGTGGATACATCTTGAAATGTATAGGCAAGTCTTTGTTTATGTCCTCAGCGCCGTATTTGTCTGTCCGGAAACGCTCGAAGTAAAAAAAAAAGGGTGTCCGTGTAGTTTCCCTCTAAAGACCTTCAACAAAGCTCTGTTTGTGATCTTAACCAGGTCCACTGTCGTGTTTACCTTACGCGGTCAGCCAGCCATTTGCAAATACAATGGGTCGCGATAGAAAGCTTTACTACTTCCCTTGATGTTTTGTTGCAACACTGAATTCAACTTCCATCAAAAGCACGTCTTCTCTGGCCACAAGCGCCATCAGCTGAGCTCGAGCCGCAGTCAAACTCTGCGTAAAGTGGAGGGAAACAGCGCGCTGTTGAGCGCACGCTTCAAAACCAGAGCTAAAAAGGTCTGAGGACGAGCCATCCGCCTGTCGCCGAACAATAAACAATCCGGGTTGAATTCTCTTGTTTTAATCCATCAAAATGTTCGCGCCGTGTTCGCGTATGTTGGCAAAAATCTCCTCTCCCCGGGACAGTCGAAAGCCTTTCTCTATTATTGGACTGTGTTCTCAGGTAAGCAGCTCCGAAAATGAGCCGACTGCTCGGTAATCCAAGAAGAAGAAAGGGGGATCAGAAAGGGAATGCAATACCTCAAAAATCTCTCTCCTGACTCGTAAAGGCTGTAGATTGTAAGCGTTACACCGTGCTCTCCGCAGCTCGCATTTCCCCAGTTGTCCAGCGCACCCTGGTTGCCACACACAGGCAGCAGGGCAGAACTGCCTTGAAAGCGTCTATCTGTCCAATCGGATTATAGGAAAGCATAGGGCCACATCTGCCTATCGGAAAAAGCGGCCCCACGTGGGGTGCAGCGGTGTATGACATCATCTCGCGGATACACGCATCATCTGTCCGCCCCACTGCCCACAACAGCGGCTGGTGTTCGTGTGCACATCTAAAATACGACAGCGGTAGCACTAACTCCCCCACCTCATTAATGGCTCTCTCTGCCACGAAAACAACACTCATTCATTTGAGCTCAGACGCTGCTCAGTCCTTTTCTGATTCGGAGCGAAGGATTTTCTGAGCTCGAAGGAGACTCAGTCAGTTTGTTATGAATTGTAAAGCAGTCTTTGGTGTCATGGCCACCGTGTAGCCCACAGAAATGTAGAAGCCAGCTCCCCTCTCCAGTGCAGCAGTCATCGGGTTGTAGACTGCCATAAAGGACACATGACCAATCGATGGTGTGACTTAACAAGCGGCTGTGGGCTGCGGGCTGCGTGAGCGCGCGGGTGCACAGTCTGCTCAGGGGGAGCAGAGATGATTGCCTTTGTCTGATAAGAACATCATCCGTGTCTGAGCTGCCTTGTTTTGAAGGCTCCACTCTACCCCACGTGGGTCTTCTCTGTGCCTTTAAGATGTCTTGTCCAATCAGAGCACGGCGCGCTACCTCCCCGGCTGCTCATTGGTCCAGGGCCCTGGTGCCTGTCATTCACGAAGCAGCGCTGTCCATCAATACCACGCGGGTCAAGCGCTGACAAATGCCTGTGCTCCTCGGTCCTCTGCTCGTGAATAGAGCCGGGAATGGCTGCTTAATTAGCTTCGAATGGCTTTTCTCTCCAGTTCAAACAATCTGTTACCACCACGTGGTAATGAGAGCCTACATTAAACAAAGGAACAGAGGAAGCACACCAGTTGTAACATTACAACCTGTCGTTGGGTTTGTCTAACCACACAGTATCTCCCTCAAAGGTCAGCTGACACATCCAAAACTCACACTCTGGGAAGGTCTGCTACTTCCATGTTCAGACTCTGAACTCATTAAGACTTAGACTATTCAGTTCTGACTGATATCACTCCATACTTTAATGTCAATACTTCAGGTTTGTGTTGTTCGTTTCTCAGATGTAACTTTAACTTAATCATAATTGTGTTTGGGGCCAAGCGCAGCTGCAAATCCAAAAGGAAGTTTCCTTCTCTCCTGAGAACCTCAGTACAAAGCTAATGTGAAGCAGAGCCCTCATGCTTTCAGCACATTAAAGGCAACAAAAGATCCAGCCAGTGAACCTTGTGTTTATTTACACGGAAACAAGTGAAATGAGCGGGCCCCGGGGCCTGCACACTGCTGTTTGCAGAGCTGTGTCTCACACAGGAGGGATTGTCCTCAGAGCAGGACCACGCCACTCTCACCAGGTCACATCCAACCACTGAGCAAATATTTGTCCTGATTGTGCAGATTAAACTCAGGGCTGGGATTGTCTCACTGGCCTGCACCGCGGGGTTCTGTAGACAAACACAGAATGTGTAACAGCACACAGCCTTGTTATCTGCCATTAAACATATACAACTATGTGATACCAGCAACAGTTTTTTAAAGAAATAGTTTTATTTTAAAGCAGCAGTTACACAATGAGCCTAACCAAAAGGACAATGTCACTGAGACCTCATCGGTTAAAACATTCATCACCAAAGACCAATGTCACATAGTTTTTGTTTTGATCCTAAAGCCTGCTCAGAGTGCTCTGTAAACCTTTGATGTAGGTTTGTTTGTGCATTCCTCCGTCTCTACTCGTCGTTTTTATTCAGTATGTGTTCAATCATGAGCCAGAAGTCCCAGACAATCATAAATAATAAAGGATTACACCAATCTCTGAAAAGCTGCTGGCTCGCCCGTGGCAAAGTGCACACAGAAATAATTAGTGGCCATCTGTGCTGCAGATTGGTCAGAGAAAGGATACAGTGTCTGAGGCAATCCAGGCTCCACCGAGACAGTTCACTCAGGAAGCTTCTAATGCAAAATATCCAAAAATGGCAGATCTAACAAACAGGGGGTTGTTAAATCAAATGCCACTACAGCCGCCGCAATAATAACACGAGCTGGAGTGTGGTATTTCACTGCTGTGGAAACATCTGGACTGACTCAGACTTCAGAGCTTAAAACCAGAGCACCTTTAAGTGTGGTGAGTGTGTGGGGCCCAAACGCTTTGATTTATGGACAAACGCCACACTTCTCATCTTTCACAGTTACTGCTATTACTTTAACAAACTCAAACATTAAATATCTTTACTTAATAGAGAAATATGCTGTGTTCAACGTTGTTTATCAGCTATGTACTCCAATGCAGTGGTTCCCAAACTTTTCAGACCGGGATCCACAAAATATTGATGTAACCAATTTGCGACCCCCACAGCAGAAATAAAACGGATGTCAACAGAAAATTCAAGTTGGAAAACCATTCATACTTATTTCTATGCTAAAGTTATAAAACAGATTAAAAACGAAGTCATAATTGTAAATTACATCTTGAAATCATCTTGCGACCCCCAGATTTTGCTGTAGTCGTTAACAATTAACTAACACTAATAGCGGCTTGTATTATAAAATAAAACATACTATAATAATTATTAAGTTAATCGATAATCGTGATTATTCAAGCCCAATATAATCGCAAGAACAACAGAAGAATAATTGTGATACTTTTAGAAGCAAAATCTATCACCTTTTTAGTTTATTCTATAGAAACTTGAGCAAAAATATTAGTTCCACTTCAAGGCGAAGTTGTACCGTAGTCAAAATATTAATTTATTTTTATTAAAATGACAAGTAAATGTGTGATTTTGATGGCTGTTATTTGTTGCCACAGCAGTACAATCCAACCTTAGTAAATGCTACTTGAGAAACAAAATTCAGTTTTTTAAAGTGAACCCGGATATAATCACATGTTTACCCTAAAACACTTATAATATCATCACTTATATAAATACAGGACAAATACCTTGGAAGTATTTGCAGTTTTATTAAAATAGTGTTATGAAGAAATGACATGGAGGCTGCCATTTTGCTGCGGTTATGACATAAAATAGTGTTGTCAAGGTAACAGGCAGTAGCAGGTAACTAAGCAACATGAATTCCTGGGTTAAACCTTGTCAGTTTGAGCCGGAGAAAAGCCAATACAGAACGATTATGCGGAATCTAGTAAAATGAAGAGAATCAAGAGGAAGAGGCAAGAACTGGACACTGTCAGTGGTGTTTTTGTGGCAACTGTTCACAGATGAAACTGTGGGAGTAACCATGGAAACACTAATTTATGTCATCAACCAAAATGGCGGCTCCCAGTGACTTGAAAACAACATAAACAATGACAATTTTATAAAAAATAGTAATTTGTTTGTAATTTAATTTATTATGCATGACTAGTACTAGTGTTTTAGCCAGATTTGTCTTCATATCCAAAGTTCCCTTTAACTTCAAATTTAAATATAATTTTAAAAGCAAAAACAAGTCATTGAATAATCATCTAAATGTTTCTGTCACATTGACATATTTTGCATTCAGAAATTTATTTCACATACTTGGCCAAAATCTTGAGGAAAAAAATGTCTCTATTTGGTCATAACAAGTGTAATCGTGAATAATTGCGAAATTGTGATGTTTTGTCTGACAATAATTGAAGTAACAAAGTTTTATATACTACTTTAGATGATACTTTATTCCTTTTTTAGCAGCGCTAAGTACCACTGATGTGCCACATAACTACCTATAAAATTAGTTAATATCAAATCAGGCTTGTGAACAAAGGCCAAACTCCTAATAAACTACAGCAGTGATGATTTGACAAATGTACCTGACAACACCTTTAGTATGATTCATTTTTTAACTCCGCTCTTCTTCCTGAATTGAACTGAACTCACTGATGCAAAAGTATAATAAATACAGAAGCAATCACCACAAAAACTACATCATATTAGATTCACTTCATACAGTCTAAAGACCAATGTTAAATACAGGAGGTGGTAATCTTGGGGTAACTCAGTTTTTTGGTTGTAAATTACTAAAACTTGTGTTTATGCAGCGCTTTTTGAAAAATTAGACCACTGAGTTCTGTCTGAAATAAATAATAAAGGACAATGCCGAATGCTGCTCGCTGATTGACTGGGTGGTCCTCTCCAGTTTCACTTTGTTGTTTGTAAAAAGAAGCTTATACTGTATTAAGCCATGTTTGGAACCAAATATCAACCATGTGTCGAAGGATTTATGAGATGAAGTAGTCTGATTTAAAGCTAAATAGTGTTTACAGTGTGAAAATCAGCTCCCACTTTAAACTTAGTATTGTTAAAAAGCTCTTTTTGTTAATTACACAAAAAAGGAATGAGTCTAGTCACTAATAAAAATGATCAGATTGAAAATTTGTGAATTTACCTTTTAGATATTTCATGGAACAGAACAATGGTATTATATGAAAATATCTGCTCTTGCCAATAGCTATAATTAATATAACAACATCACATTAAAGAAAAACAAGAAAAAAAAAACAGATAAAGGCCTGAGAATAGGTTCCATTCTCGCAGATAAAATTAAATATGGGGTAACTGATTTTTACACTGAAAACACTATTTAGGTTTTAAATCTGACAACTTTCTCTTGAAAATCCTTCAACACATGTAATAACGGCATGTATTCATATTGGTTGCAATATGACTCATAAACTTATTTTTAAAACAACAAAGTGAAACTGTAGAGGATCATCCAAGCACAGCCAATCAGAGAGCTGCATTTGGCTCCCCATGAGAACTAAAATGTATAATTTTTTAATTCAGACAGTACGCAGTAGTCAAATATTTTCACAAAGTGCTGCATTGACCATATACTTTTTAGTGGAAAACACAAAGTTCAGTAATTTACAACTAAAAAAGTCAGTTACTCCAACTTTAAAATGGTCAATTTAAATAGCGCTTTTCTACTTTTCCAGCCAATCAAAGCGCTTTACAAGCTAGTATCCACTCACCCAGTGTAACAGACACTGAGGCAGTGTGGGTTAAGTGTTTTGCCCAAAGACACCAGTCCACTCTTGTCCCACTGTGGCACCTGGTGTTCCAGCGGTCTCCCATCCAAGTACTAACCAGATTCTAACCTTGTTATAATGGCCTTCCTTCACAATTAGTTTACTCAAAATTGTATTTGAATTGATTCATACATGTTGGAGTAATCTTGCATTGTTCTTCTGCTGGAACTCAAGTGCTCAATCCCTGTTCTCACCTACCACCTATCCCCTCCCACTTGTCTGTATTACTTGTTATAATTCAAAAGATTAATACTCAAACTGAAGCATAAATGGTTCAAAACTGTCCCATACCACTTTCCAACAATAAAAAAAGAAATTTAAAATTTGTTGCTTTTTACAGTTACATTTTAAAGCGAAGAGGCAGGGCTTATCAGTTCAATGTTATCATTAGGAAAACTGCCTCTTGTTCACCATCTGGATTTCATCAAAAACTAGAATGTGAACGAAACCCATTATTTTGCTGTCGTCTTGGATTCTGGTCACCTCTGATAATGAAACAGGTTGTCCCTCAGCAGCAGCAGCAGCAGCAGCAGCAGCAGGAGAGACTTTGGCGTGTTCTGTCCGGAGTTTGTGATGTGCTCCATGTGACGTTCCAGCTCCGTAATGACTCCGGAGCAGTTTTGTGAACGCTGCGGCGGCGGTGTGTTAAAGGATCTGTGGTCGGTCGGACTTTTCCAGAACGACCACAGCGGTCCTCACCACGTTGTAATGGCTCCTCAGGCACCGGGCCAAACGTCCTTTAGAAGTCAGCACATTCTTTTCCTTTCCTGTAGGTTTTCCTGAGCCAAAAGACACACTGACCACAGCAAATTGAGTGAAAGCCACATTGGTCAACGCAGCCCGAAAGCCACATATGAGACGATCAAATGTCAGCGACTGTTCCAAGAAAGAAAACCTTCAGACAATTAAATTAAGCAGGACAAGAACGTCATTGTAAAGCCTGTTAGTTTGCTGTTTGTAGTTTTATCTGGGCCACATCTCTTTGATTTTAACACAGATGATTGACAAATAGATTAGGCCATGAGGGACGTGTAAATTCTGTCCACATCAAAACAAAAAAGGCTGCTATTGAATGAAAAATGAATGAAACAATCTTAATTTAGCCATCAAACTAGAATAGATACAGCTGGATTTACTTACACTGAACAAAAACATAAACTCACTGGCATAAAGCAATGAAAACAATTCTTAACACTAGCCAACACCATGACGTGTATTTATTTGGAAATGAAAAGAGTTGATATACTTGGTCATGGCATAAAAACTATATTTATGGATTCTAAAGGAGATTTAAGCTGGTCATAAAAATCACACTTAGAGACATTTTTTATGAGGGGAACAAAATATATTATAAATGTTAGTTAAAAACAATGCTGCACTGGTTCTAAATAAAAATGATCTGACGTATAGGCAATAAATCCCCTTATCATTCCAACGTCTCTCCAGAGGGCTGTCCCATTTTTTTCTTGATTCCTTTTTGTTCAATATCGAATCAAAACAAACTATGAACCTCCTGGAAATGTTAAAGATAAAAATAACATTGTAGTCTCTTATTTAGAGTCAAATCAGCCTTTGAGATGAGTCAGACTCAGTAAACTTACAAATAAAAAAATTCCCCAAAATTTTTGTATTGGCTCGCCTAAATTTATTGGAGTAGTTTTAGGTCCCTTAAAGTTCTTTAAAATCTGAAGCTAATTTAACTTAAAGGACACATATTATGCAAAATCAACTGTTTTGAGTTTTTAATCCAATTGTAAAGTTGCTTCCTCACCAAAAATGCTGCTGAAGTTTTGTTTGTGAGATATCTTTTGTTCTCCCCAAAACACAGGTCTGAATGTCCCAGATCTGTGATGTCATAGATGGATCTGTGAGATATTCTGCTCTGTTTTTAAGTCTATAAATCATCCAGACTTGTTTGAGCATTTCTGCGGGATTAACATATCAGGCAAAACTGGTTTGATTGCATAACCTCTGTAATTTTCTTTGGAGTCAGTAGATAAAGCTCTAACTCAATTTTTGATGTAGAAAACACACACAACCTTGTGTAACTTTACTAAACTTTTTTATTTGTTCTGGTGCATGAGATTCCAAAGTGAAGGTGCTTCTGAGCAGATTTAAAGGAAGAAAACAACACAAAAAATTCCTAATATGTGTCATTTAAAATAGTTTAGGGATTTGAAATAAATTGAAAGGTTTAGGCCGAGCTCATTTGAAAGTCCTATTTATATTTTGGGGGGAAATTTCTTAATTTTTTTGTCCTTCAGAGGAGCATTTAAACAGACACCGAGTCATCTCAAAATGGTTGATTTGACTGCAACTAAAAGGATCACATAGGTCTGTTTTTTAACAAATATTCATAAGTTATATACCTTATTTTCAATCATGACTGACAAAATAAGATCTGGAATTAATGATGTCTCTTTGTACATCTGAGACTGTAAATGTTGCGTTTATGTTTTTGTTCAGTTTAAATAAATCTAGCTGTATCTCATTTTACTCTTGTTTGATGGTTAAAGTTAGCGTTTGGTTATGAACAGTGCTGAGTCCATCCTGCGTCAAACATAAACCGATAACATCATGTACAGTCCTACTCTCCACTGCAGCGACATCTGACAGCCATCTCATCAGCGGCATAAAAATACATTATTCCTGCTATAGCATTGACCCAGTCCAGACGCGGCGACAGAATAAATTATGCATTTTTCATAGAACCTCATCCATTTGCAATTTATCACAGAGCCCAGAGAGATAATTGAGGCAACCTCCCAGTATGTAAATGGAATAATAATCAGACTGGGGCCACTGTTTCGGATATGCACCACCAAAACATTACATTGTTAGTCATTGCTAATAGAGGACACCTTGTGACCTATTTTATCTTGGAAAGCAATTTGTCCCTTCAAAATAAAACTAATAGGTTTGAAGATGAATGGATTTGAGTGGGCTGCAGCAAGATCAGCCCGCCACAAGGCACTACATCAGCAGATTATTAGTTTTATGAGCCAAGCCCACGGGAGAATAATTGCTAATGTTCTCAGAGTAACCAAGGGAAATAAAAGTAATGGAGCAATTTATAAATTCTGATTGGTGTACACAGAGAACCTTCAGTCCTCCCCTTTTAGTTTTACGACATCCAATGAAACCCACCCAAGCCACAGACACTGTCACAGCAACTGAGGAAATGCAAATGCTTAAATCATTGAAAAGTTGCAAATGCTCAGACTTTATTGTGTCTTGATTTATTTGTAAAATGTGTGTTGTGGTTTGCTATCGGCCGTACTCATTATCATTATCATCCTCGTCAAAACTTTATTACAAACTCGTAGGCAACACAAAGCGCCACGATTTACAACAAACATATTTCAGTCTCTCTCTCTCTCTCTGAAACGTCAAGTCAAGTTAGAAATCTGGGGTAATATGGACTCAGACTTGAACTTTAACAGCCTCATTAAGTCAACATCAACAGCTTTTTACCATCTAAAACATTGCCAAAATTAACAGTAGTGTCAAAGCCTGACTTGGAGAGACTTATCCATGCATTTGTCTCTAGAGGTTAGACTATTGCAGCTGCAGATACGCTGCTGCTCCAGTCCTGACCAGAACCAGGAAGTATGATCAGAGTCAGCACTAAACATGACCAGAGTCAGGACTAAACGTGGACCAAAGTCAGGACTAAACGTGGACTAAAGTCAGGCTAAACATGGACCAGAGTCAGGACTAAACATGACCAGAGTCAGGACTAAACGTGGACCAGAGTCAGGACTAAACGTGGACCAGAGTCAGGACTAAACGTGGACAGAGTCAGAACTAAACATAAAACAGGGACCAGAGTCAGGACTAAACGTGGACCAGAGTCGGACTAAACATGGACCATAGTGGACTAAACGTGACCAGAGTCAGGACTAAACATGGACCATAGTCAGGACTAAACGTGGACCAGAGTCAGGACAAAACGTGGACCAGAGTCAGGACTAAACGTGGGGAATCAGCGTTTCAGTTTTATGCAGTTCAGATCTGGAACTAACCTGGCCAGCCAGATGGTTTATCTCGCGATATTTGTGAATTCACAAACACGAGATAAACCATTGGCCTTCCAGCCGCCCGATTGGTTTGGGAGTCCGAACCATGTGTTTCGGAGGTGTTAAACGGCTGTTAGCGCCCCGGTGCAGCTGCCGAGTCACATGCAAGCTAAACAAGATGGCTGCTCTCGTGGATGTACGTGTTTCTGCTGCTTTTGATGCGGTTTTAGCAGAAATACGGAGTAATTTCTTTTTGAAAGAGCCGTATGTGTGACGCGTACTTGTAAGGTAGGCCCCACACCCAATCAGCTCGAAGTATTTCACTAAACGCCCCGCCTTTTCTCATCGCTTTCAAAGAAAAAGTCCCAGATGGATATAATGAGAACTCAGATAGGAGTTCAACACAGATCCATCTGGCGTGGCCAGGTTAATCTGGAACAGTCTTCCTGAAGATGTAAGACAGGCCTCCACTGTGACAATGTTTAAATCTAGCTCAAAACATTTCTTTTAATCTGTGCATATGACTGAAATGCTTTGTCTGCACTCTTTATTTCCTTACTTCTTTTAAAGTAAATGTATGCAGATTATTTATATTTTTTAATAATGTTGTATTGTAATTTAATGCATCTTTTCCTGCCTTGTAAAGCACTTTGAAATGCTTTGTGTATGAATTATGCTATACAAATAAATTTGCCTTACCTTGTCTTGATATTCTAATAAAAACAGATGCAGACGGTGGGAAAGATTCAGCGATGTGTCAACAGAAACCATCAATAAACCGTGACAAGTTTGACAAAATACCAATCTGAAATGTTCCCAGCACCAGAGACTTTTAGCAGGAGCCATAAAGGTACATTTATTCAGACAGGTCAAAGGTCAGAATGCAGTTAATCTCTTTCACATCTCGGCCCCGGGTCTGTCCCAGGGGCCTGTGAGGGTCTGAGGGTCGGGGGTGGGGACAGGATATTGATCAGAGGGACTATTAGCAGAGCTGAGCAGTAGATCACTTCTGCACTGAAGCCTCTCACACCTTATCCAACCCTCATCGATCCCACATCAGCCCAGTGCCCCCTCTCTCTCTCTGGGGGAGGGGCCTGGGGCTGCTCCCTCAAGGCTGGAAGCTGTCATTGTGACGGATGTCCAATTGTTTCTATCCTGTAATGAGCCTTTTCAGACAGCGGCTTGACGAATGACTGTCTAACCACTGTCACAAATGTGGCTCTGGTGGTAAAGAGCTTATCTTCTTACTAGAGGGTTGGTGGTTCCAGCTGTTTTGCATGCTGCTGTTGTGTCCTTGGCAAGACGCACATACCACACCTATCAGTGAGGTATGTGTGTGTGATTGGTGGTGGTCTCTGCTGAAGGGCCATTGGCACATACAGTCAGCCCCGAGGCAGCTGTGTAAAGCTTCTAATAACAGGAGGGAGGGAGAGTGAATGCATAATGTACAGCAGCGCTCTCCAACCTGTGGCTACAGAACATCAGCTAGTTTACTTTTGTACAAGAGTGCATTTCCTGTTTCAATAATTTCAATGAGGTTTACACTATGTCAGTCTAAAATGAATAACAGCCAGTGAACAGTGAGTTGTTGTGGATGTATCTGAAAACATGTTTAAGATTTTACAAATCAAATAAATTCTTCATCCAAAGACACTTGTGTGATCATAAAGAGATGTATTTTTGTCTAAATGCTAACGCTAACAGGAAGTTCTCATTTGTACCTAGTTAGCCATTTCAAATATAAACAAGCGTGTCATTCCCCAATCAAAGTCAGTGCCAAATTTAAGTCAAAAGTTGAAGTGCACATGCCCAGAAGCTTCTGCGCAGGCGCATAAACGTTAGTGTTTAACTACGGCAACACCTACGAGGACGAACACAATAGAATATGCTAAATTTATCATTAACTTTTTAAATGTGCACTGTGCAACTTTCTGAAGGTGAAAAGTCAACTACACACTAGAATTAGAAAGTTAAAACCATACTGAGTGGGTGGGTCTAAAATACATGTTGTCATAATGTGAAAAAATACAACTACAGCAACCTACCTTTCTATAAAAACAAACATAAGCAGCCCTCCTTCAGGCCAAATAACAGTCCATATTGTGGTCATGCAAGCCTATTCAAAGAAAAGACATCCATTTTTATTATTTATTTAGTGCTACAAAGAAATCTAAATGGCGAAACCATGCTTTTATCCACGTCTAATTTTGGCCAAAAAGCTACACAGTGCACCTTTAAGTTAAATATGATCTTAACGTTTGGGAAAACACAATAATTAACTATTAATAACTGTCATCAAATTGCTCAGAGCAGTGAAACTACGAGGTCACCAACGTTAGTCCTAAATTTGTCATTAAACCTTCTTAACAGACTTTTTATCCTCATGTGATTGGCGATCTAAAGTTACAACTGGCAGATGGCATTTGTAGCCGTTTTTACTGTTTAAACAATGAAAACATAGTCAAGCTAACAACTAGCATGATCGACTCAATTTCGGCAAGTGACACCGACTGGGGAATAACAAAGCCAACTGATATTCTGTGCACAGAGCCAGTTTGCTAATTTAATGTTATTTGTTAATTTGCCAAGTTTGCATCAAAAAGTTCTAAATGACTTGGAACAGTAGACGGTGCTTTTTATGCACTGCTTAATAGCAAGCAAAAGAACATTTAGTGTTTAGCATCACTTTATGTAATTGTTATACTATCATGAGTCATTTATTAATTTCATATCAGCATTTAACTGTAACATTTTGCGGCCGCTTATTAGTAAAGTAACAGTACATAAAGTGTTCTCTGCTAGTTTTGTTTGCAAGAGTAGTTCTCAGAGGGAAAAGGCTTGTCGGCATCAGACACTGTGCCCACTAACAGACCTTTGTGAAGAAACTTCACATTAAGAGTGCATCAGAACAACAGCTTTATCACTCACTGCTCAACAACTACAACAGCAAATGTGGATTAAGGAAATATATTGTGTCAAATATAGCTACAAAGACATAGAGTTCAGTAAAGTGATCCAACTCTCCAAACATGTAAACATATCTAACAATGCTAACGGTAGCTGCGAGCTAAATGCTAACGTGATGCTAGCGCTGCCTGTCGTGTTTTAACAAATTTCTTTAACTTCGTGTTTACTCACTATCAACAACCTCCATTTAAACTTAATTATGGCTTGACTTGAATCAGTTGTGCTAAAAAATACACTTAAATCATCAGAAAACATCTTAAAAGAGGTAAAAAGTTTAGCTTCCAATGCCTTGGCATAGGATTTCTAAAATACTTTCCCAATCAGCTGGCCACGCCCCAAAAATTGCCAATTGTATCTATTTGCCAAAAGTGAGTGAATCATGCTAGTTGTTAGCATAACTTTATTTTCATTCTTTAAACTGCCAGAAACAGCTAAAATGTTCTCTGTCAGCTGTAGCCTATTGCCAATCATATGAGATGAATAAAGGCAGATAAGAAAGATGTCAATTGGCTTATTTATTTTCAAAAATGCTAACTTCCTGTTTGCATGTTTGCTTCCTGTTTGTTAATTTCTATGGGGTTTCATTGGCTTAGTCTAAAATAAAAAAATACTTTAAGCTCGGCAGTGAACAGTGAGTTGTTGGTGGTTTCCTCTGAAAACATGTTAAATACTTTACTATTAAGAGAATATTTCACCAAAGGACCAAAGTGTGTTTATAAAAAGATGAGTTTGACTGTCAATGCTAACGCTAAAGTCTGATCATTTGAAAATAAACAACCTCTATGCACAGGTCAACTGCAAAAGATATTTGCACTGAGAAGCTTGGCAATCTTTTCAAGCAATTATAAAACACTTCATCCACCTTAAAGAACGTTTGCGGAGTGTGCATTTGTGATTGGAGGTGGCGGGGCAGTTGTTGGCACAAATTGTCCGTTTCTACATGGCTTCACTCTAGTCGGACCCCAGAGAGACAAAGTGGCCCCTTCTGTCTCACACTGTCCACCCCACACCGGAGCGACTCACAGGTCAGCGGGTGAAACTCACTGATGAGAATTTAATGATCCATCTTTGTGGCTGTTGATAGTGGAGTCAATGGTCCGCTCTGTGGCTGTCTGCGATACACACAGATTAGCAGACCCGGTGCCAGATGAAAACGTCACGATCAATAGGACACAAGGGAGAATCGATACCTGCATCTACTCTAAGGCTTTCATCTGGACAGTGCCTCGGGTCGTTTGCGCAGGGGCTGTCAGAGCGATGCGAATGCACTCATAAAACATGCCTCACCGCAGACCCGCCGCATGTTAATGAATATAAATGCACTGTTGATCAGAAAGCTACTCATGCGCCGCGCCAGACTGACTCAAAACCTTGGTCTGCCGCTGCTCTCGGGGGGCAAAACTAGAGCAGCAAACAAAGCAGTTGAAAATACATGAGAATAAATATCATAGCATAAGGTGGAGTATAAACACATTGACTGTTAGACGGCTGCGCGCTCAGCCTGGTGCCGTTAGTATAGCACTGTCCCATTGTCAGTTTAAAGTGCCTATGACAGGGTTCTACAAATTTCTCATTTTATTTTAATTTAGTAGGTTAACACTAGTTGTAAATATAAATGATAGTTTTACATGAATCAAGAAAAAGTTTGTGAAGAAAAGTTTGAAAATATGTTGGAGGAAAAAACAGGAAGTAGAGCAACTGATCACACACAGACATTTTACATTTTCTCACAATGGAACATATTTTAATGGCCCTGTAAACATAGATTTAACACAATGAGTGTGTTGTTGTTGTGTATTTTTAAGTCTCAAGAAGTGAAAACCTGTTACATTGTAAGAGCTTTGGCTCAATTTATCCCACGGTCACTAAGCAACTCCCTACTATGATGTCATCATATGAACAGGAAGTAAATTTGTAATAGGAAAAAATGGACTAAACTGGGACGAACTTTGCAAAATGTTAAGTAAAATCTTAAATATAAGGATTATAACTTTGGTTCAGTGAAGTGAGTGGTCTATGGGCACTTTTAAGATCGCAAAACTCTCTTTAAAAAGCTCACTTTGACGAACGGCAAGCGACTCCAGATCCATGGAGTTACTGAATGTGATGTTAATAAGTGTCCTGATATTTCCTCGAATTTGGTGCAAAAACCTAGTGTGCACAAGAGAAAGTTTACACAATAAAGTGTTTATGTATGTCTAAATGCTAAAGCTAATGCTCATAAGTACAGACCATTGAGTTTGTCATTCCCCAATCTGAGTCATTTGTCGACATCATGCTAGTTGTTAGCTTGACTATATTTTCATTACTTAAACCAACGTGTGCCAGAAACAGCTAAAAATGTCATCTGTCAGTTGTAACTTTAGATTGCCCTTAAAATGAGATAAAATACGTCTGCTAAGAAAGTTTAATAATGTTTATTTTTGAGAACTCTTGTACTTTCTACACAAAATCATAAAACTTAACACTAATGTCAGTGAGCTCAAAGTTTCACTGTTATGAACGGTTTGCTTAAGTTTATGAACAGTTAAATATTTTGTTTTCAAAATAAGCATATTTAAAAACTTTATGATAAATATAGCATATTCTATGTTGATTGTCCTCGTAGGTGTTGCCGTAGTCAAACACTAAGAGTTATGCTCCTCCGCAGAAGCTTCTGGGCCCGAGCACATCAACTTTTGACTCAAATTCGGCACTGACTCTGATTGGGGAGTGACAGAGTCATTACACTAACTAGAGAGAGTTTGTTGTCTGTTGCCGTGGCAGATAATTGAAAAAATAAGGCAAAAACAAGGTTAGATAATATATATTACGGGGGTATTTTAACACATAATTATATATTTGTGGTCCAAATAAAACAGAGAACGGTTTTCTGTTGTTGTGTGAATTTTTCTCGAAACTGTAAATATAATGTTCATCTTAAAACACTCACTGGGCTGAATTTGATGCAGAATTAAAGTATATTTAGGTGTTATTATGTTATATGAACACAAACATTCAACATTATTGTGCTGGCTGCTGTTACTATAAAAGAATACCTAAAAGTA
This sequence comes from Mugilogobius chulae, assembly GCA_038363315.1. Lineage (NCBI taxonomy): Eukaryota > Metazoa > Chordata > Actinopteri > Gobiiformes > Gobiidae > Mugilogobius > Mugilogobius chulae. Next base: position 9,312,306 of record CM076411.1, read on the forward strand.
ATAACATGTTTTTTTCCAGATGTTTTCACATTGGTTTGGTTGAACAGAAGCATCAATAAATGTACAGATAAGAAAAGGTTTAATTATCAAATTATTTAAGTGGAAAAAAAAGTTTTAAAAGTTCAGCTTCCTATTAGTTTGTGTGAGATCTTTAGTAAACTCTAAGATGGCTGCCGGAACTTGACATTTGTTGCTATCGGTTACCACCTCTCTAGTCATTATAACTCGCTATTTTGATTATAAACAAGCTAACTGACGTTCCGCGCACAGAGCCAATTAGCTAAAGGTACGCTTCATTCTGGCGCACAGACCTAATTCCTTTGGCATTAGTGAGTACAGCCAGAGGAGGATTGGCCGGTGATTACATTAACCTTGTAGCTTACACCTAGCCCTTTTACAAGTCTGAGTGATAAAAAAAAAAAACTGATTGTACGCACATGATTACTCTTATCCTTGACACAGTCTGCGTCCAGATTGATCCAATTAGCCATTCAGAGCTAATTTCATTATCCGAGGAGCGCTGCCTCTCTGTCCTTGCCATCAGGATGAACTCTTATCGGTGCATAACAGAGGAAGAAAAGGAGACAAACATATGGAAATGAATCTGCTGCTTTTACACCTGAACGTTCAGCGGCTCATGTGTCAATGCAGGTGATAAATCGCGAATATTAACTGAAAAAATGAATGTATTTGTGTTTTGTGCTCATCTATACACTCACACATAGAGCGTTTACTTTTGGACCATACACATAAAAGAACTGCCTCAAAACCAATACGCACTACCTCAAATTTAGCTTTTAGTGTCAGGTTTTTGCTCCTCTTAACCTATTTTGCACGTGAGCAAATGCTTGATAATTGAGGCCTTAGAGTGTTGCAGTCTGTAATCCTGATTTAGTCTCAGTTTTTGATGAGGTGAATGTGAATGTGCGATAGTGAACATACCTTCAGGAAGCTTGTATGAGAATGTTTGCTATTAAGCAGAAATGGTGAAGATGAGGTGATTGCAGGCTGAGGAGGCTTACTGTCTTGCTGCTCCGGAGATGACACATAGGAAGAGACTCTGCTGTATTTACTTGACTGGGAAAAGTTATATTTCTGATTCTTACTTGAATTTGGTTATGCTGAGTACATTTATATAAATAATGTATGCTGACTTGTGTTTATTACTACACATTATTATATTTTGAATGTATCCATTTTAATCTCGCTGGTTGGTTGCTGAGCTGGAGGGGTTCATTTTGCTCACTGCAAAATATGTTTTTAAGGGTGTAATTTCAGCTAAAACTGAATGCATACAGATATAAACCATGTGGTGAAGGATTCGTGAGAGCTATAGTTGGACTTTCTGTTTTCAAAATGAGGTACCTCGACTCGACTTCAAATTAAAAATCAGAGAGAACGCAAAAACAGTTACTCTTAAAGGTGCTATACCTGATTTTTGCTTCCATAAAATTGTAAACAAACGGAAATAATACATTTTAAACTTCCTACATTAGTCTATCACATGTTTACATAGCTCACTTACCTAATGCATTCTGAGCTTCCAATTGTTCACCACGATGTGTTTTCAACTTTTTTCACAGCTGTTAGCAGTGAGGCATGTTGTTATGCTTACAACAGTTAGCTACACTGCTAAAAACAACAACAGACAAACTGTGTAGATTTTGGTGAACAAATGGGACAATATTAAAAAGGACATTGCAGACTAATTTCCACCTGAATAGTCTCACAAGAAAGTGTACATTTACCAAGACACAAAAACAGCGTATTATAACCACGATTTCAGGCCTTTTTTGAGTACTTATGAGACGCTGTACATTTAGCACGATAAGTGTAAAAATGACACGAGGTTTCACAGCGTAAAAAAAGACACAAGTTTGGTTGAAGCCACATGGAGACGTTTTCCTTAGGTGAAACGGGTAAGTTTAGGCATCAAGTTTAGGTCTGGGGCTTGGGGCAGGTTAAGATTAGGATCAGGATTAATATTCATAAATAAGAACACGTCTTAATAACCACCATAGAAATAAACTGGGACTGTGACGTGTACCATAATTACGCAAAACAGTCGTGAACTCGTGCTAATCATACGTAATTTACATGTTGTGTAATGCCGTGCAAATGTGCGCTGTCTTGTGAGATTGGGCTTGAATAGATACATTAACAAGATATTAGTGTTGGAGGGAATTGATTTTAAGATATTGTTGTCGATCCTTCAAATAGGAATCCTTTACACCGAGCCCCAGAACCAATAAAAAGCCTTTAGTAAGGCACAAATGCCAGTCATGTGTTTCTTAAATCAGGAATTGACATAGAGCTCCAGTTTCTGCTGCAAAAGAAATGACACAGGGGAAACAATCTGATCTTAATCTTGCCTGATATGGTAATGCTGCAAAGTGACCAAAACGAGACTAGATTATTAATGGACCTAAAAAGAGTGCAGAAGATCTCAGAGCTTTACCTATGACTTCACAGATTTAGAACAGAGCTTTCTGAGGCTGAGAGAGGAGAGAACAGTATCTCTCAACTGTGTTTTTGATTTAAAAGTAATGTTAGAGCAGGATTAAAAACTCAAATGTAAATTTTGCATAACATTTGCATTTTTAAAGTTTCTCTTTCAGTCTATTTTTATACTCTGGAAAGCTGCAGCACAGTTGTGTTTGCAGAAATACGCTGCACACTACTGTTTGAATATTAGATGTAAAATTACTATTATTAAACGAACAAAGCTCATTGTCATAATCCAGACCCTGAAGCCAACTTTAAACAACCGTGAGCTCCGATCTACATAAGCTCTAGGCAGTAATGACTTTTGCAGTTTAATATTTGATGTTATTTTTCTTAACCAGCTGCAACAAGTACGTGATTATCAGTCTAATGAAGCTGCCAAACCCGGCGCAGAGTGGAGCACCTCTGAAACAAAGAGTGCACCATTCATTAGCGCGTGCTCTAAGCCTCTCTTAATCATCTAACAGTCAATTAGCACTGTTACAATTTGCTGTGGGTGTGTAAATAAACGGCTGGGTTAATTTCTTCCACTGATACAAAAGGGAATTATGAAAATGAGCTCTGTGGCTGGGTAAATGATCTATGTGGATAATTGTGCAGTAGTAATAGCTGTTTGCCACGACGCGGGCTGTTAGAGGAATGAAACGATGGCTGCTGATTGCCCCCGGGGATTCCAGCCAAAATAATGACATCCACACCCAGCCGCTGGCACCGTGAGCGAGGCAGAGGCGGCAGCAGCAGCAGGCAGGGGACCAGGAGGTGAGGAGGTGAGGCAGAGGCAGAACATGTGCTGGGCTAAAATAATAGGGATTTAACAGTGTCCAAATGATGAACGATGACACGGAGTTCAAGTCCAAAATGGAAGATCGGTGCTGTGTCTGAGGCGATGTTTTGGGTCTAATGGTGAATGTAAAAGTGGTCAGTATATGGAAATACTTAAAGGAGACATATAGAGCTCAACAGTGGCAGATCGCCCTGATTACAGAAGTAAATTGCACCATTGTAAAGTGCCATAGGCTTTTTGAAAATTGCAAATATTAAGAGTTTAAAGACATGTTGTGGGCTAGCTAGCTATGTGCTAACTCAAAACGCGCGGTTTTTTTCAGACTAAAAACTCAATAATTGTAGTTTATAAAGCTGTAGAAACAGATTTTAACAAAAAATGTTGGTGTTATGCTTCTGACTCACCACAGAGCTGTTTAGCCCTGAGGAAGTTTTCAAACTTTTAATATAACTTTTTTTTCGAAACCCCTTTGGAGATTTAACATGGGAGCCGTGTTTTACTGAATTTACCAATGAACTATGATATAGAAGGATTTTCGGTCGACGTCACTTTCGCTCTACTGCGCACGTGTTATGCAGAAAGACCTGTTCTCTATCCACTTAGCTGAGGAAACTTCTTTGAATAAAACAACAAAACGAGACAACAGCTAGCTGTTTGGATCAGGTCTGAACCGGTCTGACAGACGCCTGTCTCCTGAAGCTTGAGACTGTGTTTTTCTCACAGTTTTTTCACTCACCTGAATGTAACTTTTAAGGGTCGTAGGGTCAAATTTCATTCACAATGTTGATTTTGCAGCAGAACTTTTGTTTTCACAAGTGATAAACTCTTGTAGTTAGCTGACAAAGGAGCTTTTTGACTTGTTTCCACTCTGTGTGTTCATGAGTGGCTCTTTCTACAGGCGGGATGCGCACATCGCCCGTGTTGATAAACCAAAAATACCTCTTATATGTTGATCAGTAATTTACATTGAGCTGAATTTACAAAGCAAAGCAAATGTATTTTTATAACAGAATTTGTACACTAAGCATTTCAAAGTGATTTACAAAGCATTCAAAAACACATCAATTGGCACAATACAAAACCAAATTATTAAAAATATAAATACAGTATGAATAAAGACTGCAGATACGGTATAATTTCTTGTCCCCTTAGGGAAATGGTCCGCTTCATTTGACCCATTCTTCAATGCCGCTGGGGTACAGACTCAAGACTGTAGCTGGAGGATATTATCCTAATGTTCATGTTTTTGGTTGGTGAGGGAAACCAGAGTGCAACAGAGTATCACAGTAAAGCGGATTTATACCACGACACTAGCGTCTGATGAGCACTATTTCATTTGCGTTATATGTTATGTTTGTGTATATACTGTATAGTGCACGATTTTATCAGAAGGCTTAAAATATATTTCATAGCATAAAATACACACGAGTTTGGGTTGAAGTCATGTGGGGACACTTTCTGCAAGTTTAACGGGTATGTTTAGGCTTTAAGTTACTAAAATTGGAACGTTTAGTTCTGGGGTTTGGGGTAAATTAAGATTAGGATTTTGTAAAATATACTTAACTTAAATAATAACACATCTTTACAACCTTCATGAAATTGAACTGGGGCTGCAAGGCGTGGCATATTTACGCAAACAAGGCTTGAAATTGTGCTGATCATACACTGCATTGACATGTCCTCTTATGTCGTGGTATGTATACTCTTTCTTGTGAGATTCGGCTGAAACTTCACATAGAAAGGCTCAGACATCGCAAGTCAAACATGGACTTCTTGCTGTGATGCAAGAGTGCTATCCTCTTTCTTCAGTCATATGCTCAGACAAACACAAATGTTTTGAGCTAGATTTGAACACTGAAGAAACCTCTCTACCATCTTCAAAAAGACTGTTCTGGATTTTAGCTGTCTGTTTTTTGATTGTAAAAAGCTGCTGATGTTATTGACTTGATGCGGCTCTTAAAATCAAGTCTGAGTCCATTATTACCCCAGAGTTATCACTTGACTTGCTATTTTTTTGCATTTATTTTCTCACTATTATGTTAGCTACTGCTGCTTCAAATCAACAGCTTTAAAATTATTATTTTTTCTTCCAGTTCACCTGCAGCGCCTCGTCTTGAGAGCAGTTTTTGACAGCCTGTTGATTTGTATTTTATTAGGCTACTCATGACTCCACATCTGCTCTGCTCCATTACAAACATTATAATATTTTTTATTACCCTGACAGAGTGTTCTTATTTTTCTAAGTTTCTTAAGATAGCGCTAAATAGCAGTTATGTCTTCATTCTGTACAAAATAGAGCAAAGGAATATAGTCTTTGTTGTTTTTGTAGCTTTTTACACACTATTGTAACAAAGCTTGTACAGTGCATCCGGAAGTTTTCACAGCGCTTCACTTTTTCCACATTTTGTCAAAAGTCCTCATCAGACCGGACAATTTTGTTTCTTATGGTCTAAGAGTCATTCAGATGCCTTTAGGTAAATTTCAGACGGGCTGCCATGTTCTTTTTCTAAGGATTAGCTTTTGACTGCCACTTATCATACAGGCTTGGCTTGTTTGTTGCAGAGATGGTTGTCTTTCTGGAAGGCTCTCCTCTCTCCACAGAGGAACGCTGGAGCTCTGACAGAGTGAACATCAAGTTCTTGGTCACCTCCCTGAATAAGGCCCTTCTCCTCCGATCACTCAGTTTAGGCGAACGGCCAGCTCTAAGAAGAGTCCTGGTGGTTCCAAACGTCTTCATTTACGAATAATGGAGGCCACTGTGGTCATTGGGACCTTCAAAGCAGCAGATTTTTTTCTGTACCCTTCCCCAGATTTGTGCCACAAGACAATCCTGCCTGACAGGTCTACAGACAATTCCTTTGAGCTCATGCTTGGTGTTTGAGCTCTGAGCTCAACTGTGGGACCTTACATGACAGGTGTGTGCCTTTTCAAATCATGTCTAATCAATTGAATTAACCATAGGTAGACTCCATTAAGCTGTAGAAAATCTGAAGGATGATCAGTGGAAAAAGGATTGCCTGGAAAATCCAGGCGATATATAAAACATATCCTCTGGCCACCATGTCCCTCTTTTGAATTTCTGTAGCCGTGATTGGCAGATTAATTAGCCAAATGTCTGTCCATTTAGATTTTGGTCTAAATGACAGACGACCAAAAAAAACTAATCTGATTGCTCGGTACGATGTTGATCTGAAACACAGGCGGAGGGCGTGGTGACCAGACCCACTCTTCGCAGTTTGCTGAAGCGTAGGTTCTGGATCCCAGGCAAGAAAAAGGATGCTCCTGAGCACAATTTTGAGCTTCATGGCAAAGGCTGTGAATACTTTTGAACATGTGATTTCTTACTTTACTATTTTTTAGAAATTTAAAAAATGTCCCAAACCCTTTTTCACATTGTCTTAATGAGGTATTGTGTGTAGAATTTTGAGGTAAGAGATTCATTTAATACAATTTGGAATGGGGCTGTAACATGACAAAAGTGAAGTGCTGTGAATACTTTCCGGATGCACTGTAGATTGAAGCATTGTATTTAGTTTATCAGGCTCACAATACATATTTAGTCATGTGCCTGTGTGGTATTGCTGTGCTATTGCATGAAGAATCGTAGGGTCTGTTTTCGCCCTGTCCTCTCTCTCTCTCCTCTAATGGTCTTGTCATTCCTCATATCGAGCCTCACGCGTGTATTAAATGAGCAATCTTAATGGAACTCGCTGACTGCCGCTGCTTCTGCTGTCGAGCGTGTCCGTGACTCCTCTCAATCCCTTTTTCTTTTTTTTCTCTCTCTCCAGTCTCTCCGGTGTTACCTGCACCTGCCGGTTGCCATGGAAACAGGGGGGCTCTAATCACAGACTTCAGAGGAGCACTTCTTACGATAAAAGCCCTCAGCGACTGCAGCCGGAGGTCAATGATTAGGTTCAAAAAGTCCCCCGAACATAACAAGGTCCTGAACAAGCGCCGGCTCCGAACTCTTCATTATTGCTGCTCATCACGGTCTCTCACATGCGCCTTTTTTTTTTTTCCATGACGAAGAGACAGGCTGTGCTGCTCTGATGATGGTAATAATACACAGTCATTATTTCTGTGTGACAAAAAAAGAGCCCAGGTTCGATACGTTTCACCGTGAACATGTAACTGCTGCTAATTTAATGACTGTGTTTCATAATGAAGAAATAATCGATTGAAGCCCATGTGACAGATTATCACATTTTTCTAATTCTGACGTAGTTTGGTGTTATAGTTCTTGTGGTAAATGTTTATATACAGCAGTTTAGGTGCAAATTATGAAGAAATTGACAAAAATTGAAAATTACAGGACGTATTTGAGTTCTAAAACTGAATCCTTCCACAAAATGCAAAGACAATTTACACACGACAGACACAGTTTCCTGGAGGTTTAACAATAAATTAACACAATTTAAGTGTTACAAAATATTGTCACCTCTCCCCTCCCCAGGACAACCATATTGTAAATATGGGCCAACCTCCACATCAAACTAAGTCAAAATTTTAAAAATACAATAATCTGTTTTATGGGTTTTAAGAAGTTAAGGTTATTGTGCCATAACATACAGTATGTAATAGTTTTAAGTAGCATTTATTTTTATTGTTTAAAGACTAATTTACAGTATGCTTGTTTCCCATAGGTCAAGTGCATTGACCTGTTAGCTTTGTGGCTAATTGTCGTTGCCATGCCGACACGGTTCACTTCTAAAACCCGTGAAAAACACAAACCACAAAACCACATTGTGGTGAATAAGTATGAGAGTCTTAAAATTAATTAGTTAAGCAAGCAAAACGTCTAAACTGAAATATTTCTGTTTTTAAGCAAGTAAAAGTCAAGTAGGCCTACAGTGCCTTTAAAGAAGGGGAAACAGTATGAAGATGTAATATTTATTGACTTTTTATTGACTTTTATATAGTATTTTTCAGGGATCCTGCATGTTCCAGCTTCTTCAATAGGATTGAAAACGTGTTTAGTCATTCTTGTGTGTTTTAGTTGAATGTTTTGGGTCACTATCTTGTTGGAAGACTTATGACATGTAATTGAAACCAAGCTATCTGACAACACATTTTGTTCCAGAATACTTTCATAGTCTTGAGAATTTATTCAGAACACCAGTATCAGCCATAGCATTCCGGAATTTATTCTGTATAAAAGTCTATATGCAATAGTCTCTAATCTGGAGTACTTTAAGACCAATAAAGGTATCTTTTCTAATTAGTAATGTGTACTAAAATATGTAGTAGGCCTACATATCCGCTCCAAGATAAAGAAAAATTGTCAGAACAAATAGTCATGTTTTATGAGACTTCTACTGCCGCGATACTTTGCATAATTAAATATTGTATAAGTAGTTGTATATGTTCCATTTCATCAGCTATTTGTGGCCGTAACTCAATGAGTACATGTCCTACAGAGGGATTCTTTGTTTATTACCAGGATAGCAGGATGTTAGCCGGTTAGCAGAAAGAGCCGTGGCTGTATGATACAAGCAACACTAGCCATCACAGTAGTCAGCTAACTATAAGAGTTTGTCACTGTGTGAAAACAAAAGTTAACATTTGTGAGTGAAGTTTGACTCTACAACTCATTCATGTTATTATCGGGTGAGTGAAAAAACACAGAGAAACCCACAGTCTCAAGCTTTAGGAACGAGACGTTTGTCAGACCGGTTCATAACTGATCGAAACAGCTGCTCCCATCCCGTTTTGTTGCTTTTATCAAAGAAGTTTCCTCAGTCAGCTAGATGAACTTTTGTATCTTTCTGCAGACGACCTGCGCAGTAGAGTGACGTCGATCAATAATCCCTCTATTGACTCAAAATAAAAACAGACTAATAGCTTATGAGTAAAACTTTTTTGTCTTTTTGATGGCTGCAAGACATCCTGCGTCCGATGCAGCAAAATAACCCCACAACATAATAAGACTCCATTTTTCACAGTAAGGATATTGTTCGTTTTTTAATATTCTTCAGAGCACCAGTTTCTGTCCAAAAGACATTCGGGAGAATCTAGAAGAATGTCTTCCAGTTCTTTTTCTCTTCACTACTTCCTGTAATTTTCAATTCAATTTCTTGTTCCCCTCAAAAACTGGAACCTAACTGATGCAAAACTACGATAAACACTTCCCACAAAAAGAGACCTGGACCTGTCACACGCACTTACAGGTCCACCCACACAAAAACAAGACTGATTTCTCCCACCGATTCCTCCGTCCGTCTGCTCAAATCTCCCCGCAGGAAATAAGCTACGAGAGATGCGATCTGAGGACGTGAACGCGGACCATGAATTATTCAGCGAAGACAATGAAATCTGTCGTGGAGGCGCGCTAACGTTTTACCAGCCCCGGAATGCAAACATGACAAATCGCGAGATCATCTGTTCAATTAGGACGGAGCAGGTGTGAGCCGCAGCAAGGCACGATGGGAAATACTGTGTTTGTCTGACAGTGATTTACAGTCCTGTACCTGAAGGAGAGAGAAGGAAAAAAACACATATTCCCCTTGGTGCTTATTAAAAATCGATGTGGTACAGCCCGAGACCCCCTCCAGCTCTTGGCTCTGCTTGGACCTTCCACCATCATTCCTAGTGATTGGGCTGAAGGGAGCAGTGGAGCAGAAACACATGAGTTATGAAGGAATATCACACATTTGAGCGAGCAGCCAGTGGAGAGGGTGTGGGGCAGAACAAGAAACACGGTTTGAAATATTTATCTGAGGTTTTTTTGGGCTGCGTTGTGGAGAAAGAGAAAAAAAAAAGGTGAATTTTTGCAGTGTGGCGAAGAAGAAGAAGAAGCAGTAGGGCTGGGCAATGTTGTGATAAAAAGCTCATCCCTGTACCAATCTGCTTTTCTAATGAAATCGTCATATTGTGATTTCCTTTTTCTCTATTTGATGCATCTGTTTGTTCAAACATAGACTATTATTTCCAACCTATTACTCTTAGTCTCAGAGTTGCTTTAAAAATATAAAAGGAATGAATTTTTGCAATTTTTCACGTTTCATTTATTAAAACTAGTGCTGTCAAGCGATTCAAAATTGAAGAGATTCATTAATTATGATCTGTAATTAATCGAATTAATCTATTTTTAAACACACCTAAAAGTTGCTGAGAAAAACACTCAACTTAAGTGTTTTTGTAACCCTACTCGATTAATATGTCTGTAATTAATTAATCGCAATTAATGCACTAATTTGACAACCCTAATTAAAATATATCAATTTATATGACTGAAAAATGTAATTTAGCATGTTTTTCAAAACTCATTATTAAAGTAAAAAAAAAAAAAAAAAAAAAAACACATGACATGGCAAAATCCTAACACTTGTTTTGCAGCAACACACAATGTTCTAATTCAGTGTTTCCCAACCAGGGGTACGCGGACCCTCAGGGGTATGAGAGCCCTCACCAAGGGGTATTTGGAACTGTTTCAGACTTTAAAGGTGGTGGAGCTGATTTTCACCACGCAAACACATTTAGGTTTTAAATCTGACAACTTCCTCTCAGAATCCTTCAACACATGGTTAATATCGACATGTGTTCATTTTTGTTGCATTTATGGCCCATAAAGTCTTTTTAGAAACAACAAAGTGAAACTGGAGAGAACCACTCAAGCTCAGCCAATCAGAGCGCAGCATTCAGCTCCTGATTAGAACTAAAATTCTTTATTATTCAGTTCAGACAGTACTTAGAGGTCGCAATTTTACACATTGCTGTATTTCCTATAGACTTTTAGTGGAAAGCACAAAGTTTACTAATTTTCAACTAAAAAAGTCAGCTACCCCACCTTTAATACAAGGTGATATTTATTTTTAATTAACATAAAAAATAGGATTTTTTATACTTTTATGGCCTTTTAAGGAAGCATTTAAAAAAACAAGAAATGCAAAAGCAACAATTGGCGATATTCTACTAGAAAACTCATTAGTTTACCCATTGGGGTACTCGGCATGTGGGACAAAATTTAGGGGGTACTTGGGACAAAAATATTGGGAACCACTGTTCTAATTAGTCGATTCTTTTATTAACTTTTTTTATTGAAGGGTTGAGTTTGCTTGTTTCTCTCTGAAAATCTGGCAACACTAGTCAGATTTTGACATCTGGATATAGCTACGGATAGTGAAGTGTGTTTACCTCAAAGACAAAAGGAAATTAAACGTTTTACTACAAGAATCGTGATAAAATCGAAATCGTGATCTGGCTCCAGAAAATTGTGAAATTATTTTTGCCATATCGCCCAGCCCTAAGCAGCAGCAATGTTTGAAACTCCTATTCACAATAATATTAATAGCTGACGCCAAATATATCAAGAATTTCAATTAGTGTAGCTTCTGGTGTGTGGCGTTTCGATCACAAAACTGTTTAGATGAATAAACAGAAGCATAATGACCTAATTTAGCGATATATTCAGCTTTGCCGATGTGCGTTTTGTTCATTAAAAGAGAACAAATCGCTTTAATGAGATTTTAACTGTGCTGCAGTAATTGCTCATCATTATCTTGGTTAAAGTTGCATTATAATTGATTTATGCGTGTTTAATTAATACTGTATTGTGTGTTTCGGGGTTTTCGTCTTATTTCTACTGGCTGACGTTAATGTGAAAAGCAAATTTGTGGTAAAAGACGACATTTTGGGCTTAGAAACTGTTATTTGTCAGTCACATAAATACAGAAATCAAATATATTTTTACATAATATAATACTTTAACATATTGCAACATCTAAATTGCTTTTTCAATAGGAAGTACTTGGATGGACAATCTTGTGTTCTTAGGCAAATATGAAGGCAATGCGTTCATTATTCCTTAAACCAATTAATCTCCACCTACAAAGACATATCAAACAGAGCTTTCTGCTGGAAAAGCGTTGGGAGAAGGTGAAAGGAGGAGTGAGGGGTGGAGAGCAGCAGTGCAATTGGTCTGACAGCAGGTGTTTGTGATCAGCACACAGTTTTGAGTCAACAAGTCAATGCTGATGTTACATAAGAAGAAATGACATTTGCCTTTGCAGTGAGACAGCAGTTTGTAACTATTTTGACTTGAAACCGGTTGATTTGTTTGTTTTGCACAAACACTGCAACAAGTATTATTCAGAATTGTAGGCAGTGGTTTTTAATAACCAAATACACAGTCACAAGCTATTTTTCCCTCACACGTCTGACTAAAATTGTCTAAAATTCAAACTAGAACTGTTTCTGAACCTTTGGAGCACAAGCAAACGTCTGGAGTCTTTGTGAAACTGAAACTCTGTAGTTTTAGCTTCTGAGACTCAGAGGTTGTGATCATAAGTGAGAACTTCCTCCAAACAAAAGAAAAACAATCTAATTTACACCTACATTTTCCTTGGTAAATATAAGGATTGGTAAAGCTGGTATTTACATCTGAGTCTTGAACCACTAGATTTGGCATGTTTTGGGGTTTTGACAATTCCTCTGCAAAATCTGAAGGTAACTGGGGTAAAAAATGAGTTTTAGAGAACTAAAATTACTAAAATTGGTGGAAACATCACAAAAGTCCTATTAAAAATTTTGACTTTCTGAGAATTTTTTTTTTTGTAAGTTTACAGTAAACTGAGTTTGATTCAATCCAGAATGATTTGACTCTAAATAAGAGAGTTACAGTGGTATTTTATCGTTTACATTTTCAGGTGCTTCATAATTTGTTTGTTTTTTCATTAAAAAAAGTGGGGCAGCCCTCAGGAGAGACGTCGGAATGAGAAGGGTTTGAACAGCCAGAACAGTGTCAGTCTGCCTCAGGGCAGTTGTAGCTACAAAGCTTCTGATCTTCAAGTCTTGTGAATGAAAGAACAATAACAACAGTGTAGCACTTTAAACCACTTTGACAGGTCTGTATAGTGTATTACACATGTAAGTATTATCTCTAAGTCTATGATTGAAGTCTGATGATAATTGATTATTTATTCAGATTGTGAAAGAATGAGAGTCAGTGTTCTTCATAGGATTACACTGAAAATACTGTGGCACGAGCAATTTAAGTAGGATAAATGATATTATGTCTGATTGTGTTTGGCGGTCATGTGCTTGAGGTAATACTACAACCATACTGTATATTTTGTATTTTTATTTGTTTTTAGATTATGGGAGGTCACAATAGTCTACTCTTTTAATAAGAAACACTGAGATCATGAGAATGAGATGGCACTGGTTAAAAAAACATATTCTGAGTGTTGGACATATAGAAAAGACTTGACTGCATGTTCTAATAATATTTCACACACTGGTCTAGTGTTTGCTTTGCTCGAAAAGGCAGGTCACATGATCATCCCAACAGTCTTAAGCCTTGTGCTCACTGACTCTTGCTGCTAAGCCTCAGAAGAGAGAGGATCTTATCATTCAAACGTCTGCTGCGGCTGCAGGAGCGCCAGTGAATAATTCAGGCAGCTCTGCTTCTTCAAACAGCAAATATAAAAGGATTCTGCTTTCACAAAACAAACATCCACATCAAAACAAGAGCATTAATGAGCAAACTATAAACAAAACAAATGAAAGAAGGATGAAACGTAAGATCCACAGCTGCAGCTCTGTTACGACTGCTTCACCACGAAAACAGTGTTTGAGTCCGGTTTATTGTGCTTAAAGGAGACATGTAGTGTTTTTAGACAGAAACTATGGCATGTGTAGATAATAATGTACATTTTGTTTATTGTAAAGCACAAAAATGATCTAAAACGGCTTAGAAATACAACAGGTGCATTGACTTCCTGTTTAAAACTGCAGAAGAGATAAGCCCCGCCTCTTCACTTTAAAATTTGACTTTAAAATGAGGCAAACTTTCGGTTGTAGACTCACTCCGCCCACAACTGCACCACAAACAGACTTGCAAAAGTGGGAGATGCCTGGAGACCTTTTAAGAGTCAACTTCTTTATAGCGATTATGGGCTTCTTTTTTTGGAAAGTCGATTGTGAATTTTGACAGTCGCCGGTTGCGTTTTTCGGGCTTGCTCCTGAGCGGCACTTTGTCATCATAAACAAGAAGATTATTAGCAGTTTTTTCAAATTTGATTCAAGAAAATGTACTCACTAATGACAGAAATATAGACTTTTAGCATATTTTCACGCTTTAAATCCTTTAATGATCAAATACGATTTAAAATACTTCAAAACCATCAACCTTCATTCTTCTGTGACGCATAATGTTTAATTATTTGATTATTTTATTTACTTTTTAGTGAGGGTCTGAAATCACTTGTTTTGGGCTTTTTTTCTAAAGCTAGGTTGCTTGTTGCTCTCTGAAAATCTGGCAACCCTGGGTGTGAACAGACTGATTGACAGCATGAAATATGGATAACGAGCTTGGCGAGTAATGAGTTTTGTGTCGAAGCGTTCCTGCGGTAAGATTCACAGCTCTGACTGACGATTTAGAGCACTTGGTCTAGTTTCTTACTTGCACGTCAAGATTCTTTTTTATTAACGTTGCAGACATCTGTATGAAGCCTTTGCTTTAGCCTATAAGATAGCTTACAACACTGTCTCACAAGAAAGTGTACATTTACCATGACACAAAAACAGCGTATTCTGACCACGATTTCATTGCCAAACTGTACATTTAGTAGGTCAAAATTACACAAGTTTTGGTTGAAGCCACGTGGGGGACATTTTGGTTTAGATATAATGGGTAAGTTCAGGATCAGAATTTTGCTAATATTCATAAAATAAAGAACACATCTTAAACCAACCACCACAGAAATGAACTGGGGACTGTGACGCATACTATAATTACGCAGGACAGCCATGAACTCGTGCTAATCATACGCAATTTACATGTCCTGTAATGTCGTGCTAAATGTACGCTTGCTTGTGAGATCGGGCTCGTGCATATGATGTATTTTCTATAATTGAAAATTTGAATCATTTTTAATTTTGCACCTTTGCTCCTTGCACCACTCGCTTTCCTCGTTGAGCCAAATGATTCATGATTTTGTAGCGAGTGACCACTTTCAAACTCCAGAGGGAGAGGAGGAGTTTATCTTGGCTGTGCGTTAACTCAATGTGACGGGCAAGAACTGAAAATGCACTGACAGTGTTTGACCATCGTGACACCACAGTTGTAGTGATCAGAAAAATTAGGCGTAAACATTTTTTGGTCAACTTAAGACATATGCTATCAATCAATTAGTCGACTGAAAGGTCCCTTTTTCTAAAAACAAGTGAGTGTCTCGATATTCTGACCAAATATATGACCAAAATTACACTCACAAATCAGAAGTTTACATGCTAAATTACTATTCATGAAGAAAAACTGCAGCTAAACAGATTCATGAAAAAAAATAAAATGCAATGGCCAACTAAAAAAATCAGCAACTAAAACCAATCAGTGAATAATTGACTAAAATATCACCTTTAACTGTTTAAGCAACTATTTTTGATGCATTTTTTACACAAACGAAATATTTTTACACATCTTCAAGACAACTCACAATATTATGTACATTTCGACATATTGCCCAGCTCTATCTGGGAAACATCCAACTTCCTAGTCGCCTGAAACGCAGTATTAGACCTGGTGGTACTTGAATTTGAGAGCAAAGCATGTGCAGTAGTTTGGGTCTGCATGTGCTTTGATGTGCTTTGTTTCCCGTCTAAAAACAGATCATTTAAGCCACAAAAATCCAGGAAGTGTGCTGTTTATTATTGCTAGCTCTGTGGCTAGCTCTGGTTGCCATGCCGACGCGTTTCACTTCTCAAAGTTGCGAAAAACCCACACCACAAAATAACACAATGTGGTGAATAATTCAGAGAAGCTTGGAAGGCATTAGGTACGCGAGAAAAACTTGTCGATTAAAAAAACATTAAATATTTATGTTTTTTAAGAAAAGGGAGATGATCTTTTTGTTGTGATTAGCCGACCGACTCGCAGAAAACTTTAGAAATAAGACTGCAAATAGGCTACACTTCTGCTTCATCAATAATAAAACAGAAGAACGTACAGCACTGAGGAGAATATTATAAAATGCTCTTTAGTCTTAGCATAAAAAAAAACACAAAATACTTGAGCGATTGCAATATTTCTCACTCTCATTTACCGATCTCATTAACCGTCCTGTCCTGCAGCAGACAGACCCTCCTCATCCCCGCAGCAGTCCCACCCTTTCGCTCTCCTCGGCAGCACTCCTCCCTAATTGGGCAGCGCTGATTGTTATTCAAAACCCTGTAGAACCAATTAGCGGCGGACCTCCTGACCCCGGGCCGCTCCGTGATGGCGCAGAGCTGAATGTAGGAGCTAAGATGAGCGGAGCAAAAGGTTTGAAAAGCGCTCTGGTTCCTGATTAATAATCCTGTCAGGCCGATCACAGGCGCTGGAGAGAAAGAGAGAGAGAGAGAAAGTCTACTGCTTCTGCTGCTGCTTTTATGACTCCTCCGTTTGGTTCAAAGCGTAACGACGGCGAAGCGAGCGCCCCTCTCTTCTATTATGTCGGATGAATGTACAGTTAACAGGATAATGAGGAGTCAGAGCTCAGTGGGGATTCGGTGAACAGTTGCACCGAGGCACGACTGCTGCTGCTGCTGGCCTTCTGTCTTGTGTAGCAGCAAAAGGAGGAGAGAGAAGAGACACGGTGTAATCTGCAATGACTAGTTTTTATACTGTTATGTGTGTTAATCCCTCAGTCTCAAATATGTGTCTCTGTATTTGCAGGGAGCTGGTGGTAATACAACTGCAAAAGGTTCCTGCAAAGTGAAATCATGACTTTCAAACCGCATAATCAGTCTAAATAGCTTACAACAAGTTACAACAAGGCCGGACTGCAAAAGTGAACTTTAAATGCATTTTACATCTCTATCCACAAACAACGATATGGTGTACCATTGATAAATGGTACACCATATCAAATAATCAACACTTAAGTTGAAGCAGAGCAGTAGTGGGACTGTTGCCAGAAAAATCCAGACGATATATTAAAAATATATCGTCTGGCCAACATGTCCCTCTTTCGGATTTCTGTTGCTGTGATTGACAGATTAATTAGCCAATCAGAGACACTCATCTTCTGCCGTGTAAAAAACAACATGGCTGCTTCAGACGAAAAAAATGCATGAAAAAAATATCACGTGGAACAGAAAAACATGGCGGATTTCTGCAGAATCAATGAGCGAAGTAAAAAAACGATTTTAATGTGAGGTGAGTGGAGTTAAATTTTGGTTTAAACCAATCAGCTCCTTTGTTGCATCTGCGTCACGCAAATAAACTATCTGATTGCCCGGTATGATGTAGATTTGATCTGAAACGCAGGCGGAGGGCACGGCGACCAGAACCCAAGTGTGGGTTCTGGATCCCAGACAAGTGGGACTAGACCAAGTTTGCAAACCAAAACTAAACTAAATTGATTTGGTTTACATCAGAAGTAAACCTCATCTTGAACAAGACTAGACCACAAAATCTGAAAATCCGGGTCATGGTGCACAGTACAGTAAACACTAAATTATAGCTAACATAGTGTACTAAAAGGTCTTTCACACGAACACAACCCTCAGTTGCTTGACAGGTAGAGTGTAGCGACGCAGCGACTGTTCAAGTCTCATTCAGGCACACAGATGTGAAGAAAGCGACGCAAGGCTTGACAAAATGACTATACAAAAGTTGTGTGAGTAGTTGTCAAACACTGACAGAACAGAAGTTGCTGTGCCCTGCTGGTTCACAAAACAGTGTTAGGTAGCAACAAGAAAGATTATTTCAGTGATTTTTTCCAGCATTCACTGCCTATCAAGTCAAATGGTCTGGTCCATGGTCATTTTTATCATGGTGGCCAAAACATACTGCTTAGTGGGCCGCATTTGGCCCCCAGGCTGCCATTTGAATAGCTCTGCTGTAGACAAAATACGCTCACTTAAGGAGTAGCTGATTTTCACATTGAATCACAACTTGGTTTTAAATCTGACTACTTCCTCTCATAAATCCTTCAACACATAGTCAATATTGATAAGTATTCATTTTGGTTGCAATTACGACTTAAAAACGTCTTTTTACAAACAACAAAGTGAAACTGGAGAGGACCACCCAAGCTCAGCCAATCAGAGAGCAGCTTTTGGCTCCTGATCAGACCTACAACTCTTTATTATTCAATTCAGACAGTACTCAGTGGTCTAATTTTTCAAAAAAAAAAATTTTTTATTTAACATTTAACACAGACTTTTTAGTGGAAAACACAAAGTTTAGTCATTACAAGTAAAGAAGTTAGTTACTTCAACTTTAACATTGTGATTTTAAATGTATTGCTTACTCCAGATATTTAATAGTGATGTTTTTTTTAATCAGCAAGATCATTACAATCTAATGTAGTCATAAAAAACCTTTAAGACCCAAGCATATTCCACTAAATTATAAATGGTCCTGTCAAATACAGGTGGTAATTATGAACTCTGTCCTTTTGAGAAAGTATATAATCTGGCATTTCCCAACAGATTATATACTTTATAATCTGTGGTAATGACCACAACCAAAAAAACTAAATTTTCTTGATTTTGGCTGAAAAATTACAATATTTTCTTCACTTTGCTGTCGGTAGAGATGAGAATGGCCAAAAACCAGACAACCATGACATGTCTTTTATAAAACTGGAACAAATCCATGGTTTTGGGATGACTATAATAGGACACAGAACTCAAACAAGGACTAACTCAGGTAAATAGGTAGGCCTGGTCACCCAATAGGCCTAAAAACAGCCTCAGTAAGCAGTAGGAGTATTGCAGTAATAAACTAAGTCAAATAGTAGCAGTAGAAGTATTGTTAGAGTCATAATAAAAGCATTTGTAGCAGTAGCCTCCTTGATGAGCTCTGGAGGTGCTCCCAGTGCAGTGATTAGTGGCCGTTTAGCCTCTTTAATTTGTGTAATTCTCATTTGCTCTGACTCTGCCTGGCGTAAGAGCCCTCGGGAGAGCGCAGTAAGTGGCCGCCTGCCAAAGTCCTCCACAGTCACTTCATCCTGAGCACAGCAAAGATAAAAACACCACTCACTCACCTTTGGCTATATTACTGTTTTCATTTCGCGCCGGGGATGACAGCTCGGTTATACTCCGCCTAATGTAAGTAAAGCACCATTTCAGAACATTATGTCACGCCTGCATGAAGACACAAATGCACAAACAGCAGCCATCGCCTCCAAAACCAGGTGCAAAGGGAGACTGGATAATGGCATGTCTCATTCAGCCGCTGATCCATTTCAAATATTTGCCCGACTGGAGGCGTCATTACAGAGCACAGCGGGAGAACCATGTAATAATGTGAGTGTTGCTCCACTGCTCACAAGTCTACGCAAGTCAGAAAACACTGGTCGTCACAGTCATTGTAAGATAATAATAGGAGGATGTAAGGCAATATAGTATTTTAAACATGTTCTCTATTAAAACTGTGTTTTATTAAAGGAGATTATGATTACGAAACTGAAGTGTTCTGTCTTCATTAGTTTACTCACAGTTGTATTTGGATTGATTCATTCATGTTTGAGTAATCTTGTATTGTCCTGCAGCCGCTTCCCCAGTGCTCAGTGCTCCTGTTTTCACCCATCACTTATCAACGCCCATTTGTCTGTATTTGCTTATGATAACTTCAAAAAATCAAATTTCAAGTTAAATATGAGATAGAGATGAAAATGGTCATGTAGCCATTTTCCTGTCGATATAAAGGACTTATTCACGTTATTCTGCAACGCCTACTTTTGATGGCAACGCACTTCCTGTTTAGTTCTGTTAAAACAGTGATTCCTGAAGTGGGGGTTGGGCCAAAGCAAAATCTGGAGGTTGCGGATGGCTTTCAAGATGCAGTTTTACAACTATGACTCACTATTTAATTATTTTTTTAAAGGAGACCTGTTGTGATTTTTCTGTACATTTAGGAACAAACTATGGCATAAGTAGATCCATTATTTACATTTTCTTCATGTTTTACTTTGAATCCTAATTTTTGAATAATTGCAAGTATATAGACAAATGGGTGGGGGTAGGTGGTAGGTGAAGACAGGAATTTTCTGAGCACTGGAGCATCAGCTGCAGGACAATACAAGGTTACTCAAACATGCAGGAATCAATCCAAATACAACTTTGACTAAACTGATGCTAAGGGAACACTGCTGTAACATGGTTAAAAACTCAGAAAAGTAGATTTTAACAGGTCTCCTTTAACAAAAAATGTATGTTCGATTGAATTTGGGTCATATAACACAATTAACTACACATTAAATACCTATTTTTAAAACGGTTTTGTGGCTTTAAATTATAACAAAGGTCTATTAATTTTGCCTTAGAGGTCGCGAGCTGCTGGCATGGTTGTTTTGGAGGTCCCGGTCTGAAAAGTTTGGGAACCCCTGTGTTAAAGGGACTACTATACTTTATTTTATACAATAAAATAACTTCAAAATAGATTAGATCAGAACAGAACCTACTGTATACGTCAGGTTAAAACCAGGACAAAATATATGAAAGCTGCCTTCAATGTTTCTCTATTCAGCTCTCAAACACTCTTCCTCGATGTTAATACATAATCCATGGAGCTGCTTTGTTTCTGAAGCAATTAAAAGACTCAAATTCTAATTACTTCAGTGTTAAAATCACATTCACTATGCAGTCAATCAGCCTGAGTGCTAGCAGATGTAGCTCAGTTCAAACTCAAGGGTTCAAGTTTCAGGTTTCATGTCTTTGCAATGGTTTAAAGGGTCTTTGACACCAACACAACCCCAGTCGCTGTCGGTAGGAGCGACGCAGCGTCTGTTCAAGTCTCGTTGGGACATACTGATGTAAAAGAACTTTCACACAAACAGTCGCCAAACAAATGCCAAGTGAGCATGTGTGTGATAATGCTTGACAAAAATCACGAAACATAAACTGCACGCGAGGAGTAGTTGTCAGACTCTGACGGCAAACAGATGTTTCTAATTACCTCATGGATTAAGCTCAACTTCTATTTCCCGCCACAGTCCAGTCTTGTACTGTGGTCGCAGCTACTCCTTCGTCTTTGTTTTCCTCGGACCAAACAGTAGCCATTGTCCTTCGTACTTACGTCTCGTTTGAACTTGTGTAAATAACAACAATCCATGTTCGGCTAACTGTTTTCTGTAAGCGTCATTTTCAGTTTTCCGCGTGATTTTCCTGCGCACTGATTCGCTGGTTCTCCTAGCCACGGGCCAATCAAACAGCTACATGTGCAGCAACTAGCGACCGCCGGCGACGCAGACTCTACAAACAAGACTTCAAAACTCACCTCCACGACTTGCTCCGCGCTCCTCTGACCCCGACAGCCTCATTAACACCAAACAGACGAAAGTTGCCAGTCCGGTTCAGAAGAGCGACCCTCGGCTTGGTGTGAAAGACCATTACAAGGAAGCTCACCCCCTAAACTCCACCCACAAACACATTTTAAACACAGCAGTCTCATTAAAAGCATTGGGAAAAGAGAAAAGGAGGAGCTCAGAGTGGAGAGCAGCAGTGTGATTAGTTTGACAGCAGGGGTCTGCAATCAGTGCCAGGTTTGAGTGGACACTACCACTGACATCACATAGTCAAGAAATGACACTGGCCTTTGCAGTGAGGCACAGTCAGTATATGACTGTTTGACCTGAAACTTGCTCAGTTTGCACTAAAATTGCCAAAACAAATGACTTGGAATAGAAGACAATGCTAATTAAAGTCCATGTACACATCTTAAAAACAAAACAAAACAAAATTAAATATGTAATAATATAAAACTAAAACAAAAGACCACATGGCAGAAAACAATGCAAAAACAACAATTACAGTTATTTAATAAAATGTGAAACAGATGAGCAAGTTTAAGACAAGAGTGCTTTTAAAACCTTTATAAAGCCCTATTGATATTTTTGCTACAACCAATACATGTTTGGTGGTTCTTCTTGATCCACTTTGTTCATTAAAGCAGATGGGTCTATATTCACCCCAAAGTGAAAAAAGGAGTTATTAAACTTCTCTTACCTTTCTCATGGTGTGGACGGTAGTAGAGTGGTTAGATCTCTGTCTTCCCAGTAAGAAGGTTATGTGTTCAAATCCCGTCTCTGGGTGGAGTTTGCATGTTCTTCCCGTGTTACAGTGGGCTCTCTGGCTTCCTCTCACCTCCAAAACATGCATATTTAGGTCAATAGTCAGTTGAATAAAGAGATAACTTCCTGTTTAGATAATTCTTTGAAGTTCTCACTCCACTGTCTAAAATGAATAAATATTTGAAGTGAACAGTGAGTTGTGGTGAATGTCTCAGAAAACAGACTTTGCAAATTAAGAATACATCAAAGTTAGTAAGTAAGTGAGTGAGTGAGTGAGTGGTAAGCAAGTAAGCTTTATTTGTATAGCGCCTTTCACAAACACAGTCGCAAAGTAAGTTACTTCACAGTGAGATGACAGCTAGTGTTTGTGTCTAAATGCTAATGCTAAACGGAAAAATGCAGTTAGCTTTTTTTAAATATAAACATGCTAATTGATTAATTGTATTCAGTTATTATTTGTTATTGTTTTATGTTCAGTGTTTTAATTAAAGACACATAATAGACACTTAGCATCTGAGCTAGTCCGGTGAGCTAACGTTAGTTCGGAGCGTTCTCCTGTTTGTTTTCCGTTAGCATGCCGTTAGCATTAACTAGTCCGCAAAATACGCAAGTTATGAAAGATGTGGAGAGTGTCAACCGGTACAAACCTACCGACCACATTTTAGCAAAGGCTAGAGCCTCGCTTCAACTTACCGTTGAGTTTAAAACTTTTTAGTGTTTTAATAAAGGCTAAGTTTGTGTATAAATTGCTAACAGGCTAGCGAATTTCAAATTGAGATTTCTAAGCTAAGCTAGTGCATCATTTAAGACTCCAACGACCACTAATCGTCCTCTTTTAACTACATATTACTAGTGAGAACAGCAGAAAAATGACATAAACTTCTTCAAATAAAAAGTTGTAGCCTACATGTAGCTTCACTCTTCTGTGTGGAGGAGTGTCAGGTCGCATCTGCGAGTGACAGGATTTTATCATTTTGGGAAAAACAGAAAAACATGGCCAATGTTGTTTTAATAAAGCTTCATAAGACACAAATCAGCCCGTTTTGCTCATGTTTTTGCTGAAATCGCTCGTTTTAGCTCGGTTTATCCATAAAAGTGCAACTTCTGCCTCTGTGTTGTCCTTACACAAAATTATCTTTCTGTTCTGTTGCCGTTTGTTCTACATACCTGGCATCCGGCTGCTGAGCTGTTGTGGCCACCCACGTTTCTTCTTCGTGTGTCCCTGCTGTGTGCACTAGTGTAAATTGGGGGTGATAATATAATAGACTTCCTGTTACCTTTTGCAAAACCCCCCTTATGGAAAAGTTTGGGCCAACAGTTAGCAGCACATGTTAAACTCTGTTCACTTTTTTTATAGTAGAAGTCTTCAAAGTAGTCATCTGGACAGTGTTTCCGAAGATCAAGACGTTTCGACTCTCATCCGAAAGTCATTTTCAATCAGATTGAAAAATCAAGACGTTTCGACTTCATCCGAAAGTCATTTTCAATCAGATTGAAAAATGACTTTCGGATGAGAGTCGAAACGTCTTGATCTTCGGAAACACTGTCAGATGACTACTTTGAAGACTTCTACTATGGATCACTCCTGGATGAATGAGGGACTACACCGTCTGTTCACTTTTATTTTATCCAGATTAAATGGAGACAGCCTCCAATCGCTCGGCTGTGTTCTGTGGGTCACTCCTGCACCAAAATCACAAACCAGCCCACACAACGAGGAAAAAAAATACACCGGTCACACTAGATCTGTTGATTCAGTCAGTATTTTCAGCGTTTTGTTGCTAATCAAGAATCTTCTCAGGGCTAAGTTGCGGAGCGAAGTGGACGGTTAGATAGCAAGGTACTATTTCATCTTTGATAGGCTATATGAAGGGGCCATATTGTTTAAGGCAGAAGAATTTTAAATTTGATTCAAAACTCAACAGGAAGCCATTGAAAGTCTTTTAGTACTGGGGTAATGTGTTCTTGTTTATTAGTAGGCTACCTGTTAGAACTCATGCTGCTGCATTTTGAACTAGTTGAAGGCTTTTTATTGAGCTTTTAGGACAGGCAGGAAGCAGGGAGTTACAGTAGTATAGCCTCGAGGTGACAAAGGCATGGAGAAGTTTTTCAGCATCACTTTTAGAGAGTATATTTCTAATTTTGGGCCATGTCCACACCCTCAGGACCAAATGTGCTCAAGTCAGAGACAAGATCACAACTAGACTGGACAGGGTGATTCCTCTGATTGAAGGAACTGGAAGAATGTGAGGATTTAGTTCTTGAAAGTTTCCTGTTCCATGTCTATATGACTCACAAGACTCTTTCTTACAAGTTTGAAAATACACTTAGATAAAGACAGCACACAGAGGTCTAGTTTAAACTGTATCCGTGACTGATTGAGGTCAGTAACATTGTCTGAAGTGCAATTTTTTTTCCTTCCCACACAGACCAAACACAGTCAGAGCGCGGTGAGTGACAGAATGACAGACCCACAAGACCACCGCATGTAACCCAGCCCCGGAGCGGCCTTATTAGGGGCTGAAACCATTTGCACAGAGCGGTCGGAGGCGCTGACAGCTGAGTTTAATGCCCTGTGTGAAACCTCTGCTGCTGCGCACATGCTGAAAGAATGGTGTTACTGTGAAGAGGCTGCCAGCTCCTCAGACCTGTGCATATTTGGCTCTGTGAACCTCTGCCAGCACAAATAATTCACACTGTTCTCTCGGCTGAGGGCCCGTGATCCCCTCCTGAAAACTTTCTGCAGCTTGTAAAAAGGCGGGCCTGGTTTTCACAAGTGAGACGGGCCGTGTTGTGTTGTTTTGACGCAGTTTTAACAGGTGAGGACGTCCACAGAGAGCACTTTGCCAATCCAGAAGAAGAGAAAATGAGAGTAGAGTTACTGAAATGAAAGAAGAGAAGAAGTGAATTGATTAAAAACTGGGACACACTCAAGTTTCTGTGAAAATAACGAGTAAATAAGTTCATTCTTATGCATTTGGGGCTCATTCACATATGTTCTCTAAACCTTTTATCAGTGCAAACTAATGCATTTTTATTGTGTTTTTGTTATTTTAACCCTAGAGCACTATCGCCGGGTGATTTTCACCCGAGCAAATGTATTTACATGATTTTCAATATTTTGCATTTTTCTGAGTGTCATGAGTCCCTGGGCAGCTTTACCATTGTTTTTGACATCTATGAAGGTGTGGGTGTTTCCCTGCCCCAAAGCCCACTTTTTCCTACAGGTTTGCTTTTGGGTGATTTTCACCCGGCAATAGTGAAAGAGGGTAATGTACGTTTTGGGTGGATTTCACCCAGTGATAGTGTTAGTGTTTAAAATCAAGCGATCGTGCCACATAAGGGTGACAACATTCAGGCTCACCATATTTACTACTGTCCCTGGTCAACTCCAGCTGTCATTCTGTTGCAGGATTAGTGTCTCTGACATCTCAGCTTGTGAGTAACTCAGGCTTGCTTTTGGGTGATTTTCACCCGGCGATAGTGACAGAGGGTAATGTACGTTTACTTATTTATTTATTTTTTAAAATTATGTAGCTAGCTATTTATTATGAGTTATGAACATATATCACAAAGTTTTCAAAGTGAATTCATGGTGAAAACAATATTTTAATCAAGTGGTATTTTTTTAACACAATGAAAAAAATACCAATTTTTATTCCTATCCCCTGTAGTTGTTTGCGTGTCCAGGAGTCTGTGCCTTCACCAGGGAAGTCTCACATGTCTCAGGAATGGGTCGACCAAAGACCAAGTTTCCTGTATCAGTATATATATAATTTTTTAGGAAGTTCTTGTTCTCAAATTCCAATTTTTCTTTTTGTAATTTTTGAGCATGCTTGTAGGATCTTCCTATATTTTTATTTTCCATTTTGTTCCACATACCACAGTTTAAAATAAAAGAAAACCACTCTAATTTATCAAGTGTTTGACTAAAGAAATAGCATATTCCTCCCTTCAATGTTGGGAAGTGTCAAAGTGGTCAAAAATCAGAACAACTGGGACAAGTCTTGTGTAAAATTGGGACAAAGCAAAGGTTTAGGACAGTGGTTCCTAAACTTTTACACATGGAGTACCCCCTAAGTCTTGTACTATTTATTTATTTATTTATTTTGTCTTTGTATACTCACATATTTTGATTTATTGGTATTGCATTTTAATGTTTTATTAAAATCCATTTCAAAACATTGCCCCTTGACATGTGTGGGTCCACGTATCCCTGGTTGGGAAACACTGGTTTAGGATATAGTTGCTGTGACACGGGACACAGGGCTTAAAATAGGGACTGTCTTAGGTAAATAGGGACGTCCAGTCACTATATTCTCATTAAAGTTTATGTACAAGACTTTATGTTATTGTAAACTGTCTTCCTCACTGAAAAAGTATGTTGTAAAATGCACTACTTTGTGACAAAACCAGACTGCTATGTGCCATGATCTGAATCACATAATGAAGTATTTTGATTCTTATAGTTTACTGAAAGCAGCTCTCTGATTGGCTGAGCTTGGGTGGTCCACTCCAGTTTCACTTAGATGTCTGTATAACTAATTGCAGCCACAAATAAATGTATGTTTATATTACCTCTGCGCACTGCGCAGAAGGGTTTGAGAGAGCGAGGAAGTAGTTGGACAGAGTTACATAAGTACTTCCTGTTTAGCAGCATGAATACAAGGCACTTTAAGTAAAATGTTTGAATGGCTTGCTTGTTTTTATGTAGACAATTTTTAAGAATTGAATACAGTAAAAATTATCATAATTGTATCAAATGTATCTAAAATAAGTCTGCTTTTAGTTTTGACAAAGTAGTTCATGTTTGCGTCTAATGAAAAAAGCTGAAGTTATTTCTGAGAGAAGGCTGCCCTCTGCTGGTGATCTCACAGAATACAAAAGCTTCTTCAACTTGGGGCTTTGACCCTGGTTTACAAAATATGATTTAGTGATTTTTCTTGAGGTAAATTGTCAGTTGTTATCATAATATCTTGTTTTAATGAAATCAATGCCTAAAGTTATACAAAATAATTAAATTTGACCACGAATATAATTTCAAAGTGAAGCTAAAGACTGTAATAACCTTATTGACTGTTAACAGTGTATGTATGTGGTGTGTGTAAATAGCACTTACTGTTATGGGTCTTTTTTTTTTCTGGCAACTTCTGATCAAATGAGCAAGTTTTAGGTCAAAACAGTCACAAACTTTCTGTGACTCACTGCAAAGAACTGCAATCTCTAGACTCTATGCAACAGCATGAATGTGTCCACTCAAAACCTTCTTTCACTTTTTCCTCATGTTTTTGAATCAGAAAGTGTCAACGTACCTATGTGCGTATACATGTATGTTTATATAAAATATAAAGTGCTCATGTACAGTGTTGGGAGTAACTAGTTACTTTTGTAACTGTAATATATTCCACTTTTCAGTAATTAAGTAGTGTAACTCATTACTTGTAAAAATGTTGGTAATATATTACAGTTACAATCTGAGTAACTCAAGTTACTTTCATATAAATTAATTGCTTTTATATTTTATTGAAAATGACACTTCAGGACCAAAACAACACTAACATACTGTCTGTTTGCTTAAAGGTAAATCAAATATTATGAGGCAAATGTGTTGTGACGTCACATTTCCACAAATTAACCAGTAAACAAGTGTAAATGTAACAGGATTAGTGTTGTATAATGTCTTAACAAATGTGTGATTACCTCAAAGTAACTCAAAGTAGTGTAACTTATATTTTTGAGACAGTAATATTGTATACAAATGTATGACATTTTTCTCCTGTAACTAGTAATATATAATGTATTACAGTTTTAGAGTAACTTACCCAACACTGCTTATACGTACTCCCTGGAATCTCATTTATATATAGCATGTGTGCACGCGTACAAAAAGTTACGTACGCCACTTTGTGATTTATAAAAAAGGAAACTTGACAAAAAAATAAGCAATCCAATTCCAAATATCTCAACTTTGCATTTCACAATGCTGCTTTTTTCTAGAGGGTTTCTTAAGATATCATTTTATACTTTGCTGCAATCATGAAACATCTATGAATTCACACCAAAAGAAGAAATGTATATACAGCAACAGAGCAACGAATAACAATGAAAGAAACACATCGATTGTGTTATTTGTTGAGAATTTACCATAAAAAAGCTGCAGCAGTGCAAAACAGATCAGAAAATCAGACAGAAATAGCTCCATTAAAAAAAAAAAAGGCCTCTAACAGCAAATACTTTGAGTTTGATTTAATTAAGGTTTTCATGACTTGTCAATGACCTTTCCAAAACAAATTCCAACATTTCCATAACCTTGTATTCAAACACACATTTCGAACCAATTATTTGTTTTCAGTTGGGTTGAGCAATCAATCGAGAAATCGATCGTCAATTATTTAGTTAAATGCTTTGAATCGAAATCCTTTGTCAGTACAAATGTGTAGTTTGGGGCAAAAGTCAAAGATTGAGGTAGAATATCGATATATTATATTCAAAAAATCGAATAAATTAGACATTTTAAACGTTTTTGTTCATGTTCATAAAGGTGATTTTTCTTTTGTTTTTGAAAAGGTTAAACAAATTAAATCCTAAATCGAGATTGATCAATATGAGGAACCTATATGTTTCCTAGATCAGCACTAGTTAATTAAATGAAATGCAAGAATTTTGTTTCAAACCATTTAGTTACCACATCGTTTTAAAAATTCTTTAGTTTTGAACAAATGTGCAAAGGACGTAAAAAAATGGGCACATTTTTTTCCTTCTGTCTTATAAACACAGCAGAATTGTGTTGTAGTAAACCCTCTTCCATTACTTAACTCAAAATATTGTATAATTTTCCCAAACTTTTCCAAAACCAGTATAAATCCAGAACTTTTCGGGGGCTTGGAGATCAGATTTAAGTTTTCCATGTTTTCCAGGTTTTCCATGACTGTACGAACCCTGCCTTAAAGGGAACCTGGTTATGAAGACAAATATGGCTAAAGCACTAGTACTGGTCATGCTTATTAAAATAAATTACAAACAAATATATAACTGCTTACTATTTTGTATAAAATTGTCATTGTTTATGTTGTTTTCAAGCCACTGGGAGCCGCCATTTTGGTTGATGACATAAAATAGTGTTTCCATGGTTACTACCACAATTTCATCTGTAACAGTTTCCACAAAAACACCACTGACAGTGTCCAGTTCTTGTCTCTTCCTCTTAATTATCTTCAGTTTACTAGATTCACATAATCGTTCTGTATTTGGCTCCGGCTCAAACTGACAAGGTTTAACCCAGGAATTCATGTTGCTTAGTTACCTGCTACTGCCTGTTACCTTGACAACACTATTTTATGTCATAACCGCAGCAAAATGGCAGCCTCCATGTCATTTCTTCATAACACTATTTTAATAAAACTACAAATACTTCCAAGGTATTTGTCCTGTATTTATATAAGTGATGATATTATAAGTGTTTTAGGTAAACATGTGATTATATCCAGGGTTCACTTTAAATTCAAACTTTTTTCATTACTTTGTCCTGCAGAAACCCTGTACATTCACTGTGCATTTTTCTCATTATTAAACAACGTCATGTTTATCCGCTCACATCAGTGGAACATCTGTGCCTGGCAGCGCTGCTCTTCTCTGTTCGAGTGGGTCGGACTCCGAGGAACACACATGGCTTCAATTCCACTCGACTGTTTATGTTTGCAGGATTCTTTGTGCAGCAGACGAGCCGCTCCAGCTCTTTCATGTGAGAGGATCAGAGTGACCACAGCAGTTTTCACAAACACATTTCCAGATGGATTCTAAAAACAGTCTTCACTAGAGATTGTCCCGTCTTTCAAGTGTCCAAGTGAAATGAAAGAAAATCCTAATATTTGGTTTATAGATTCACAAATGATGAGGCGCATAGCTCGCATAGTTCATGTTATAGTCTTTGCATTTCGGAGATTCTTAAACTTATTATAATTTAAGATTCAGACAGATTTTTCCCTTACCTTGTAGAGCTTTTTTCCCATTCTATGTTTATAAACTGATTTAGAAGGGATTCAATAAGTGAACAGATTTCTAAACAAGAAAAACTAAGAGCCGGATTTATCAAGCGTTTGCTCATGTGCAAAACAGGTTAGGGGGAGTAAAACCTTGGCAGAGATGAGATTTTTCTCTCACACACACTCTAAAGATGCAGAGTTTGAAGTGGTTCATATCTGTTATGTTTTGTATGTCGATACCGATACTAGTGAAGTGTTTAGTGTCTACTCACACACATTAGAAATTTGGTCATTTAGTGTAATGCAACTGGTATTTAGTGCACAAGTGACAACTTAAAGCCCATATGACAGATGATACATTTTTCTAATTTTGACTTGGTGCGATAGTCTTTGTGGTAAATATTTATCAGAGTTTTACAGCAGTTAAGTAGCACATTTTGAAGAAAATTACGACTAAAAGTGCAACATTTTGGAGTTAATTTAAGTTCTAAAACAGAATCCCTCCACGTGTGTCGTCAAAAAGCACCAAAATGTAGAGACGATTTACACACAACTAACAGATTCCTGGAGTTTAAACAATCATTTAACACAATTTAAGTGTTACAAGTTATATTAATTTGTCATATTATCACTCCTGTGTTATTTATCTTGATTTTGGACCAGATTTACAATGTGGTTGCTAGGTAACAGTTGTGAATTCCCCACACGTGTCATATTTACTGAACAAAATAGAATAGAGGTTATGCACTGACATTATTTTATTCCAAAAATGCTTAGCAACATTTAAAGTGAGTGACATTTCTTCAATGTATTTCTTTGTTGTCGTGGCAACGGCTTGTCTGCTAACAACAGTTGATGATTTAGGACATTTTAACTGCAACAAACAGACTCAAAAACATCTTTTTTAAGAAGAAAAGGTAATAAGTTCAACTGTGTGTGATTTCAACGTCTGATAAATGTGAGAAGCTAAAGTCTTGTTGTTTATCTGCTTTGCTAAAATTATTGACTTGATTTTCTCTTTTTACATGTCAGTTACAAACCCAGTGCTCAGTAGACTTGTGTGGGTTGAATTTGTTATCAAACTGTAGTTTATTTTCCTGTTTTAGCTGTTTAATGAACTCTTACAAGAGAAAATGTCCTTTCTCTCCATTAACGCTCATGCATTGTTGCCGCTTAGCACTCACCGTCATGTCACCTGCATAACCTTATAATGAACTTCACCTAAACAACCAAATTGGGTAAAACAAGCTAAATGTTTAGAGAAATCTGAATCACAATCATGTTTACTATGTTTTACCAAAATGTAGTCTAACCTGTCAGACGCACTTTAACACAATAATGTGAATAAAATTCCAATGAATGTTCTGGATAAATTAGTCAGTCTTATTATGTCCAATTAAAGACAAAAAAAATACTGCAAAATGTCATGATTGGCGCCGATATTTGATCCCAGTATCGATCTAATCGATGCATCACTAAAAATAGTTCATGTAATTTTCAGTATATAAATGTAATCCAGACAAAAACAGGGTTGTTGTGACGAATAATTTTATCTAAGTTAGTGATTAAAAAAACATCCATGACTTTTCCTACCTACCAATCAATACTAAACGATATATGAAAAAGCAAAACTCACGCAAGTTGAGAAAAAAAAAAGACTTTTACTAGAAAATGATAACGGACATGGTCAATTCAGTTTTTTTCCTTTTTTGACAAACAGGCAAAAAAAAAACAATTGTAGAAACTAAAAAGTGGTACTCAAAAACGTCACACAGAAAGTGCATTTTGAACTGCTTTCCACATGAAAGAAAATGATATTAGTAAAGGAAAAAAGTGTGTTTGATCCACCCATTTCCTCCTGTATCACATCTGACCGTGAAGGCTTTAGTGCGGGACAGGGGCGGCTCACACGGCCTTACGGTGGTACTCCGGAGGGGCCACCTCGTAGTCGCTGGCGTTGAATAGAGAAGCAGAGTTCTTCACCAGGTATCTGTGGAAAAACAAACAAAACACGCTCAGATTGTTTCGTTCACATTCACAGGACGCAGACGTAAGACGAGAGCACAGACTTCAGAAAGTCCTGGAGGTAACTGAGGAGCAGAGCCAGGCTTTTCTCGTCCAGCGGTGTGTACGCCAACATGGCCCCGATTCTCACTGAAACACACAGAAAACTGCAATAAACACGGATATTTTATACTGACTGAAAATACTTTTTATTTTATTGATCAATGTTTTACTGGCTTTACCAGTCAAGAGTTTATATTTTATGATTCTTTTTTTGTTTACCCCAAGTACAAGGCTGTTTTTGAACAAGATTGACAAGAAGCATTTTCATTAAATCTTCCATACAACCTTTAATATTATTAACCTATAATATTATATTTACCTTTTACCCTGGATGTACAATAAATGCGAATTTGGTGCAGGTTGGGACGAACTTAGAAAGTGCTTAAACACACCTCTGAGGAATGCGGATGCAAGTGCGGGAGCCGCGCGGGTCTGCGGAAAGACCGCATGAAGTCTATTTTTCCCAGAGACATCAGCGGTCTGGTGCAGCGGAAATTTATGTGAATTCGCGTGGCTTTGGATGAAACTGGACCGCAGTTGACAGCATCTGGTGTACACACACTTTAAGAAACCGCACGTGTCCCGAAATGAACACGTGCGGGTACATCCAGTGGTATACATACAATAATACAACAGTTTTCTTTTTACAATTTTATCGATCATGTCAGTTATCTGACATGATCGAATGCTACAGCAGCTTTTTGTAGCTTCACTTAAAGGTACATTGTTTTTGGCCAAAAATAAACTTGATAAAAAGCATGTTTTTGCCATTTAGAAATAATAAATTATAAAAATCCTCGTCTATATTTTGAACAGGTTTGCATGACCATAATAAAGACTGGAGGAGGGGCCCGCTCATGTTTATTTCTATACAAAAGTGGTTACTGTAGCTGTATTTTTTCCAAGTATGGCTAGACTCGTTAGATAAGCGTTAACTTTTTAATTCTATTGAATTGTGTAGCTGACACCCCCCACAAGGTTACGAAGTGCACCTTTTTTATGGATAAAATGTATTATTAATTTAAATATCTTTTGTTTTTTGTTGTCTAAATAGTGAAAACTATTTCTGGGCGGCCCTGTACCTGTAAGATGCAACTCGCCATGACTTTTAAACAACTTGGGGTTGCACAAAATATCTCTAATACAAGACAGTTTCAATAATTACAATATAATTATACTGTATTAGATTTTGTGGAAAAATACAAAAGGCCTGTACCAAGATTTCTCTGTGAAATTGACATTCTAATAGAGGGATTTTGGTCGACGTCACTTTCCGCCCTACTGCGCATGCATTATGCAGAAAGAGCCCTCTCCATCTGGTTGGCTGGGGAAACTTCTTTGAATAAAACAACAAAACGGGACGAGAGCAGCTGTTTTAATAAGATAGAACCGATATGACAGATGTCTGTCCCCTAAAGAGACTGTTTTTCTCGTCGTTTTTTTCACTCACCTGAATGTAACTTTTAAGGGGCGTGGGGACGTTTCATTCACAAATGTTGTTTAGCAACTTAACTGTTGTTTTCGCACAGTGATAAACTCTTGTAGTTAGCTGACAACAGTGCTTTTTCGACTTTCCACTGTTTGTGTTATGAGCTGCGGCTCTTTCTGGAGGCAGGGTGCCCGTGTTGATAAACAAAAAATATCTCTCAATCTCTACTTTGTGGACAAAGTCAATTGAAGGCCTGTTTTGTGCCTGACATTGAGTTGAAAAGCGCTGCTTTAAACTTAAGCTCATGAGGGTTTTTACCGAAGAGTCTGAGCAGGTGAGGAGCGCCGTAGATCTGCGACATGGACGTGTCTGGATGGTTCGCCAAAATGTCTGCGTACTGAGGCCGCTCAAACTTGTACAGAGCTGCGTGCCCAGCATCACATTGAAATATTCGCGGATTCCAGCCACCACCTCGTTCACAGCAAACTCTCTAAAAACAAGACAAATACACAAGTTACAGTGGTGCTTAAGCTAAAAAAAATTACGGAAACAAAAGCTTAAATTACTTGCTGTCAGTGTTTCCTCTCGATTTCTTATAGTTTGCATAATCTTCAAGAACAGCGTCAACATTCTTTTTCGCTGGGAGATGGAAAAGCTGTGAAATGACAAAATAATAATGTTTAATGTCAGATTTGTCATTACCTGACGTCATGTACTGTAGTTATTCATAATCTTTCACCTGTTTCTGACGAGTTATCAAATCCCAGTCGTCAACGAGCCACGGTTTCAGTTCTTCTGGTATTTTCACTTTTACCTCAACACGATTTATAAAAGTCTCCTCCTACAGACGACACATGTAAATATTACGGCTGAATCTGAATGTCCTTCCCACTCTCTAGCCTCTTATTTACAATGCAATATTTGGATATGCAGCGAGCTACTTTCTCCTCGCTGTGTGAATCTGCAGTCTGATGGATGGATTGAATTTATGTCATACATTCTGGTAAAATACATCAGAAACTCACAAGTTTATGGAACAATAATAATAATCATACAAGTGTTTTAATTGTGAATCCCAAATAAAACATCAGTAGGTCTGGAACAGTCTACATTTTGTATGCGGTGGGAATATTTTACAGTTCAAACCTAGATAAGTGGATAATATTTGCATTTTTTTTTTAGCCACAAGTTCATTTAAACCTGTTTTGTTTTTCATAATTATGATTTAACATGAGTCTTCAGCTGCTTCATTCAGTCATATTGTTTACAGCTGGAAACAAGGGCCCGGGGTCCAAACGTGGATCTTCAGGGATGATTTCTGATTATTGTTATTGTTAGATAATGGCCCACTAATCAAATATTTTGCTGAGATGTGACTACAAAACCTCTAAAATGCACTACAATACAGCAAATTACTTACAATGTGTGAAAAAAAAATATTCTGTTGGACGCTCGTTACCCACTCTTATTTACTTTATTATTTGTGTGTGTGATGTAAAATGTAAAACAATGTATGTGGACATGTTAGAGTGTATGCTACATTGGACTTTAAATTGCTTAACATGTGTATTTATAAAGAATATAACATAGTAAGTCCTGTATTTTAATATATGGAACTCTCGGCCCCAGCAACATTTAAGTTTGAGACCTCCGATGCTGCTGTTTTTCTGACTCTATACATTGTAGTCTAATTTTAACCAGTGCAGAGATTAATCAGATTTAATTTCAATTATGATCATTGCTATAATCGCCAACAAAATTGAGTAATCATGATTATTAACATGAATTCTTAAGGGCACTCAATGCAAATGTTTGGCTTTCTTGAAGTGGAACGTAGAATATATTTTCAGAAGAAGATGTATCACTTACTTTCATTTTCATTCTCTTTTATTGAAGTTATGCTAATGCTCTGCCTTCTTTTTAAGCAATACTTGTCGAATAATTGTGATTTCAATTATGTTTTAAGTCAGGGATGTTCAATCTGCGGCCCTCAGACCAATTTTTGTTGACCCTTAGACCTCTCTTTATAGTTTATATTAAGAATTTTTATGTGTACTGTGGTTTTAAGCCTAAGTGTAACTTGACCTTTTTTCTTGTATGTCCATTTTCTTTGCCCCAAATTGGCCCTCTACGTATTCTGTGTTTCAACATGCACGCCTTGATGAAAAACATTTGACGCCCTTGTTTTAAGTTATCGTGATTATGCTTTTGTCTATAAACGACAGCTCTAATAGAGATCAATGCAGTTAATTTCTTTAAAGATCATTGTAGTTAAAAAAATGTCAGCTGCAGCACGTTCAGACTAGGGATGTTAAGCTTATTAGGTTAATCGTGATTATTCAAGCCACAATATAATCGTAAGAACAAAAGAATAATAATCGTGACCAGCTCAGAAGCAACATTTTGTATTTTTAGTTCACTTTGTAGATACAGGTCTGAGCAAAATATCAGTTCTGTTTTGGCATTGACCAGGTTTATAAGAAAATAAAAGTGATATTTAATTAGCACAGATCTTATTTTCGATCTAATATCCCAGATAAAAAAAATGTCTTTGACAATGAGAATGAAAGAAAATGAAAGATTGATCATGACAACAGTAATCAGAAAAATCGCTAAATCGTGATATGTCGTCTCACAATAATCGTAACACTTACATTTGACACCGTGACATCCTTAGTTCAGACACGACTGAAAATGGCAGGATCACTAGTGTCCCAAGTAGGGAAGAGTGTAAACATTCGGATACAGCCCCGAGGTTCTTTCTATGAGATCATTTTAAGGAGTAAAAATGGGGTGTGAACTTACACTCTCCACTGTGGGGTCGACCCGTGCCCTCTTCTTTCTGGGAGGGTGGGTCGGGTCGCCTCCTGAGCTGGTTCCTTCTCCGGCTCCAGGAGCTAAACAAACACACGGAAATAGTTTGTTATTGTGCAGCGATAAAGAGATTAAAAACATGTGTGTACTGTTTTGATTTCACTTTATTATTGCAGTAAACACAAACTTACTTTTCTGTTTGTTCTTTTTGGCTTTCCTGCAATGAAAAGAAATGTTATTATTGATATATTTGATAAGACAATAGCGTTTTTTAATTATTTAAATCACCAAACATCTTCTAAATCCTAATACTGGCAGTTTACAAGAATTAAACATGGGTTGATACTTAAAGAATCCAAAAAATCTGAAGCAAGGGAGTGGTGTAAATGTAAAATACAACAAATATATGAGTAAATAATCTAAACTCACACTTCATTTTTCTGCGGGGGGCAGGGATTTCTTATTTGGTGCAGCTCCCCTCATTCTTCCCTCTACATAATGGTCTCTATGAAGAAAATAAAGCAACAAAAGTGTAATTTCAAGTCGTAACAGTGACTTAAATTGACTCCAATAAAAAACTTACTGATTAGCCCTCTGAAGCTCTTTTTGTTTCTGCAAGTTACTGTCCACATACTTCAGAACACGGCTTTCAGGAACCCATTCGTCCCAGCTACAACATCAGAAAAAGAGATTAAAACCAACAAAACAGTCAAAAGATAATGTTTTTAGCAGTGAGTTATAGTAATGACTAGAGAGAGTGAGGGTTCGGTTGCCATGGCAGTTGTTGGTTCAGTTGCCATGGCAGTTGTGGCAGCCACGTTTAGAGTGGAGCAGCAGCAGCTTATTCTAATTGGAAATAACGTAAAAACATGGTCAGGAAATTAAAAGATCAAATTAAATTACTTAAAATGTTAATAATAATAATGCAGAAAACTCAACTTGTCTGTGTGTGAGTATTGTTTGTCACAATTATGAGGATTGACCCTAATTACATACCTGTAATTACATTCTTATCTGCATTACATAGCAATTACTATAGAAGCAACAACAAAAAAAAAACAAAAAAAAAAACCTAATATTTAAAATACTTTTCACATTAGTTTGGCAAAACAGGAACATGAATTAAAGAATAAATATTAGCTATCAACAGATTTAAAAGGAAAAAAAAAAGTAAATAAAAGGTTCAGCTTTATATGAGTTTGTAGGAGTTATTTTGTAGAATTTTAGAGATGGAACAGGAAAAAAGTTACGGTTATGCTGCGTTCCAGGCAACTGGGAACTGGGACATTTTCACTTGAAAAATACCAGTTCCCAGTTCAGAGCGTTCCAACCTAATCAACTCGTATGTAAACATTATGGCTAATGCTAATCTTTAAGCTACACAAAAGTAACGGCAAAGAACCTGTAATCAATGTTTACATTGTTTTTGCGTCAGTTAAACCCCTCAAATACATTTATTGTGGTTATTGTTGAACTCGTATGTGAAGTGGGGCTTCCTCAACCAGGTCCCAGTTCACAAGTGGGATTAACCAGTTCGAGTGGCGTTCCAGCGCATTTTTACAAGTGGGAAGTGGCACATATACCAGTTCCCAGTTGCCTGGAACGCACCATTAGAGTTAAGTAGTCTGGTCTGGAGGGACAGAAGTGAGCTGGTTGCCATGGTAATAAGTTTATTACTGTTGCTAAATGGGCCAAAAACTGTTATCATTTTAATCTTAAACCCTTTTCCTAACCTTGCTCATTATCCTAACCCTTTTCCTAAACTAACCAGCTCTCCTAAACTTAAGCAACGTCCTTTTGGCTCCGACCATCTATCATTTACTCATTAGTTACGACTGTTACCATGGAAACATTTGCTCTATCATTACCATAACTCGTTGCGTATTATGTGCATGAACCAGTGCTTACTTTTTGTTCCACCCGCTGTAATGAATAAAATATTTGATCTGCTTATCCTTGATGTTGATTTTCACACACTGCAGAGAAAGAAAAAGCAATTGTCAAAATCAAATAATGAAGAGGCAAGATTACCATAAGTATCTATTTTCAAGCAACAGTGTTTCCCATATATATGCATAGCTAACCCTGATTTTGGACAAATAAATATAATTAAATTGTGATGAGACTGGTGGCACAAGAAATAATTTAATTTAATTGTAGCTTGTATGAGTAAAATGTAATTATTTACTGTTGCCTAAATAAATATGAAAATTTGTAACAATCAAAAATAATAACCAATACAAATATTCCGTATTTTTAATAGTCAACTAGTTAATATTTTCATTTTAAACCAGTATAAGCGGAAAAAAGTCTATTCTCGATGCTTTTTTTGCATTTCGGGAATAGGTTCTGTTCAAGTTCAAGGATGCAATAGTAAAGTCATAAAGACAGAGGTAGTTTTTCCTATTAAACCACTGTATTTAGGCATAATACATTATTTAATACATTATTT
Organism: Mugilogobius chulae; assembly: GCA_038363315.1. NCBI lineage: Eukaryota > Metazoa > Chordata > Actinopteri > Gobiiformes > Gobiidae > Mugilogobius > Mugilogobius chulae. Next base: position 9,351,337 of record CM076411.1, read on the forward strand.
CTGATTGTATGAATATTTATTGGCCTGTAGAGTGCTGTAATGTCACATAAACAGACCGCATTATGCTACTCTCTTGGTTTAGCTTTAACAATGTTCTATTAAAAATATATACATAATGCTAAATGTTAACGAAACTAATAGTCACAGCTACTCAAGTATTGTTCCAGCCCTGCAAATTAGACTATGTGCGCCATCATCTCATCCACCCATAAACACGGAAGCTCTGGACCTACCTTAGCTTCGTAGAGCAATGGCCCATGAAAACACAGCACTCTTTCACCTGAAATAAAAAGAAATGAACAGCATCAAAACCACAACACGCTGTAATAACATGAGACACGTCGTTTAAAGTCAAGGACAGGTCAGACATACATTTATTTACCCATTGTCAGTTTTCCACGATTAATGTACAACAGATAAATAATGTATTGTAGCATCAACACGAAGCTAGCTGTCCATAACTAACAATGAACCCTGGCTGTGCAGAGGCCAAGCTGCTGTTGTTATTATGACAATCAGCAACACTTCATCACCTCCTGCTCGTTGTAATAATATTAAAAGTCATAATTTAGAGCTGCAAACGGCGGTGATTAAAAATCCTGTGAAAAAACAGCTTGATTTTGTGCACAAAGAAACAATAAGCTCAGGGTCTCGCCTCCTCTCAATGGCGGATGGTTCGCCTCGAGATGAAAGCTGTCACCAAACGGACGGATCAGCGCGTGCACGGACCGTTTTAACGACATGGTTAGAAAATTACCTTCTTGAAATTTAGGTTTCGGGTCCTGTTTCGGCGCCATTCACAGATTACACTATCAAAATAATGAAAAAATCGCCAGCTCCCATTACAGTCTGAAACGGCGCCGCTCACTATATACGTCATCGCCGACGCGCTGACGCAAGCACGACGCGACGACGTACATTAGCCTTTTCGAAAAAAAAAAAAAAAGTAAATAATAATCAACCAATCAATAGAAAATAATATTGCATGGGAAAAAAATATAAAAAACAAAACATAAAATACTACTATTAATTCATTTTAATTTTGTATGTGGCATAAAAAATAAAATTAAAATAATAAAAAAAACGGAAATGTAAAATTGAGAAGGCAGAGTTCTGTTAGACACTGAAAATGCAGTTAAATGGTTAGGATTAATGCTGTAACTGTGATGTAGATTTGGTAAATATATTTTATAGATTTTCATCTTATACAGTTATTAATAACAAGGTTTCTGTAATATAAATGTAAATTTCACTAACATTACCATTAAAAACATCAACTTCTTCAACAAAGATTAGATTTAATTTTCTTTGTAACAGTAAGCATTCTTTTCTGCTCATTTTGACTTTTATCATAAGCATTAATATTGAATAATTTGAGTGTAATGTTCAAATAAAGATCAAAAGAAATATCAATCCAATTATCTGAATAAAAACTGTGATTGTGTAAGATTGGTGCAAATATAACCTCGAGAGCAGGGTATTCATCACTTACAAATGATCAAACTCGAACAACAAAGTGAACATGGTACCTGTTGGAGACATTTTTAAATATTAATTATATAATTACAAAAGAAAATCACATACATTGACAGCAATGCATATTCACAAATCAAACATATGCTGAAAATATATAGTAAATAAATAAATCTGGTAAGCACAACTCAAATAACACCATAAGTGTTCAAAATGAATGAATGGCTTGGAGTTCAACGTCCAAAATGTCTTTGTTATCTTCGAGGCAGCAGGAAAATTACTGAGCGATAACAATGGGTTTCGCGTCACAAATTAAAGCAGATGAGTTTGTCAGTTAGCCGCCACATGCAAAGCTGACACTGGTCTCAAGAGTGAATGTGAAACCATCCACAGCCTCCTTCCAACTGGAGCAAGAGCTACAGTCCAACACCACGTCTCGCCGCCGTCTTGTTCACAGAGCTTCAAAGTCTTGTCTGAAAACGTTACATTAAAAGGGCGTTGAAGCCAAATGCTTTTATGAAAGAATATCAATTCATTTTTCGCTTAAGCACGAGCTTTGAGAAAAAAAGAACAATCTTTTGCATACCTAGTGGATAATATGTCTAAGGCAGAGGGAATGCGCTTAAAAGCATCTACCCAATAACTTGTATCATAAATATGAGAAAATAATTTAACTGACAGACAAATCTACAATAACATAAGAATAGTTGAATCAGTCATAAATGATATTAAGAATGATTTGCTTGCATCCACCTCTATGCTTCACATTCTACGTGTAATGTTATGCAAGTCTCCTGTGTGCAGATTACAACATTATACTAAAATAATGCCATTGACATGAAATATTGAAACAAAACTGTAAAAACTGAGTAGAAAAGGTAGAATAATAATAGGGCCACATGGGGAGGTGTGAAAAAGTCTTCAGTGTTCACAGAAAAATATCAACTGAAGAAACTTACAGGACAACAAGCGTCCTAGTTTTATATACATGATAAGTCCGATTGAAAATAGATTTACTCTCTGTACATAGCACTGTATTCTCTCTTCCTCTGTATTTACAAAGACCTCCAGAGTTCAATCAGTCCAGTGAGTTCTAGTCCAGAGAGATCACGTCTGACATGGATCCGTAAATGGCAGCTACGGCGGCCGCAGCCTCCACAGAAGAGCGCGACAGTCCAGACATGTCCCTGTCTCGCTCCCTGTCTTTGTCCCTCTCCCTCAGGCTGCTGGAGGACACCAGACTGGAGCTGCTGCCGCTGTTACTGCTCCCGTTTGTCACTCCCAGAGAGCTGCTCCCGGAGCCCGGCTGCTCACGCATCATCTGAGCCGAGCTGTAAGGCAGGAAGCGACTCAGCAGCAGCTCGTGCTCCTCTGAGGTGGACGCAGACGCAGCTGCCGCCGCCATCACCATGTTATAATGCTGCAGGAGAGACGTCAGGTTATTAAAACAGATAAGTTTAAAGGGGACCTATTGTGTCAAATTCACTTTTCTACATTTTTAACCTTGTTATAATGTCCTTCCTTCATCATTAGTTTACTTAAAGTTATTTTTGAATTGATGCATGTTGGAGTAATCTTGTTTTGTTCTTCAGCTGCAGCTCAAGTGCTCAGAAATCCCTGTTCTCACCTACCACCTATCCCCTCCCACTTGTCTGTCTTTACTTGTTATAATTCAAAAGATTAAAACTCAAAGTGAAGCATATCTGGTTAAAACTGTCCCAGAGCAACTTTCCAAAAATAAAAAAATTGTTTTAAAAATCTGTTGCTTTTTACAGTTACATTTTAAAATGAAGAGGCGGGGCTTATCAGTTCAGCAGTTTTGAACAGGAAGTCAGTAGAGCTGTTTCTATTTTTAAGTTGTTTTAGATCAACTTTGTGTTTTACAATGAACAAAAGGTAAATTACTGATCTGCATATGTTCTAGTTTCTAACTAAATATAAAAAAAACACAATAGGGGCTAGACTTGTGCAGAAAAACTTACCTGATTGTCACCTTGAAGGAAGGAGAAGAAATTTAATTCTGCGGAGAAAAAACAAAACGAAAGATTTATTAAAACCAAAATGTTAACTAGCTGATCTGTTTTCACCAGTTTATCAGCATTTCATCTTTAATTTTACAATAATCAATTTTAAAATCAAAGAAGTATATATAAAAAAACAGACAGACAAAACAATTACAGTAAGTTAGAATCCGAATAAGTAGTTTCAGAGAATACATTACACAAATGCCTGTAAATTAAAGCAATTCTTGAATATTCAACTTTTATTTATTCATTTTACAGCAGCTCACTTGTCTAATGCATTTATTACCTGACTAGTTTTGACGGTCACTTCAGTCTTCGTCAGAGGCGTCGCACGTCGCGTAAGACGGAAGCGACCGTCGAAACTAGTCAGGTAATAAATCATCTCTTACCGATGCAGAAAGCAAATGCTAAAAACATGCACAAGCAAACTGGATTCTAGATTTTAGTGGACAGGAAACAAACTGCAAACTCATTTTCACCTGAATAGACACGTTTTCTTTTATTTTAGGTAATGGGGCGAATACTTGACTCATTGACTCATTGACCTTCGAGTTAGTTTTATTAACTAACTTGAAATGTCTGTAACCTACCGGGCAGGTCATTGGCTGTGTGGTAATAGTGGCGATAGTCCTGGATGAGTGGAGGAGGTGGAGGGATGTAGCTGTTCTCCACAGTGGGCATGCTGGGGGCCCTGCTCACAGGAGAGCTCTGGTGTAGATTCAAAACTCTATCGAAAAAAAAAAAAAAAAAAATCAGACACTAAAACAATAAAAAGCAAACATTTGATCTTGTTTCCACATCTTGACTAGATTTACCCCTTGTTAACAGGCGGAGACACTGGGGACAGGGAGGGACAGGGCCTTTTCAGAGGTGGCTCGTCTTCTTCTTCTGACGAACTGTCCAGCGTCAAGTCAATAATATCCACTTTCTTTTTGTTGTCACTTGACCTCTTCTGCTCGTGGCTGCCTGTTCGTGATAAATCTGCACAAACAACAGTGAATGTGAATGAATAAAATGCAAACATTGTGGATTATGTAATGATTTACAGATGTTACCTGTTGCCACGCCGTTGAAACCAGCAGACACCTCCTGCACTTCTTTCTTTGACCTCATTGGACACCAGCTTCCATCTTCTTTAAACTGGATTTCGTCACAGTCGGAGCAGCTACTCAAGATTTCCATAAACAATCTGTAAAAATAACATTATAATTACAGGTTTTTATAAAAACTCTTGGCTTTCGTATGGAACAATGCAATGGTTAAAAGAGATTTCTCAACCATCAAAGCAGAGGACTACAACTTGGGAAAGAAATGGAATAATTATTGTTCTGACAAGTTTTGTGATTGTGAAGAAATATTCAATATCTAAAAGACTTAAAAAAGAAACTTCAAAACAAATGCTATAAATCATGCATTTCGGAACATGTCCAAGGGTTATTTTAAAAAGAAAACAAGGAGGTATCTAAATAGTGTTTTTGTTTCATAATTGCACCTAGTCAAATTGTGTTTTCAATCAGATGAATAACTGCAAAGTCCTAATACAAAGTTGTGTGGTCTAATGTGGTTCTTACCCATCGATAATAAGGTGTTCATATGGAGCCTTCTTGTCACAAACAGGACAAACCCAGGTGGGCTTCTTTTCATTCATTTGGATGTACAGAGTGGCATCAAAGCACTGAAGATGTGAGCAAGTCACCGACCGGCAAGGGATGGTCAGTCGCATCTTCCCCAACTGAAAAAATACATATAAGTGTCATCATCATGAATGTAGTAACATCAGACCAAACTTTGAAAGTAGCCTTAGCACAATTATTAAATTATACTGCTGCAAAATAATTTATTAATGTATTTAAATTGTATTTACAGGACAGAGCAGTGACACTCGCAGACTTGTGGTGGCAATCTCACTCTCCGGATCGGCCGTCAGCTTCTCTTTGACTTTAGAGAAGGAAAGAAAAAACAGTTAATATTGTTTTAGGAAAAGAACTTCTGTTATTTTAAGACATAATGGGTTAGAACAGACAAAAACATACTCAGAGCTCTTGAGTGGTCGGGGTTTCTAATCCCTTTGGCCCGTAGCCTTTGCAGCAGCACAGCAGATGACTGCTGCCTCACCAGATAAACAGCCATAGAAAAACTCTGTCCACAACACAAGTCAAGTTTAGTCAAAATAAATAAACATGTACAGTCTCTGCAGTGAGAATCTTACCCTCCCGATCTCCGATGTCCACGACACCACGATAGTGTTGGGGACTGTTGTGGACAGTCGCACCAACGATGTGATGTTTATGGGGCGACTGGGCCTTTTTGGTTCAACACCATTTTTGGTTGGTGGAAGATATCCCTGAAAATATGAGTCATAATTAAATTAAGTGTGACAAGTTCAGAGAAACAGAGCTGATTAGCCTCTTCACTTACTGGAAGATTACAGGGCTTTCCATTCACTTTGACACAGAGATTAGGAGGAAAGTGATCTTCTTGTGGACAACTTGTTTCTGATAAGCAAAACCTAGACATAAAAGTCATAATGTGAAAAACATTATCGCAGTGAAAAAGTGATGTCAGTGAGATGAACTTTGATATGTAGAATATAAATAGCAGCAGTTTATTCTCTGTATTATGCATTTATTCTCTGATGTAACCAACCTTAACTGCACTTGGACCGCAAAGTCGCATTTGGTCCCAGATATGTCCCTAAATGATGAAGACATAAGGTTAGCTCATCCAAAAACGTTTACATGCTTTTGTACAAAGGTCTTGAGTGAGTTTTTCACTTACATGGAGCTGCTGATCTGTTGAACCTGCTGCGGCGTCAGCGCAAAAGCATAACATGCCTCTTGAAAACGCTGACTGTTGTCCGAGGCTAAAAAAGTTATGTTTCAAAAAAGAAGGAACAAACTCAGATTCATTCCATATGAAGCACCACTTTAAGGGACAGTTCAAGTTAGACTACAGATACAAATATAACATCAAAAGAACTATTTGAAAGTAAGTATTCAGTAAATCTTCAGACAGAATAAAGAAACAAGTAATCCACACTTACCCAAGCTGGTCGGTTTGATCAGCTCATCCAGCAGGTCATAGAAAGGCAGCCTCTGGAGTTTGACGTCTGGATGAACGGGGTGAAGAGCAGAGGGAAGGTGAGGCAGACTCAACTCATGCTTAGGTCCAAGCAAAGACACTGGAAGCAGAGGAGACGGTGATCCCAGCTGAGCTAGGCCAGCAGACAGGCTGGCTGCAGAGTGCACTCCAGGCATGGCCAGGTCCACTGGAGAGACCATTTTAGTGGGAAACCTCCGTCTGTAGAGCTCTTTAATCTTCATCTGTACAGCAGGACTGCAGCCTGCTTTGAGCAGGTGAAGGGCTTTGGTCAAAAGTTCATGTTTGCGTCCGTGCTTATTCCGGCCTGCGTATCCCAACAGCACCTGGAGCTCCGACACTCGGAGGCTCATTACCATTTGCTGATGAAAGAACACACATTTTAAACAAATGCAAAACTAAGCGTGTCTTAATGCTCTAACATGTATATTTTTTTAGATTATTCTCAATTTTAAAAAATATAAATAGTACTGTTTTTAATGAAGGGCACATGCATATAACCTGGAGAACACGTTAGGTTCTATGTACTGAACGTCAGATGGCTTGCTTAAACTATATATTTATGAATATTTCCAATTCAGTTCTATTTATGTTTATGTTAATGCTAACAGGAAACACACAGGTTATCAATTTAAATATAAAAAAGCAAGCTTACATTATATTATCATAACATCACACATTAGACAGTCAAGACAAGATGAGCCCACAGTAAAACAATAAGGACACTTGTCACCCGTGGCTTTTCATTAGCTCATACATATATTAGCAGCTTAACAAAAGGAGCAATTTAAATACAAAAAGATGAAAGCGAAAGAGGGAAAATACGTGTTTGACTGAACTCTGCTGCTTGACACTACAACAGGCAAAATGCAAGTTATAACAGTAGTAAAACATAATTATAACGTAATGTCAACATGTTTATGCCACTACAAAGCGTGAATTTAAACTACAAGCACTAAACCAGCTTTTCTTACAGATGCTAACCTAAATGCGCCTTGTTTGCAGTGATTAGCTCGAGCCCGTTTGACGCACACCACAGTGTCAGATTAAATGCGATATTGTCACTGGTGTAATAGTTCATGGACAGTCAGTGGAAGACAATAATGTGAATGTTGTACTTATATTTCGCACAAAAGCACATTTGCACATCAGATGCTGCTGAAGTGTCTAACGGACCGTCTCAACAATAACAAAGCTAGTGCTAACAAGCTCGCCACTCGGCTAACACTTTGCTTGGGCTTTATTTCACATTTAATATCGTGTGAATTGCTCTTTTTTCATTTGTTTACGACTCCTTGATGTTTAAACGCTATGGCCATATAGATTGAAACCCGAATAGCTCTTCACAGGAGGCATATTTTTCAAGCTAATGTGAGGATTCGCTTTACCTTCAGTTCCGCACTCTCCGCCATCTTGTTACATGGATGCGCATGCGCAGCAGGCATCCTCAAGGGACGCCCCAGCAGTTCTTTGAAAGCACAGCAGGTGGCGCCATTGCTCCGCGTAAATCAATGTGAAAATAACAGTCCAGAAGATTCTCACAAGCAAGGTCTGCGATTTCCTTAATACTAGGCATTTAAATATTTTTTCAAAGCAATATTTTTACCGAAATAACAGTTTCCAAACCCAGAATTTAACCTCTAAACTTAAATTATTGCAATAAGTTACGATTATTACGCATGGGAAGGGCAAAAAAGACTAACAGGAGTTAAAATATACGCTCTGAACGTAATGTCAAATGTGTTGGGAGTCTTGTGAATGTTTCCTAGTTTGGCAACTTGCATAAAAGACTATCTATCATTTAACTATAACCTTTCCCTTTTCATTTCTACCTCTTTTTATCTCCCTTATAGGCATTTAAAACAAGCGGAGACAAATGTATGGGCCCACTAACAACACCTTAATTTACAATAAATCACAACACTGCTTTTGATATTAGTTAAAACCATTTATTCATTAGAGATTCAAGATTCAAACAAATTATTCATTATTGAGAATGCTGTAGGAGGAGCTGGCTCATCTCTTTACCCATGAACTTTTGTGTAGCCTCAAAGGATGGACTATGTATAGGTTGAGCTCATTTTGGAAGTTTTCATTATTATTATAAAGTGCATTTAATATCGCCTTCTCTCAAGTTTTTTGCAATTTTTTAGAGTAAACTGCAGATACAAATAGAGAGAAAATGTGTGTGTAAGAAAGAGAGAGCAGCCGTCACAACTAAAATCCAAACAACAGACTAACGTAGGCCTACAGAGCCAGTGTTACACCGTACATTATGTATATTGTCATTGCACTTTGCCACAAATAATAAATAGTGATGATAATTCAGCCTATTAAAACAGAAAGAACACTGAAATTGAAGAATAATGTGTACAAATATCACAGGTAGGCCTGTTACAGTCCGTTTGGGGATGGGGGGTCTCTCCAGGTGAGCACGCGCGTTACGCTGTGCGTCATGGCGGCATGAGAGGAGACTTGAAAGTGCAGGAGCCAGCGCAGTGCCGTGGAGTCAACATCTTGCACGAGAAATGGTGTAATGCGTCGTGAGCTTCTAAGACGAACACAAGCAATTAATAATGCACAAAAGAAGACAACAGTTGAAATAAATACAGTCGCGTTAGTTGATGTTAGGTGTGTTGCGTTGCTGTTCATGTGCGCTTTGTAGAGTGAAATCAGTCTACCTCTGAGCTTGTAAGAGCATTCTAAAGAAGGATAATGAGTGCCGCAGAAATGAGCATGGCACGGTCCTCTTGTAACCTTACGCACAAGGACGCTACATTACAAACTGGTTATAAACGAAGTCTGGCACGACTGAATTTTTTTATTAAAGGGCTTATTTCTTTTATTTACTTTTGTTCAATTATTGTTTCCTATTTAAAATACTTGGAGTCTTGTTTATGCTGCCTTCATTTGGTGTGGGAATTATGGTAAATACCACTTTCCGAGTGGGAAATAGCAAATAAACACCTCCTGATGTCGTCAGAAACTGGGATAGGATTTTGATGCCCGAGTTGCCACTGTCTGCCTCTCAATATGGCAAACAGTGGCAAAAGAATCACAAATTTGTTGGAAAGTTGAATTATTATCTGGAAAATTATATGACAGACAAAGTTGAACGACATTTCCAACTATTTCCATTTACTGTAATTCAGTTAAAGGCAAAATGTTTATTTATTTATTTTTTTCTCAGACCAATCTTACAGGCATTGGACATTATTAATTTACTTGTCTGCACTGGATTTACTTATATTTGTCAAGATAAAATTTGTTTTTAAGAATATGTTTACTTTTGCTACGACCACAAAACCATTTGAACATTTACCATCTTTTCCAGAGCAAATAAAGACAGCATTAGTTTGATCCACACATGCTTATTTTAAGCTGTGTCCTGCTCTTGAACTGAAAACTCATCCACTGTTCCACCTTGTATATCATAAAGTTCTATTATGCACATACATTATATTAAGACTTTCTTTTACCTAGGAAAAAAGGGAAAAACTAAATGATGATAGTTGTGATAGTTGAAATGTGACCATACACAATTCAAGATTCAGTGCAGTTGGTAATTATCAGTCAGAAATGTTGAACAGAATATCTTTTGTATGTACAGAATAAATCCTAATTGACCTGCAGCAAAAACAAGATGTGGGTTCTGAAACTTCTATGACATCACAAGGTGGAATAGAGCAATTAGATCTTCATTATTTCATCATCTTCATTTATTTATTCCCAATTCACAATCTCCAGCTAAATAAAAGCTACTAATGCCATGTTGGACTAAACAAAACACAACTCCAGGTATGTTTCTGATCACGTAACAATAATCTGTAACGTGTCTGTGCTCACAGGAGTCAGTTTTGATCGTGTTTTACCTCTGACGATGTGCAGCTGTTGCACCATCTCCTCCCGGTACGACAGCTCCCTCTTCATCTGGTCCTGGAAGTTATCTGCACAACACCACGCTGCGTCAGTCAAGGCCAAGGACACGTGAGTCAGCAGCTTTTATCAAAAACACTTCTAGTAACAAACTTATAAAAACTGTCAGGGTGTAAGAGGAATGAGTCAATAGGCGGCGCTGTTCACTAACTCGACTATAGCCAAGAGTATGTGCGGCCTATTGAGTAAAAAACTATTCACATTTGTATGAAATAAGATTGTTTTTACTTATCTATATTTATGTTTATTAGAAAGATGCCTTATAATAATAATAAGCAATGAAAAATATGAATAATTACAAAATAGTATTTGAATTATTCTTATTAATTTTTTGTTTACTATTCTTATTATTGTTATTATTAGTAGTAGTAGTAGTAGCAGTAGTAGTAGTAGTAGTAGCAGTAGTAGTAGCAGTTTTTATTAGTATTATTGTTATTATTTCTATTATTACAGTATATTTAATTGGTTGCATGTTTTTTACCTTTTAGATTTTGAAATTCCCTTTCCAACTTTTTTCTCAGTTCCACCTGCTCCAACAGCTGCTTCTGTAATTCTTCTGAAAAGAGAAAAAAAATTAAGAACATTTACGTTTTTGTCTTATAAATCAGTCAGACTGTATTAAAATGATTGTAAAAATATACACACCATCTTACCTTTTGCCAGACTCTGTAAATCTCTCTGTGTGGCCACTGCTCTGTCCGTCTCTTCTCCTAAAAACAGACATTTTTTGTGTGAGATTTTGTCTTTATTTGACATTCTGATGTCTCTCACCTTCGTCCTGCTCCCGCTGAGTCTCGTCTCCGCTGTGGTCCTGGAAATATTGGTCTCGATCTCTTCCACAGTGGAGGACGGTTCCTCTTTACTGGCGTTTTCATCTGAGCACAGCAAATAGTCAGCTTTTTACGATGACTTATTTAAAAAATAAGTACTTTCTACACATAATAATAATAATAATAAATAATAATAATAATAATAATAATAATAATAATAATAATAATAATAATAATAATAATAATAATAATAATAATAATAATAATAATAATAATAACAATAATAACAATAATAATAACAGTGTCTCACCGTGCGCGCTGGAGAGCAGGGCGGTGCTGTGGTAAGTTTTTGTCTGATACGGGCTGCTTCTTTGTTGCGGCTCTGTTCTTTCTGCTGAATAAACCTGCGGCACAAAAACAGATTTTTCTTGATCGAAAGAAGCGCGAGATACAAATATCTGATCAGGGTAGCAGGCATGTTGGGCCTATAGACAGGTGTTTTGGACAGAGGATGCGCTTACCTCTGCGAAGGATGCTGCGAGCACGTGACTCTCCGGGACAAGTGCTTGTTGTCTGCTCTCGGGGCCTCGTGCGGGGCGTCGTGTTTGTGTTCCGGGGCAGCTGAGCCCGGGGAAGTGCTCGGACACACGGATGGCACGAGCATTGGCTCTTCATGGTCTCCACCTTTGTGCGTCTCCACGTCCACGTCAGCCTCTCCGTCACTCTCCGCGCACGGGGACGCGGATCTAAAGCTTGAGCTCTCACTCAAAAAGTCTGGAGACAGGTAACCCGGGCGGCACGCGCCTCGGGGCCCGTACAGCCTCGCGATACAGTCTGTGTCTTTGATAACAGGCCGGAATGCAGACACATAACTGAGTTTTCGGGGCGCGAGCGGGGTCACAGAGACCTCAGTGGGTCTGGTCTCGTCTCCGGACTTTTCGTCCTCGTTGCGCAAAGATTGCGTGCTCGAGCACCTGTCATTTTCAACGTGCGCACTGTCCTTAGACGTGTTGGTGCTGCGGTCACTGCAGTGCTCCACGTCTACGTCTACCTCTACGTGTCTTGGAGGGTGCCCGTGGGGTGGAGGGTAGGGCGGTAGGGGCCAGAAGACAGGGAACGGCGGGTATGTGTCCTTGGCTGTCCCGTGCCAAAGAACCCCGGGCAGGGCAGGCCTCTCCAGCCCTTCGTCCTTTTTGGGGCACAGGCCAAAAGTGGGGAAACCGTAAGGCGACGGGAAAAGCGGTGGTGGAATCTTTTGGAGCATCCCGAAACTTTTGCTGGGCACAGGAATGACCGGATAGCTCCGCGCGCCTGGACCAACCCGGGGTTCATCACAGTTCAAAATCTTAGCGGGAACCTCTGGCGATCCCCGGGGCAAGTTATGGGTTTTTAACGGAGCCTCTGAGCAGCTGGACGGGAGGGTTCTCTTCCTGCTGCCTCCATTAAACATGGCTTTGACGTCCTCCCAGGCGTGCGCTACGTCTGTGGCAGAGCCCTTGTCAGTCAGCTTTAGATGTCTTCGCCATGAGTTGAAGTTCGCTGCGTCAGGCTGCGTGTACTTGGCGTCAGGCGTGCGGTGAGAGTGGAAGATGAACTTGTTTGGGGAGAAGTACATGTTGCAGTAGCAGCACTTGATGCACTTGGCTCTGGAGCTGTTGTACCGCGCGGGGATGAAGCTGCCTCGGCTGCCCCACGCGCACTCGTGGGACACATCAAACGCAAAGTTCTCTGGGAGTTTTGGAGGAGAGTGCGCGCCCAGAAAGGACTTGCACAGACGCTCTGCCTCTCGTTTCGTGATCATGCCGCAGCGCCGGGACGAGATGGGCATGGCTCCCGCTCTGCGCAGGATCTCCAGTTGAACAGGCGTGCATTGCACGCACGTGATCCCCAGTGCCACGCGCCTATTGTGTATTTCGTTATAACTGTAGTTTTTGAGCAGCGTGTTGGAGATTTGCGCCAGGCACAGTCGCTCCTGTCCGTCTATAACCAAAGACACGATGGGTATTCCGTACAGCACCGTCTCACCCACTTGGTTCGGCTTCAGGCCGGGGAACGGAGCTTCTTTGGAGCCCGGCTCAGCGCTGTCCCGAACAATCGACTCCATCCTGCGGCCCAAAGCAGATACAGGTAAGTTAATTTAAATTTTGGGGGGAAATTTACGTGACATTAGAAAAAGAATAAGTCTGAAATGCAAAACAATGGCTAACTGTTTTCTTAGACATTTTATTAAAATAAATAAAAATAGGTCCGAATAAAAATAGGCTAAAAAATAAATAAATAAATAAACGACTTTCAAACTAAAATAATCCTCAAATGCGTGTAAATATTTTTATTGCACAAATAGCCTAATTACATTAGAAAAATACTAACAACAATAAATTAATAAAAAAAACACAATAAAATAGGATTATGTGCACTTATTTACCAGCCTAGCCATAGAAAAGCAGATGGTTTTGTCTGATCAAAGTAACAGAGCCTAATTCAGGGTCAGGTATCCGATTCTCTTTGAAAAGCAGGCTCGTTCCCTGGGCATTTCCGCTCTAATTGTAAAGTCCACAGAAGAAAGAGCAGCAGAAGAATGCGCTGTTTGGACTCACCTTGAGCGCGATGCGGATCCTCTCCGTCTGAAAGCTGCGGTCACACTGTGGATGCAGCCTTGGACGCGGTCGTAAATGTCCGCACAGCAGCAGCACCTCCCGCAGACTAGTCCTCTCAGCGCGTCTCTGTGCGTCTGTCCGCTGGTGAGCGCACCATGTGATGTGTTTATGCAGCGGCAAACAGGGTTAGATCCACATGGCGGGCACATGGCACAGCCCACTCTCACTGTCATCAAGTGACGCCAAAACTTGAAGCAGTCACTCCGCCCGCAGCCGCCGCAGCCTGAGGTCTGAGCTCCACGGCGCAGCTTTGCTTTTCAAACACCGTTCATTATGACCATTGTGCCAGTGCCGCGTGGAGCCTAATCAATTCTCTTACGCTTATTGACAGGGTGCGTGTCGTGGGATTTGCAATGTGCTGGAGCAGCGGGGAGGCTCACACTTTGTTGTGCGCGTGGAAGAATGGTCGGTGATGAATGCGGTGATGAAAGTCCATGTCACGTGCTAAGTTCCCACGGATTTTCACGCTTCCTACACTCTCCCCGACAAAGATCAGCTGCTCGAAGGTGAGAGTCTGACGTGACCTCACTGCTCTTCACCCCGCGTGCACTCTGAGCAGATCCTTCAACCTCACAAAAGATTTTTAGTCATTTATGTAAAAATATAGAGTTACAACGTTCCCCATTCAGTTTTGGATATAGTACCAGGCTCAAAGTCACCACTGCCCCATGTAGACCTAATGAAAAATGGATAATTCTGTCTGTAAATTAAACGTGCAGTGCAGTTCAGTCTCATAAAGAGACGGTCAGATCTGTCTTTATTTGTTGCGGGGCTGTAATGAGGAGTCCAGTGCGGAGGGGAATTATCCTGATGCTGTAGTGGTGCGTGGCCCGGGGCAGCACACAGAGGCGATGTGAGCCAGGCTTTGGTTCTGCGCGGGCCAAACACATGAACTATTAGGAGATGTGACAGTGCTGTGCCGGATTCCAGCTGTGGAGCGCACATTTCCATACAGATAGCACGTGCGGGGGGAAGGGCGGGGCGCTCGTGCTCGTGACAGCCTCCCAGGAGCTGCCCGTGGTCCTGAAACCGCCCTGGACTTTTATGGTAATAATTTTAGAGACAAACAGACGTTATACTTGAGAGAGTTTGATTTTACACCGGTGGAGCTGTCTATGGTGCTGAAACAGTGCACACTTCCATTTTCTTCCACTTTTAATCAGAGTAGAATTAAGCTTGAGTTTTATGTGCGTGAATGTTAAATATAAAATAGAATTGGTGCTTTGGCGTGCTAATAATGAACTATCCATGGTGCTGAAATGAAATGACACGAATCAAAATAAAGTAAAATTAATACTTGATACTACGTAATTCGATGTGCAGCTGTCCAAGGTGCTGAAGCCTAATTAATCACTTATTTATTAATGTTAGAATAGAACACCAATGGGAGTTTTAGAAAATTAAAAAAGTAACTTCTATATTTTTGGAGTGATGCTAGGGAGCTGTCCATGGTACTGAAACTTAACACACTACCCGTTTCATTTGTACAATTGAAGTATTACACTTTAGACTCAATAGATTGTGTCCTGTTTAGGAGCTGTCCGTGGTGCTGAAATTGTACCAGATTTTTTTTTTTTTTAATCAAGTCAGAAAACTAGTATATCTATTAAAATCTGAATGTGTTATAATACATCTGATTGAATATAATGTTGTTTGACTGTTGTTTGGTCCATTGTGTTGTTTTTGTTCTTATATTAGCACACATACACACACATGTAAACCAGTTCAGTTGCAGGGTGCAGGAAGTTTAAAAAAAATGTATTCAAAACAGCCTTATTATAATTAAGTTCATACTACTGTGATTTAAATGTGAGATTTCTTTTGATGATGCTGAAACTGTCACACGCCTGATGACAAACAAAATAGTTTTCTAGTTATTGTTTTTTTTTTTTTCAAATAAATTAAGCTGGAGTTAAACTAATACTAAATATCTATTAAAATAATCTTAAACTCAGATTATTTAATAGATACTCAGTTTTTAACACATGATTTTAAACAATTAATCTGCACAACTGCTTTGAAGGCTTGATTTGAAAGAAAATTACATTATTATTGTTCGCCTCAATTGACCCACTTTACATGGTTGATGCAATTATATGTAGCATATTATTAAAAATTATTATAAGTGTGTTCAAAATGTGCAAACAGAGGAACAATGGTCCATTGTATGTTGAAGTGTAGAGAAAAAAACATTTTTTTTAAAGGAAAAGGCAAGTTGTTGTTATTCGTGTTTGGCTTCTCCTCACAAAAGACGAGTACACAAACAGGAGGAAAAAAATGGAAGAAAACAGTTTGCAGATTTGTTGGAAGAAAGACCAAGGCCCAACTGTACGTCGTCGGATGCAGCAGATGTTCTTGGCCGCCTCCCTGGAGAAAGAGACACATGTTCTGCAGCAGACAGGGATTATCTGAAGATGTTTGGAAGTCTGCTGGTTCATTTGTCAAAGACTGATTTATTTATATATTTATTTATTTAGTTTTCTTTTGTTTGTTGTGGGCACGGGTTTGTGTGTTTGTGAGGATTTTGATGTTTGAAAATAAGTGTAGGAAGAAGCATGCGTAAAAAAATCTTAAGAACAAAGCACTTTCTGTTTGAATCATGATCACACAGGTACAATTATGTTTTAAATGTATTGTAGAATTGGAATATTTATTGTTAGGTTAAGTTGATACAGTTTATTGTTCTTGTAGGTGATTTGTTCTGTGCATTTGACCCATCCTTTAATGTCACGGGAGCAACTTGACAGAAGTCATCAGGAACCTAGCTTCTTGCTAGGCTTGATCAGGACTAATCACTTTGCCCAGAGGAAACCCACCCAGACACGGGTAAAAACATGCTCCACTCCTCCGTTCTGTGTTATTTGAGTAGACCTGCTTTTCAAAAGCTTCTCCAAAGCTCAAAATCTTGTGATGTCATCATTAATTTTAAAGTGTCTTTTGGACTACTTGTCCATACCAGCATGCCTGATCCCGTCAGATCTCAGAAGCTAAGCATGTTGGGCCTGTGAAGTACTTGGATGGGAGACCGCTGGAGGAACCTCAGGTGTCACAGTGGAGCGAACAGACGAGAAACTCGTTGTGTCCTGAGGCAACTTACCTTTAGTCTGGTTCTGGTGTGTGTGTGAATGGTTGGTGGTGGTCGGAGGGGCCGATGGCACAAAATGGCAGCCACGCTTCCGTCAGTCGGCCCCAGGGCAGCTGTGGCTACAATAGTAGCTTACCACCATCGAGTATGGAATGAATAAATAGTGCAAAAAATGTGAAGCGTCTTTGGGTGTCTTGAAAAGCGCTGTATAAATCCAATGCATTATTTTTATTAATATTATTATTACTTATTTTACTAAAATGCAGCGACACTGGGCTCACACTGCATCCAGTCCGTACTTCGGACAGCGCCAGAGGTTTTCCGTTTCTTGAAAAGTAATGAGAGACTCTCTCAATCTGTCCCGACCAGCCACCTGCGCGGCTGTGCTCAGGTTGTCCAGATCTTATCTGTTGGAATAAACTTTTTCTGGAGCACTCCGGAGTCCTTTTTGGTGAAAATGTGAAAACAAGACACGACAAACTAACCTGGCCAGCCAGATGGTTTATCTCGCGATATTTGTGAATTCACAGACACACGAGATAAACCATCTGGCCTTCCAGCCGCCCGATTGGTTTGAGAGTCCGAACCAGCGGTGTTTCAGAGGTGTTAAGAAGTGCCTCGGTGCTAACCCTACCCTACATTCAAGTTAAACAAAGATGGCGGCTCTCGTGGATGTACGTGTTTCTGCTGCTTTTGATGTGGTTTTAGCAGAAATACGGAGTACTTTTTTTTGAAAGAAGAGCCGTATGTGTGACGCGTACTTGTAAGGTAGGCCCCACACCCAATCAGCTCGAAGTATTTCACTAAACGCCCCGCCTTTTCTCGAACGCTTTCAGCTAGTAAAGTCCCAGATGGATACAGTGAGAACTCAGATAGGAGTTCAACACATATCCATCTGGTGTGAGTCAGGTTAATGACAAACAGGAAACCAGGAAATCTGGTGGTTTTAAAATATTATTTATTACGCTACTACTAATAATACACATACGTCAAAATTCTTGACATATACACGACTATATAACACAGAGGATGTAAATAAATGTTCTGTGCTTTTCCATTGTGGTGAAAAATCAAAGAGAAAATGAATTGACGTGAAATAAGCCCAAAATTTGGCGCAAGTGTTCTTTGTTTACATACACAATGCAAAACATGAATTCAAAGACAAGCTAAGGTGCTTAATTCTAGGATTTAAACCTAATTTCAAGCATTTTGACTTTATTATTAAATTGAACCTTAATTTATTGTAGAGACATAAATTATTTTCCTTGTTTCAAAGTCTTTCGAACTGATTTTAAGACATTGCTTCTTATTTCAAGCTAAATTATTTGCCAGTGGGTTAAAAAAACTGTTCTTACTCCATTGGCATTTTTTTTCTTATTATTTTAAGCCTAATTCTCTTATAACCAGTTAAAAATTTCTTGAAACCAGTGAAATATTCTACATTACATAAACATTTAAATCTTATCCAGCTAAAGCAAATCTGGATTAAAATTCTGATTCCAAGTTATTTTAAGCAAGTCTAGATGTATAGTTTTTACAGTGTACGTGTCAGTGATCGCGTGAAGCCCCGTAAACTCGTGGTCTCGCGATGCCAGCAGTGTCTGTACATACGCATGCATAATCTGGTCACAGTGTGAGTGAACACCGGACCCAGAACAATCAGAGTCTGGATCTGGACTGGAAGCAGTGCGAGCCGAATATATTTAAGATTTTAATAATAGTTGTACTTCTTCTCCAGAGAGATGGTGATTACATTTAGCTTAGGGAAAGGGTAAGGTAAAGAAATAAATCTAGTTTAGGTCAGTTTAACAACAGTTTAACAAATTACCATGGCAACCCACTCACTTCCATCTTACCAAACCCAATTATCTAGCACTAGACTTTCTTATATAGAGGTTATGCACTGACATCATTTTATTCCAAAAATGCTTATCAACATTAGAATGAGTGGCATTTCTTCTAATTTGAGCAGCTCCTTGGTGACAGAAACTTTTTTGTTTGTAATTCTCAATAAATACATCCTTCCTCTACCAAACAGCAGCTTATTTGGTAGAAAACTTTAATTTAAATGTACAATAGTGGGCCATTTTAAAAAAACAGACACATTTTAAACTAATTTTAGCAGATTTAAATGAACTCTAGTATGTTTTTGATTAAGAGACATTATAACAAAGATAAAAACAAAACAAACTGTGCATTATAGGCTCTTTTACATCCATATTTTACCTCACTATGAGCTGCTCCTTTATGTGCAGATTAAACCGCCGCTGTGACCCAGAAACCAGTTGTTCTGCGGAGTGTGAAGTATGTCCGTGAGGGGCCAGGTTAATAATAGTCCCGGTGAATTCAGTGGACAGCTACTTCTGCAGGAGCCAAGTCAATGGTGTAAATAAAAGCAGAACATCTGTAAACAATGGTGCAGGTGTTGGTTAGTACGACAGGTGAGAGTTCAAGGCCCTAAAGACTGTCACTAACATTTAAGCCGTTTCAATCATCTGCCTAAACATAAGCTTGCTTTTTTGTACAGTTTAAGGCACAATATTAAATTTATGTTAATTTGTGGCGTCCTCAAAAAACATGCAGCAATCTGAACTGAAAATTGTGTTGTAGTGTATTGTGAATGAAGGGCTTCAATTGAGGCCAAAGTGACTATCAATATTACAAATTATTTAAGCCAGGGGAGGGCAATTATTTTTACTCAAGGCCATGTTTAAACCCAGAATAGTGGTGGAGGGCCGGACCGCCAAATATGGTGTAACAAATTCTGATTACTGCAAATACATTTCTTTGACAGATTACAGAAGGTCAGTACAAATAAAAGGTTTGCTCTAACATAATAAACGTGTAACATTTTGAGATTAAGCTAATAGTTTTATGAAAATAGTCAAAAGAGTCAAGCTTAAGAAAGTTATAATTTACTAGAAAAAACTCAATACAAGAAAAAAAGTAATGTTTTTTTTAAGAATAAAGTTGAGGCCATAAAAAAGCAAATTTATAGAAGTTTTATGAGAAAACAATTTTAATTTATGAGAAAAAAAAACAAAACTAAATATTATCAGGTCTTGGATTTTTATATGTATAACAATGTTCCATGATCCAAAGTACAATTTTAGTTTCATAAAACTTAAGTTTAATATTGCAAAATTGCTTTTTATGGCTTTGACTTTATTTTCATAACATTGTGAATTTAGTCTTGAAATGTTAGAAGCTCATTGTTGTAGCCCATGTTTTTGTCTCTTAAACTTGGTCATACATGTCTGTTTCTCAAAAACATGCCAGGGGCCTGATTAAAACAGGTCGCGGGCCGCATTTGGACCCCGGGTTGCAATTTTCCCAGGTCTGATTTAAGTCATAGTGACATGACAAGTTGAAATGGAGCAGTTTGAGTTTTGGAGATGCAGGCCACTTAAAATGCAGTGATTTTTATATAAAGACCTAAATCACAACTTCACTTTCAAACATTATTAGTGCCGAGGTCAAACAGCACATTTAGTTTTTTTTTTAGATTAGTTGATTATCTAAATGTCAGGAATCATGTGCAAAATCCTATGAAAGAGAAGATGCTATGCTTGTTGTGTACGTTTGAGGGAAATGATCTTGACAGATGGAACTGCTCTTTTTGTTTATACAGTATCTGCTTTGGACAAAAAAGGTCAGATGCTGGTAAGTTACACATTTTGAGAAGCTTGAGACAGCTACATTATAAATACATTAAACTAACAATAGACACAGTCGTCATTGTGTCCTATTTGGGGGCGTGGCCTGCTGAAAGGGAAAGTCGTGTTGGAAATCAATTGTTAAGACATGGGAAGCTAAACTTTTTAGCTCTTTTAAGACGTTTTCTGGCAAATTAAGTGTATTTTTGGCACAACTAATTCAAGTTGAGTCACAACCAAGTGTAAATGGAGGTTGTTGATTTGGCGTTATGTCAGAAAGTTTTCAGATTCAGACGACTATTAATCCTACGAGAGGCAATTAGTGAAAAAAGCACATCCACAACTACAAAAAAAAAATCACCTACAACACATAATAGAGCAATTCTGAACAAAGAGGAGCTTTGAGGTCATTAACCAATACAGTAAAAAAACAATCTACTTTGTTCCGTACAGAAGCAACAAACTGACAAACAGCCTGCTCAGTGTCATACGTTGCACGAGCGCCCTCATAAAGTAAACCGAAAGTTAAAGAAAGATGCTAAAACACGCCAGGTGGCACTAGCATCACGTTAGCATTTAGCTCGCAGCTACCGTTAGCATTGTTGGATGTATTTACATTGTTGGACTATTGGATTACCTTATTCATCTCCATGTCTTCGTGTCCATATTTGACACAACATATTTCCTTAAGTCCACACTTTCATTTGTAGTCGTTGAGCAGTGACTAAACTTTAACTTTACTCCAGGAAGACGCATTAGTGGGCGTGGCCTGTGATGCGAATTGTATCTATAGAGATTATGCAGTGACAAAACTTTATTTGAAAATTCTTCTCAACATAGTATGAAAGTATGAAAAGAACACCTGATAAAGTGTTTCTTAACTTTATTTGCTCTATTTTTTCTTCAGTAGAGTCTGTTGTCACGGCAACAGTGCAAACTTCAGCTAGCTTGTTTGCTAATGGTCGTTTGGAGATGGGGCATTATAATTCACTCATCTATTGAACTAAAAACACATTATTTAAGTATTGAAAGTTAATGAGTTGAACTGTGGGTGACTCTAAAGTTTGTTTCAGTGAAAAATGCGAAAGAAAAATAAGTGCTGCTGCTGTTTTCTGCTTTTCTGCCACTGTTTACCTGACTTTCTCTTTTACATGGCATATATAAATTCAATATTTAACAGTTAGTTGTGTTTGTTTATATTTATTATCATCTGCAGCTGCTTTTTCCTATTTTAGCTGTGTTTTGAGCCCTTACAGAAAAAATTGTGATTTGTCTCCATTGACTCTCATTCATTTTTGCCACTCGCTGCTGACAAACTGCAATGTCAGCTGTATAACGAGGCCTAAAGCTGCACACACTTTATGTAATTATGTTAAAATGATCTTGTCTTGTTCACGCAGACCAGATCTCGTCTTATTTTGTGAAAGTAGTATCTCTTTTAACACTAATAAATGAAAAGTGGACAAATCCATAACGCGACGCCAAACAGGACATTTGAAAACCTGTAACAGGCTTTGGGACAGATCGTCTTAGTAATTAAACCTGATGAGAGGAGCACGTTTGGAGCTCACACAGTTACATACGCATTTCAAATATTATTCATTACCCCTTAAATAAAGGCCTGGTTCAGAAATCTCATTAAGCTCGGGATAATTGTGTGTGTTTAATTATAAGCTGTAGCAGGAGGGAGCGTGAAAGGAAGCAACATTTTTTGGAGAAAGTCACACAGCACATGACCTAGATAACAAAGAGGAGGAGCAGCTCAGAATAGCCCTGATGGTTTCACTGTGGACTGAGGAAGTGTGGTGTTTAGTAGAGGCTTGTGCATTAGATTATTATTGGAAAGTACAGGCGAAGCTAAGAACTGTAGCTTTATACTGTTTTATATCAGCAGCAGAACTAGCACTTTGTCTGAAAATGTGGTTGTGCGTTGGCATTAACAGTGTCTGAACCACAACCTATAAAGTTGTGTATATTTTATGTTCACCTGTTGTGTATATATTGTTTGCTAATCAACAATGTCTATACACAACAACAATTTATTTATATTATGCTTACTACATTTAGACCTAAAGCTGTAAGTCACTATTTGATAAAATAGCGGTGTTTTGGCCCACATAACAGCAGCTTGGTTTTGAGGCCCAATCACATTGTAGCAGGGCGGGCTAAGACTAAGTTAGCGCCGAGTCTGATTCAAGCTAAACAAAGATGGCTCCTCTCGTGGATGTCCGTGTTTCTGCTGCTTTTGATGCAGTTTTAGCAGAAATACGAAGTCATTTGTTTTTTGAAAGAAGAGCAGTGAGTGTATTAGTAGTTCTATCCCACTCGGACATTGGATACACCATTATGAGTTGTTGCTGTGATTGGCTAAGCACAAATAAGGTCGGCCGCTCACCCAATCAGCTCGAAGTATTTCACTAAACGCCCCACCTTTTCCCGAACACTTTCAACGAGTAAAGTCCCAGATGGATATAGTGAGAACTCAAATCGGAGTTCATCACAGATCCATGTGGTGTGAGCCAGGTTAGGGCTGGGCAATGTTCTGATTAAAACTGTATTGTGTGCTCATCACTGTGACAAAATACTTTTTTAATGAAACTGTAATATTGCTATTTCCCGTTTCTTTGTTTAATGCATCTTTCAACAATTTTAGACTGCAAAGTCATAAGACAGGTAAGTTTTAAGTTTATTTGAGCAACATAAATTACATGTATAACATGTACATGCAAAAATAAAGAAATGGTAGAAAGTAGGAAGACATTCAAGGAACTTACAGAGACCTAGCCCCTTTTACATTCGTGCTGTACATTTATCACTTAATTTGGTGTATACATAGAAATTATTTATGCACACACTCTTGCAGGAAGACACATGAGTATGTGGGACAATCGTTTATGGTTGTACAAAATAAATAAATAAATAAATTTTTTAAATATTAACGTTAAAACTACTATTAAAAAATGCCAACATTATAAATGCTTGTTTTGCAATGACACATAATGTTCTAACAAATAGATTATTTCATGTTTCATGTTTTCCTGAAGAGCTGAGGTAATTTGTTTTGTGATTTTTTTTTTCTCTAAGGCGTGGTCGCCTGTTACTCTTAAAATTTGGTCTTTGTCCTGCTCTGAGTGACAGCTGGATTTAGACATTGACAGCGAAGTAGAAACTTTTTGAAAAAGCAGATGATTTTATTTAATCAAAAAATACAAGATACAAGAATTGTGATAAAATCGAAATTGGAATATTGTGATATACATTTTTTGCCATATCGCACATCTCCAGTTCAAGAGCATAAAGAGTCTGTGTTATCTCAGCACTAGAGGCTGAAACTAACATAGCAAAAGGTTGTGTGTATGTGTGTGAAAACGGGAGCAAACCAGACGAAAGTAGCATGTAGATTTCAGTCTAAAATTCCTGGGGCAGACCTTTTTAAACAAATGCATTAGTTCATTTAAACAGCCAGGCACAGCGACACTCCACGGCCCTCCCTCGGCGCATTGCGGCCCGCTGGCTCCAACCTGCAGGCAGCCACCGGAGCTGTCTGCCACTCCCTGCTTCATTAGCAAACAAAATATAAGGTTTCCAGTCCATTAGCAATGACTTTAGGAGTGAAAGCACATAAGACGGGACTCACCTCATCAACAATGCATCGCAGTAACGGCTGACGATGAATGAGGGAGAGAGACCGCAGCCGCCTGTGTGGAGAGGGAAAATCATTAATGCAATAAAATGTGGTCCGATTAATCAAACGCCTCAAAGTCTTATGGAAATATTACAGACAGAGAATTTCTATTACATCTAATGGAATCTAATCTAATGCTGGCAGTTAAAGGCTCCGGCATCTATTATTGGGAAACACAATTTAGGAAGTTTACAGGAGGAAGCGGAGTGAGACGCTGGCTTTTCTCCGCGCCAACTCATAAAGAGACACATTACAAACCGCAGCAGAAATAACACGAGACGATATGTAATTAGTACGTCACAATCAAAATGAGCCCCTCGGACACAGTAGCGACGATCGCAGGTGAAATTACTGTGGCAATCTGTGTCCAACGACGTCAACGCGCAAATATATTCACTAATGTTAATAACAGCAAAGAGCAGCATGTTAATTTCACTAGTTTCTGCAAATGTGGGCGAGCAGAAACACACAATCTTTTGGTAAATGACGGAGTAAATGAGAAAAGTGTCTTTAACTTGAGTCTATGGAAATATTCCCCGGTCGCACATCTCCAGATAGAGCTCATTTTCAATTAAAATCTCATTTGGTGCAAAAGTACAGATGAAATCATGTTGTGAATCCACTCAGAGAGGAATGTTACAACAACATATTTACGGAGCTGGATCACTATAAAAGGAAAAAAAAACTATTGTTGTCTGTCTTAGAAATGAAACACTACTAGACTCTGATCTTGCTCCTCCAGATTTAAAGAAACATTGTGGAAATTATTTAGAATTATAAACTTCATGCACAAGAGTGAACTGTTAGTCAACATAGGGATAATAAAGCATTGTTATTCCAAAAATCTGTATCAGAAAGGTCTCAAAAACTCCAAATATTGGGTCCACAAGATTGTAGGATGACATATGTAAAGTTTTTTAGCTGTAAATGAGTAAATTTTATGTTTTCCACAAAAAAGTAGATGATTAATGCAGCACTTTGTGAAAAAACAAGACCACTGAATACTGTCTGAATTGAATACTAAAGAATTTTAGTTCTAATCAGGAGCCGAATGCAGTTCTCTGATTGGCTGAGCTTGGGTGGTTCACTCCAGTTTCACTTTGTTGTTTGTAAAAAGACGTTTACGATCATAACTGCAATCGAAAAATGAAAACATGTCTATAACCATGTGTCGATGGATTTATGAGAGGAAGTTGTCAGATTTAAAACCTAAATCAAGGTGAAAATCAGCTACCCTACCTGTAAAAGAACACACATTGTGTAAATTGTACTTTTTCAGTTTGCTGGAGTTTTGTCTGTTAGAAAATATTCGTTCAACTTTGAACTAATGAAAGTTGTTTTGATAATTTTTGCAGCATTAGCCAAACCAGGCAAGATCAGTTTGATTATTTTCCTTTTGTACTGGTAATTTCCTTTGCAGCCACCAGACTGCAAAGTTGGTAGATTAACTCAATAGGCTCTGTGCACGGAATGTCAGTTGGCTTGTTTAGATTCAAAACAGCTAATTTCTGTACTTACAAGCATTTCCTGTTAGCGTTAGCCTTTAGATACAAATACGTTTCTTTTTAAACACACAAGTGTCCTATGGTGAAAGTCTTTAACATGTTAACATTCACCACAAACTCACTGTGACTGTCTGATCTTCTGAGTATTTATCGTTTTAAGCTGGTGTAGTGAAAATCTCATAGAAATAAACTGAACAGGAAATGCTTGTATGTACAGAAGTTAGCTATTTTGAACATAAACAAGCCATTTTGAGTCAATTCCTGATATAGGAAACAGGACATCATGTGTGCTTTATAGCAACTATGGGCTTCTTTTTTTCGAAAGTCGCTTGTGAATTTTGACAGTCGCGAGTTGCGTTTTTTGGGCTTGCTCCTGAGAGGCACTTTGTCATCATAAACAAGAAGATTTTTAGCAGTTTTTTTCAAATTTTATTAGCATATTTTCTCGCTTTAAAACCTTTATTAATGATCAAATACTATTTCAAATACGTTAAAACCATTAACCTTCGTTCTGCTGTGACACATAATGTTTAATTAATTACTTTTTTGTCTGAAGTTGCTTGTTTTGGGCTTTTTTCCAAAGGCTAGGTCAGTTGTTGCTCTCTGAAAATCTGGCAACCCTGTCTTGGATCAATAACTCAAGTTAGACTTTAATCTATGCTTTGTTTTAACACAATGTGACGATAAAGATCTGTTTTAGTTGAAACTACGACCGGTGAGCTGGTTTGTGCCGTTAAACAAGTTCCTCTCAAATAATTAAAGTAATTAGCCAACTGTCTGCTAGTTAGTCGCACTAACTACCTAAACAAGACGATAAACACAAGACTCCTGAAAATTAGGCTGTTTGAATCTTTTTATTTTTTTTCTTAAAGATGCTCGGATCCAGCTTTTTGAAGTCTGATTCTGACATCAATAATTTGGTTTGTATAATTTGCTGATCTTCAAAATAAATTGTAAATGTCGATTTCTTATGTTGGCTTTCTCAGCTGCTTTGCGCTGGAAATACGGCTCCTGCAGATTCTGAACCCGGTCCACATCCCGACCCGAACTGCTCTCCTGAGAAACCTTAGCTCTTTGATTTTCTTTTTTATTTAGCTGTGTAAAAATGTTTGGATTGCCACATTTTAATACTAAAGATACACAAAAGCTAGAAAACTTTGGAAAAATAATGTTTAGTTTCGGTAAGTGAGGCCAGTGTTATGCTGTTATAATAGTGTTATGCAACTGTTCTTTATTCTGAAAGTGTCTGCTGAACAACTAATGTAACTACAATTCCAAACTAAATGAAAAGCTCTATCTTTTAACTAAGCTCAGGTCACGGCATGTTGGTTATTTGATTTTTTAAAAAGTTAACATTTTACAGCCAATTCGCTTCCAGTTCAGTTGTGAAGTTTTTTTTGCCTCAGACTAAAATGAAAGAATACTATAAGATCAGACTGTGAACAGTGAGTTCACATGATGATTTTCTCTGACAACATGTTAAATACTTTACAAATCAGGAGAATTTATAAAAGAATAAGCTATTCAGTCAATTCTAATGCTAAAACCTGACAATGTAATAATGCATGCATATCAGCTGAACCAACTACTGGGATTCAGTCATGTGACCTGGATGAGGCGCGAAATGCAAATTGGGGGAGGAAGTTATCTGCTCACGCTCAAAACACAACGCAATGAATGACAGAGACTGGGTTTACATGAAGCATGAACACAATATCAGGAAAACATACTGTACATACAGGATATATCTCTTGAAAAAAGCAGACTTTTCATACAATCTGGTGAATTCATTCACAGTTAGGCGATGGCCTCACAGGCATGTCCAAACTGCGGCCCAAGGGCCAAATCTGGCCCTCAGACCAATTTTTGTTGGCCCTCAAACCTCCTGAACAATTAGCCCCAAAACCACTAAGAATCACATTTCAAAATCAATCTGTTTTTTAAACAAATATCAAGAATTTTACTGTGTGCTGATGTTATGCTGGATCTAAATAAATGTTTTGTGGCTCAGTTTAACATTTTTTACTCTATGGCCACTTCTCTATGGCCCAGGCCCTCCATTTTCAACATGCGGCCCCTTAATGAGTTTGGACAATCCTGTAATAAATGATCTTGTGCTGCAGACGTCCTACTACACTGCAACTCAAATGAAAACATTCAAAACACTTGAGGCTTACATTAGCTACACAACTATGGTGAAACGCAGTTATAAACGCAACTAATTATTAAAATCACAAAACTTTTCCAACCTAAAAAATGTCTTTTAATATTCTCTTAAATGTGGTTGGTGGGTTTGTACAAAATACATTCTCTGAATTACTCCTAGCTTTCGATTATTTTGGGCTAATGGTAAGGTCTATAAATTACATACATCATAGCACTGATACTTGATGTTGAGGATCTGCGCCTACAATATATTTGATCCATATTAGTTTTATTTTATTTATTTATTTATTTCAGGATAGCCCCTTGAGATGCATCATCTCTTTTTCAAGGGGGCATTAGTGATGCACCGATCTGATACTGGGATCGGATATCAGTGCCGATCCAAGACATTTTGCTGGATAGAGTATCAGCTCTATGATATCGGTTCAGCAGATATCATAATTGTGTTTTTAATTGGACATAATGAGACAAATTTAGCGGCTGTTGTTAATCCAGAATGTCTCATAATCATCTCATGACATCACATTGTTTTTCAGATTAAGGTTTTAACTTGTGATTTGCACTATAATAAGTAACATTTATATCACACTTTATGACCAAATTTCCTATGCTTTGATAAGAAAAAGAAGCTATTTCAGTCCTTGCACTAGTATCAGTTAATATCGGTATTGGCAGATTCTTAAAGTCAAAGTATCGGAATTGTTGGATCGGTGCATCTTTAATCCAAGCATTGGTGCATCACTATTTCTTACTTTTCAGTCAACGTATGAGTCTGTGTTTCTTAATGTGTATTGTGTTGTAAATGTGTAAATAAACTTTAAAGATCACACCATAAAAGGCTTATGCTTGCTGGAGATAAGAGCAGGTGAAACTAGTGTCAAAATGCAACTTCAAGAGCTTTGTTACAAACATAAATAATCAGGTTTAAACATTTGTGTATTTTCTTACATTAACACATCACCTTGTACTAAAAATTACAGCTTGTACTCGTGTCATGCCATCCTCTTTAGACCCAAAACATAAAACTAGTGGCTGGACAAAATGCTATATATAAAGACAGTGATTTCCTTTCAGCTCCACTAAATCCTCCGCCTTCTTTGGACTTGCTACGCGGCCGGCACTGTCCACAGTAAATTACTCTCCTATTTTGCTAAGCCCTCACTGACAAAGCCTTAAAGCTGTTATTGATTCATTCTCTCAATTAAATAAAGCTGTGCTCTCTGGTCGTGTAAATACCCAGAGACCCAATCCAGCACAATATCCATTCTTCTTACAACGCCAAAATTATCAGTCTGCACGCGAAATTAATTTGCCCACCATTGCTGAAATAACTATAATTGCAAACTACAGCGAGAGAGAAATTGGATTGGGCTTTAATATACATTTCCAGGTGTATTCTCCATTTGTTCAAGTCAATAACATTTTTCATTAAGACGTAATAAAAAGAACTGCTCTAGCTCTTCGCCGTTCCCATTCAAAGATGAATCAGAGGCACACTTTGCGACTGCTACTTTCTCATTTGGTTTAAGACGTGAGATTAATATTCGGCAATCAGCTATAAAAATGTAATTTACATATTTATAGCCACTTGAGCCGCAGCTCACAATAGGTAAACTGTCTTAACATGATTGTGTGTAAATGCAGCATTTTCACATAAGGACATCAACAGCTGAGCGAGAATAGAACATTTTATTGTACATTATTATTTTATTGGCTCCCATCAAATCGGGTTTGAAAAAGAGGCGACTTAAAGTTCCCTGTTTGTAGAATCTATTTACGTATAAAGAGCGACACAATACAGAGTTTTTATCTGGTAAAATAAATGTTTGTGCTGGTTTGTAGAGATGTTAAGTATGTGTAGTTGTGTTAAGAGTCTGGTTGTGGACATGCGTGTGCCGGTGTCTGCTCGGTGCGTCTCTGTTGGAATTATGGGTTGGCCGAAAGCCCGCGGCGCTCAGATTTAGTTGTGACCTGAACAAACTCTCCCCAAGAGGTTGACCGGCGTTATCAGCACATTTCACAAGTTTTGCAGAGGCAACCGACTGCTCCAACCTCAAACTCATCTCTGTCATAATGGAAAGCAGAAATCATGGAGCTCAAATCCAGAGAAATAAGGACAGAGAAGAGAGCTGAGGGAACGACACTCGGCCCTCACAGAGAAATGAAAAGGTTAGCAATTATAGAATTAGCCCCATAGCTACGGCTCACTGCTTTATCTGTTCAATTGTCCTTTTGTATTTGTCTGTGCCCTGGTGAGCAGGATCTACACCTGCGCTCATTTAGTCAGTTCAACATCATTAATATAAAGAGACTCTTCTTAAAGCATTATATGTGCGACTATTAAAACTGGATTGAGCACACATAAAACATTTACAACTATTTATTACTGCCAGACATCACAGACTAAAAACCTTCAAATCAAATCTCTCTAAACTGTGTGGAAATCAGAGAAAATCAAATGAACTGGGGTGAGAAATGTCGTCAGTCAGAGCGTGTTTGTGCAGATTAGAGAACATATCAGAGACATGAGTGTGAGCAGCAGAACTCATTACCTCCTGACACACAATCTAATGAATCACAACATGGGGTGGAAGAATTAAGGACTTTCCCTAATCAATGACAAGCTGCAATGGCAGCCTCTGCTCCACAGCTCTGCCACACAGCCCTGCACACTTGTGCATATAAACACACATATAGGGCTCTGAACACAGACTGCACACTTGTGCATATAACAAACATATAGGTCTGTGCACACACAGACTGCACACTTGTGCATATATACACACTGACTGCACATTGTGCACATAGCACACATACAGGTCTGTGAACACACACAGACTGCACACTTGTGCACATGCACACATATAGGTCTGTGCACACAGACTGGAGTCTTGTGCACATATGCACACATATATGTGCACACAGACACTGCAGACTTGTGCACATAAACACACTGCACACTTGTGCACTGCATATACACATATACACTTGTGCACATACACACATACAGTCTGTACACAACAGAGACTGCACACTTGTGCACATACACACATACAGGTCTGTGAACACACACACTGCACATTGTGCACACATATAGGTCTGTGCACACAGGCTGGAGCTCTCTGTGCTCACTGTTGGGACTGGAGCTTGTAACAGTC
>CM076411.1:9384065-9581585 GCA_038363315.1 Mugilogobius chulae
TATATAAAATGCAAGAGCATCCGTACAGTGGCCTACACTACGCAGAATGTCCAGAGTTTGGGACCCAGCCGCCTTGAAGTGAAAGCACAGAAACTTCGTCTGAATTGTCATCAAAAAGTTGTACAAAAGTTAAAGGGTTACGATAAAACCACGCCATCAAATCTCTTCCGACAAATCCAACATTTCAAATAACTAAAGGGTAACACGAAGTGACGGAACACACCACCCAAGATACTCCAAACAAGACGCACGCTGAGAGATGGAATTGTCAATCCAGATTAGGTCACAACGCAGACGTGTTTGTTAAATCTAGATAAGACTTTGGAACACATTTACAGATATAGGCTGTAGATTACAAGCTTTAAAGAAGTTTGATTTTATTGCTCTAATAGGTAAAGCTGCAATAATTGGCTACCATAGGGATGTTCAATTCGTCCTTCCACATGTCTACAGACTCAAAAACTGCCACGTCTATCAAATTTCTATAGATAACAATACTAGATTATGCATTATGATCGATTTGGTGCACTTAGGTATAAGATCAAAACAAAAACAAACTTGAGACCAAGACGACACAGAGACAAGACTTGTTATAGGTTAAGACCTACGAGTACGGTACTAATAGAATGATTTCTGTGCGATGGTCCATGCGATGTAACCGAACATGCAACGCACATCTTTGGGCAATTTTTATAGTAATAATCAATATTAAAAATGATTGTGACGATGGTATTTAGTTGTTTGTGTCGCAATGTGGGTTGTGTTAGCTCGAGTGTTATATATATCGGCGAAAAACTGTGTTGCCGTGTAGGGTGGCACACAGGTCGGGCTTATTCCGTGTGCCTGCATCAGGGAGTGGCGGCCATCATGGAACTCCTGCTGTCGGTTATTTAGCAGAGTGTGGTGGCAATGAAATGTGGTCTCTGTGTCTAAAACAAGACCAAATGAGCTTGATTTCGAGACGAGACCAAGCAACGTGTTCTCATGGCTTGTGTGTCTACACAACGCCATCATTGCGTGTCATGACGACACTTCTGCGTTTACTACACGCTCATTTTTTGCGTGGTACAGACACGCGATTTCCTTTTATTTGTTTTATTCAAACTCCTTTGAATAAAACAACAAAATGAGAGCTCGCCGTTTCGATAAAGTATGAACCGTCTGACAGACGCTGGCTCCACCTTTTTTTTCGCAGTTTTTTCACTCACTTGAATGTAACTTTTAAGGGTCGTAGGGTCGAATTTCACTCACAGAAGTTAACCCAGCAGCATAACTTTTGTTTTTGCAGAGTGATAAACTTTTGTTGTTAGCTGACAACAGCCCTAGCTCAAGTTATTGCTCCAGCTTGGTCAATGGGCGGCAGCTTTTTCTGCATATCGGGTGTGCGCAGATCTCCCATGTTGAAAACAAATAATCTCTCTGTAGACACGTATATATGTGAGAACAAGACCTGTTTAGTTATAGTCTACGGCTATGACAAAAGAGAGTCGTTGCTATGCTTCTCACTTTTTCTTAAATTTAGGGAGGAGTCTTTGTGAATCAAACACTCAAATACTAAAATAGACAGTGGACATGAAGTGTGATAAAATCAAAATTAGATTTGGCTTGAAGAAAATTGTGATCTAAGGGAAGCTAAGGGAAACAAAAACCTGACACAGCAGAAATATTTGTCTCACACAAACACTAAAAATGCTAAATTTGAGATGGTGATTATCTGCTTCATGTAATATGTTGTCTGTCCACCTTCAAATAGTAAATTGAATGCAAAACGCTCACAAGATAGCACATAATTTCCTTTTCAGTTTATACCTGCAATTTAGCACTTGTCTTGAAACATGAGCCCTTAGTTTCTCTTTAACAAGACAGCCCTTTCAACCAAGCGGTGTTTTTATGCGCGGTATATAACCAACGGAGTGCAGGACCATTGATTTAAAGTGGGTTAAGCAGAGTTTAACCTGCTCCTTCAGTCCTCTCACTGCGTCCGCCGAGACTCTCACCACCGTTTAGTGACACATCGCAGTTTAAAGGTGCAACACAGAGTCAGGGAACAGGGGACGAAATAGTCAAGCCAACTCGGAGTTTTAACTAGCCTGGTTCCCTCTGCCCACACTCATTACTGGCTCAGTCCATTTGTCCTTGTAGCTTTTCACACGGACGCGTTTCTGTTACAACTTGCCACAGCCACGGCCATTAGGTGTAAATGGAAGTGTGGAGGCTGGCTCTCTGCTAGGCACATGTTCAGCCCGGACACGGAGGCCAGCACATCCATTAAACCGCAGCTTTAACAGTGTAACCGTCCGTCTCAGTACCATCACCGCAAAGTACTGGACAGCTGCCCAGGTCGCCAAAACCACTGCACTGCATATGCTTTTTATACCGCTCCCAAAAACCTTGCCTCTATCAAATAAATATACTTTCAGCTACCAAATAAAACATTGAAAACTATACCTCTCCAGAGAACAAGCTATCTAAAATCGACGAAGTTTAATAGTGTCCCCTCAAAAGGTTACTCAAAGTTAGATATTCTTTCAGTAAAAATTAAATTCTGTATCACACATCTGGGGTTAAAAATCTTGTAGCAATTTGTCAGTAATAAAAGCAATTAATAAAACGACTCAACTTGTAAAATTACAATATGGAAGCAGAAACAAATGGTAAAATTGTAATCTGTTTACATTATAGATTGTGTTTACACTATGTTTTGCTGTTGTTGCAGTAATAAATAAAGGAACTATAGACAATGATACTTTGACACAATTCAGTGCAAAAAACATGAAGAAAAAACTGTTTTATACCAAAAAAATCTTTGGAATATAGCCATAATGATTTGCACAAACTGTTAAATGTACTATATTTCGGTATGTGCTTGCAATGTCCCAGCTACATACAATAATGTTTTTAGCATTCTGTACATTGACTGTGAGGCGGGTTCGGTTCCAGATACGTGCAGGTTCCTTGCAAAGTGCTTTGTACAGCTCCGATTCATGTGGAATCCACGTGGCTTTTGGGACTAGCTCAAGGCGATGTGCCTTAAGCTAGTCTACAAGGCACATCACAAAAACCCTGGACGTATCTCGAACTGAACGCTGTCAGTATACGGGAGTGTTAGCATTCTGACATGGCCACTTCTTAAAGTTGTGAAAAACACATCAAAACATGTTGTTGTGAAAAATTCTGAGCCTCAGAATGCCTTAGGTAAGTCAGCAAAACATGTAGATGGAAAAACATAAATATAGTATTTGTATTGTTCAGTTTGTCTCTAAACAAAATTGCAATAAATATACTACTAAAAGTACATTGTGATAAAATTGTACCATGATAAATCCACATTGTTACATCCCTCTTGGCATTTTTTGTAAAAGCTTACTCCTAAAGCAAGCTGGAAGTTTAAAAATATTCCAAGTATAGGACCATTTTACTTCCAGGTTCAGGCCACATTTAGTCTCTATTTCGATGTGCTGTGTGTGGAGGTGTGAACGGTCTAAACTCCAGCCTCCAAGACTTAACTTGTGTTCAATATGAAAAACAACTTAAAAACCTTTTGTAAAAGCAGTCAGTGTTTCAAAATGTACTGCACCTGCCTTCACACATCGCTTTACACAAGTGACTTTTGCAACAAAGTAAACAACAACTTTGCTTCAAATGACTTTGTACTCTCCCAAAGTGGCGCAGAGATCAGCTGAAAATGAACGATTAAAAGTTACAAGACACACAAAGCTTACCGCCTTTTTCATTTTTGGTAAAGTAGCTCTCAGGGGAAACATTTTGGGGAACCTCTGCTTTAGCCTTTGTCAGAAGTGTCACATTTTAGAGTTCTTAAGTGTCTTGTGGGCTGCTAAATGGTTTTGTCAGATGGTAGAGAGGTTTAGGTCCTGTACCACAAAATAATCTTTTCCCAGCCGGACTGATCCCAGGTGTGTGAAAAGCTACATGCCCCCTCGTCCCTGTTCACACTCCTCAGATCATGTTTGGAGATTTCAGTGGCCGACTTGAACTTGTGGTTGTAATTTGCTCCTCGTGGCATCAAACTGGCATTTCTACTGTTGGTTTTGGATAGATTTTTAAAGGGGACCTATTTTGTTAAATCCATCTTTCAAGTTTTCTCATTATTATTTTGTATTTAGACTGATTCATGCATGTTTGAGTAATCTTGTATTGTGCTGCAGCTGATGCTCAAGTGCTCAGAAAATTGTTATTGTTTTCACTTGTCTGTATTTAATTGCGAGAACTCAAAAATCTAGATTCCGAGAAAAACATTTTAAAATTTGCTGCATATTAAAGTTAATCATGAAGAGTTGGGCTTATCAATTCTGCAGTTTTGAACAAAAAATTTATTAACGTGTTTACATTTCTGGGCTGCTTTAGATTAGTTGTGTGCTTTATAATGAAAAACAAAAGTGAAGCTACATATATGTTTGTTCCTTAATAAATAAATGAAAAAAAAAGTAAATTGTCTGTTTATATATTGCTTTCATACCCTTTAAGGCACCCAAAGGCTTTAGGATCCACTCACCCAGTGTACGCAGACACTGAGGCAGTGTGAGTTAAGTGTCTTGCCCAAGGATACAACGACAATCCACTGATGATCCAGCGGTCTCCCATCCAAGTACTAACCAGGCCCTAACTTGCTTACCATCTGAGATCTGAGGGGATCGGGTATGGCCACAAATCAAAAAGAATAGCTAAAATGAATATAATTTTTTCAACGAAATCACATGTGATAAAAGGTTCAATAATGCTGTAGAGATTAAAAAATAAAATAACTTCCATTATTGTGAAGTCACAATATTCTATAGGTCAATGTTTTTGCAGACAAAAAGTGCAGCTAAAATAGTTTTTGTATGCATCTATGTATCATATCTATGTATCATACTGTATGTATGTAAGTTATTGGGTTATAACTAATGGAAACCACCAGACAGAAAATGTGTGAAACTACCTTTAGCTCTGGGCTATTCAAATGGCGGCCCTGGGGCCAAATGTGGCCCAGTAAGATATATGTTTTGGTCTAGCTTAATCAAACAGACCATAAAGCAGGCCATATAAACTGTATTTGCTATGCACTATGTTAGCTTTTGGTCAGTAATGCAATGTGCATCATTATAGTAATTATAAGATCTTCTTAAAGCAAAGACATTGAAAAGGAAATGTGCTTATTTACTATTTTAGTAAAATGTTATGCTTTGCTTTAATTAATTTGATTTAATATTTTGTCAGTTGGAGATAGATTTTACTCAAGAACAGTAATGAGTTGAACCGTTCGTGATTCTAAAGTCTGTTCATAAAAATGCGTGATAAACCTCAGTGTCTGTGAAAGCAGTATATTTCTAGTAAAAAGTACCATTTCAAGTTGGTCGAATTTGGTGTAAAACAAATTTGTAGTCCGGCCCTCAGATCCTAATCCCCCGAAAAATTTAGCAGGAAAAGTGGCTCTTGCACTTCATCTGGTCTCTTGAGTGTTAGTATGTAAACACAAGGGCTAAGGTCACGTTTAGAAGGCTAAGTGTTTAAACATATCTACTGCTGTGTACAATAAAGTGTAACTAAATTATTAGAAGGATTTTGTAACGGGACATGCTTCAGTGACTTCACCTTACACCCTAAACTAACATTACCATAAAAAACCATGACTGCTCAATTCTAAAAACTTCATTTTATTTTCAAAGTGTCCTGTTCAGAGAATGTTTGCTGCCAAAAAGTTTAACCTCAAGGTCTGTAGCTGCGCAGTTCTCCCCATAAACTGAATTCTACCACATTCAAAAGCATAACATGGATTTATTTGGTTAAAAAATGTGGCGAGAGAGATGACGGTCAGCGCAATGTCAAGTCCATTTTATTTAGAAAGCACGCTAAAATTACTCTGGTGCAAGGGCTTGACAATTTGCTTAACATTAGACCCTGAACTAAAATAAATGTCTTTAAAAGCCTGAGCCTGCAGATCGAGGACAGTAGACTGAGGCGGACTGGAGCGAGGCAGAGCTGGCGGAGTCCGGGTCAACGTAGCCGTTAAGCTAACAGCAAGGACACTCAATTACCACAACTGCTCTCTGCGCTGACCCCTCAATTAGTGTGTAACTGTAACAATCTGCCAGAGAGCACACTCATTCATCAGCCACTGACCGAAGCAGCCAGCACACTCTCCAAACAGTGCACCAGGGTCGAATTAGAGCCGCCCTTTGAAACTAGCCTCCTCAATACGCTGGCTTTAGTCCTATAAAGTCTGTGATGGGTGCAGTCCCAACACAAATGCAATGCCACAGTCACTTAACATCAGAGGCAGAGAAATCATATGGGACGTGAGTGTGTTTGTTTCTATGTCCATGTCCTTATGTCAATGATAATGTTACCATGTTTGACCTATAACTACACATGTGTGACAAAGATTAACTCGAATGGAAATGCTGCTTAAAAGGAGTCAGGACAAGAAATTTAGAACTTAGTACATGTTTCATTTAAAATAAAGCAAGAAAAATAAATAAAAATACTCATAAATGAAAAATGCTGCCTGACTCAGTATTCAAAATACATATTGTCTGGCCACCATGTCGCTCTTTCCAATTTCACTGGGGTGATTGACAGAATAATTAATTAATCAGCATTGGCATTTTCCCACATGAAAATACCAAGGACTATAAATTTCCACATTCCTTTAGCCCCTGTTTAGTCAGAGGAACTACCTTGTCCCCATGTTTGCGTTCACACAGCAACAGTTTCTGAAAGTGGGGCTAAAAAGCCTGTTTAGTCAGGAACATTTAAATAAGTCTTTTTACATAAAACTATGATCTACAAAAACTAAAATCATCACTGAAATCAACATAAAACACAACTATTCACTATTATTCCTAATATTAGTTACAATTTACATTTATTTATTTATTTGGGAGCTTCTGCATTTAATGTTCTAAGTATTTTTCTTTGGGATAAGGAAAGCTTGTCTAAATATCAGAAAATATATAACATATTTCCATGTGCTTGTGTCACCAAAAAAGTCCCTGGTCTGACTGAAAGTACCTGCCCCAGAGCAGGAGCTAAAAAAAAGTCCCTAAAGTGTGGCCCCAGTCCATAGTTCCTGTTCTGTCTGAACGCGCCTAAAATGGGGACTGTTAACTAAAAAAATTCTAGGAACTGAAACAAGTTCCTACAGTGGGAAAAGGCCTTTTGTTTTGTGTATGAAAACAAACATGTCTGCTTACAACAAAATAAATACATGGAAAAATATAATGTGGAACTGAAAAAAATAACGAATTTCTGCAGAATCAATGAGAAAGGTGAACGAAGTTAGATTTTTGTCTGAATGACAGACAACCAATCATCTCCTTTGTTTCATGTGCGTCCAGCAAATAAACTAATCTGATGGTCTGGTTCGTTGTGGAGTTGATCTGAAACGCAGGCGGGTGGAGAAGTGATCACAATCTCCCTTTGCAGTTTGCTGAAGCGTGGGCTCCCAGGAAAGTAATCTAGACACATGGAGGGTCACACACATCACATTGCATATAATGCATAAACATTTTTAAAGAAATGTTTGAGCGTGATCATGCTGTTCTTGTGCGCTGCTTTGACAATAGTTATTATTACTGTAAAGAAACAAGGAATTATGAAAACTGTGTTACTGTAGTGTTCTGAGAATTTAATCTGAATTGTTCTTTTAAAATAAACCAGTCTTTCAAAGGACCCAATGGATTGTTTAAACAAAGGTCCAAACTAGTGTGTGTGCATTTTAATGAGGCTTCTAGAAGTATTTTAAATTAAGTTCGTCAGGTGGGAGGAGAATGCTAAGGGCAGCTATTGTATCCACTGGTTAATATGGAGATCACACTCTGGGATAAAAACCCAAGTAAGCGTGACAACATGGTCCATATATAAATGCTCAACTGCATGGTATTAAACACATGGATTTCCATAAAGATAAGCAGGTACACAACAGGGCTAAACTGTGCAATGTTCAATTTTTGCAAAACATGTTTTTCAGCAGTTTACACGATTTGCTCCGAATGCATTCTGTTCCCAATAATTCTTGATCACAATGTGTTTAGAAATGGTTCTATTAACTTGAGCAAGGTTGGGACACTAGCATGAACAGTAGAGGTGTCCAAACATTTTACATCATTTACACGTATGTTGAAAGAAAGACTAAATGGAGGGCCAATCTGGACCAAATAAAAGTGGACATGAAGGTGAAATCCCTCATTCGTCCTGAAGTGATCGATAGTAGAAAGTAGTAGTTACAGTATTACTGCCACCAAACAGGTTTTAAGGTGTAGCCCCTCCTCAGGACTTTACTCAGTATAAATACAGCCAGTTTCAGTTCACTTAAAGGGGTAGGACCACATAAGTTCTTTGAACTTCCTACTCCTACTCCTTTTGAGCATCACTTTCTGTTGCAAAACGTTCCTGTTGTAAACTGTTTGTTTTATTTTATACAGTTCTATGAAGGGATTGTTGCTCAAATAAATCAATCAACAACAAAATATCCATCAGACTGACAATGACTTTCGGATGAGAGTCGAAACGTCTTTATCTTCTGAAACGCTGTCCAGATGATACTTTGAAGTCTTTCTACTAAAAGTGGACATGCAATTAAAAAAAAAAGTTAAATTAGCTACAATACATATTTGGTCTTAAATAGTGCACAGTCAAATTCTTGATACAGATTTTAAAAGAAGTCGATTTTTGAACTCAGTGTAAAATGCATTACTTTGGTCAAATTCTTGAGGTCTGAAAGTCAACAGAAATTGGTCTGAAGGACACATTTGGTCCCTGGGCTGCAGTTTGGACATGCCTGACTAACAGCATAAATACTAGAAAAAAGAACTTCTTTGATTATTCAGTAGAAACAAAATGCTTTTTTGTAGAAGCAGATGGGACACTGCAAACTAATTTCCTTCGAATAGATACTTTGACAATATATCTGCCTAAGCTAAATTGTTTTGTGTTGTGTCCTCTGGTAAATATGGATTTTAAAGGTCCAATATACGAATCTAAAAGATCAAATTGCATGTAATATTTGTGAATAAATGCAAAGTACACGATTAAAGCCATACTGTGAAAAACCCTCAACACATTGAGCGTCTTAATTGCTCGACCAACAATGTCCAGAAGCAGTGCAGTAAGTAATCTTAGTGTTGGAGTAAGTAAGTCCCAGATAAGGTCTTGGCAGTTAATGGTGGCTGCGGTTATAGCCCAGAGTCCCCACAGAGCCAGTCTGTGCTGTCCATGTGCTGTCACCACGGCCCGCTGCAGCGCACTCGCCTTACGCCTCCTGCTGTGGTTCCCGTTGCACCGCACTCCACACGCCCCGCACTGATGATTTAATTATGACCCAGGCCCATGCACTTGCTCAGGTCGAGTTTCCAGACAGGGTAAAGCCAGCAGGGCAGACTCTGGTTTCCAGCAGCACACAGCTAACAAACACTCACTACTCAGGAGGAGGAGGGAGGGGGCTCTTTGGTTCTGACGCCTGGATTATTCATGACAGGTAATGCTGACCGGGCCACTGTCCGCTTCACTAATATGTTTCTGTCTGGCTTTGATTAGAGTAGCTGCAGTGTAATGATAAGCATTGTTTAACAGTGAGAGAAAGGGAGTAGACTTAAACAATCCAGTCAATGGTGATGGCTGAAATGGTCATCTCAAGACTCACATTGTATTGACCTAAACTACGCATGTCCAAACTTTTTTCCTCAAAGGGAGTTAGTCAACAGAAAGACAGCCAATTGTGGCCATACAAAAGCAGTCAAAGATTGTATATTATAAATGGGTGCATTTAGGACAGGTTAAAGTAAGCCTCTATTCAGACTTAATAAACCAATAGGACAAGTTGAAGAGCATCTGCTTTGTCATTGTCTTCGACGCACTCATCTGCTTGCCTGGGATCCAGAACCCACACTTCAGCAAACTGCAAAGAGTGGGTCTGGTCGCCATGTCCTCCGCCTGCATTTCAGGTCAAATCCACATCGTACCGGGCAATCAGGTTAGTTTATTTGCGTGACGCAGATGAAACAAAGGAGCTGATTGGTCGGCTGTCATTTAGACCAAAATCTAACTTCATCCACTTCACATTAAAATCGTTTTTTGCTTCCCTCATTGATTCTGCAGAAATCTGCAATGTTTTTCAGTTCCACATGATATTTTTTTCATGTATTTTTTTTTTCATGTTGGTTTTTACACAGCAGAAGATGCGTGTCTCTGATTGGCTAAGTAATCTGTAATCATGGCTACAGAACTCCGAAAGAGGATTTTCCAGGCAACTCATATGCACTCTTTCAAGACATAGTAAATGTTAAAATGCAATGCTTGACATACTAGGGAGCCAAAAAAAAAAAGTTAAAGGCCACATTTAGGACCCGAGACATAGTTTGAACAAGTCTGATCTATAAAACTTTGGAGTAATGAGGCCTTATGAAAAAGAGGTTTTAATCTGAATATATTTCACAACTTGAAAATGTATAGCACTAAAGAAACAATATATATTTATATACATTAAGTTTACAGTTCTTTCAAATGTGTTTGATACTTAAAAGCATCTTTGCCTGTTGGCTTATATAACTGTACATTGTCCTGTGAAAACTTCACCTTACACTGTACATACGCTTAAAGACATATTTTAGCTCTTTTTAAAAAACTAAATCATTGTAATTTCTTCTAATTGTACTGACTGTACAAACTGTGGAGGATCATGTTTATGTTGGTGCAAAGGGTTGTCTATTCAAACATTGCTGATTCAATTACGTCTATGAGCAAGATACTTTTCTCTATTTCAACATATTACAGAACATTAAGCTTAAAAAACTGCTGAATCATGTTATAACTGATTCATGCAGACCAAAATCCAATCTGGCCGTGTTATTTTCTGTATTGGAGACGTTTCCACGCTGACGTTCAGAATAGAGTCTGTCTGACAGTTGATCTGAGTGATCTGTGGGCCCCAGGACACTGACCCCTGAAACTCTCCTCTGCATCTTATTTACATCAGCCCCGCGTTGACATTAAGTATTGACAAAGAGAAGCTCAGCAGTGTTTCAACAAACCAACATCTCATCCACACCATTCCAAAGACAAATGAGAAAATACCTGCAGCTCAAGTTCTCATTAGTTCAACCTAACACGAGGAAAGATGTTGTGGTGAGGACTGTTGTAAGCTATAAAAGGACAGTGATAATGCTGTTTACCAATATATTTCAAGATACATTTAGAAATATTTAAGGTGCAATTTTTTTACCAGCTTAAACAGTTAACAAACAGATCTATTAATAAAATTCACATGTTTCACACTTACTAATGTATTGTTAAGTGTCCTGCGCTTCATATTTTTTCACCACAATGAGTTTAGAAGCAACAAAGACATGTCAGTATGCTTGCTAGGTATATCTCAGGCTAAATACAATCAATTATTTGCTGATGATTTTCGAATCGAAAGATCGAAAACCAATCTTTTGTCAGTAACAGTGTGTAGTTTGGAGCAAACGTCAAACTTTGAGAATTGAAAATTGATATACAGTTTCAAAAGAATCTAATAAATGGGACATAATAAAAGTTTTTGTTTATGTTTATGAATGGCATTTTTCATTTGATTTTGAAAAATCGAGATCAATCAATATGAGAAAAAAAATTGTGATTTTTTTTTTTTCCAGATCACCCAGCCCTAGATTTAGTAAACAAAATGTTCTATTATTAGACGTGGACAGATGAGCACTTAGAGCACACTATTTTTTTTAACCGTGCCGTGCTCAAGCCTGATTGCCGAAAATTCTCTGTTTCGCACTCACACCTGCACAAGTGAACCGAGCCACAGGCCGGTGACGTCATCCTCTGGAGCCAATCGAGTTGACATGTCATGCTAAAGCGTGGATCAAGTGCTGAGGTGATAATACTATAGCGGGGAAAATAAGTCCTGTGTGCCGTCATATCTCTAATATAACGAGGCAGACCTAATTTTGACCGTAGCTCCTCTGTCAGGCTTTGGATTGAAAATTGCGTGGCGAAGCAAGAGCAACTCTCTGGTCATAAAGCTAATGCAAGGCAGACACATATCCACCAAGGTTGGCGCAGAATTTATCCCAGCACCTCCTCAGCGCTCACAATACGCTTGTATGCTAAAGTCTTGCGTGTGCATGAGTAACCATGGGGTGTTGATGCTCACCTCCTCCAGCCGCGCTAGAGTCAGATCCATGCCGCGCCTGAGCAGGGTTTGTTTTTCTCACACTGGACAAATAAATCGCGCTTTAGGCTATCTGGCTGGGCATGGGCTGGTTGTGCTAGTGCGAGTGCACACTAACTTTCATTTGAAGATACTTTGACAGTTTTTTTTTAGAAATACCTGGTGCAATAAACTAACTAAGCAACCAATACTATTTCCCTTCCGTCATCTCAATTGTAACACAGCTTTTGTTAGCCTAAAGCTTAAAAATACACTTAAATACAGTTTAATCATGTAAACATTAGAATCGTAAAGAAATTATTCTATTGTAGTTGCTCTTATTATTTCACCAAAATGTACAATAGAGACAAGCACGTTTGTTTTACATTAAATGCTTGATTCTAAAGAAAACAGGGAATTTCAAATGCATATAAAAGGGAATGAATTAAAGTAGAATAACATTGTTTTTTTTTAAACTAAAAGTAGACACGTGTAAGTCTCATTTGATGTACAACATGTCATTATCCATATGCACAAAGTTTTTTGTGAGGTTGTGAATATTTAAGATCAGTAAAAAGCTCTGGCAGACTAGAGAGTGCAAAGCAAGAACAGGCTAGCAGTGAAAGAGTTAAGTATTAAGTATGTTCATGTATTTTGGTGCTTCATACATGTGGGAGAAATGCCACTTGATTAAAAATATTTGCAAACAGTAACACCAATTTCTGCTTCATTGAACTAAACTGCATGACATCTCATCAGCGGTTCAGACAATAACAATAATTCCCCTTTTTACTGAAACAACAAGCCAATTTAAGTCGAAACAAGGGATTAAAGCTAAAACTAAACTAAGGTTTGTTGCAAAAATGAACAGTGTCAGAAACAGGCATTTGTGAGCTGACAGCAGCCGCACTGGGGACCGACTCCGAACCAGCAGCTGTGATTGGATTTCAACACTCACATAATGTTTACAGCAAATGACAGACATGTTTCTTTTACTGCTCTAAATAACACATACTCTTCGCGCGGGCCCTTGGAGCAAAGCTGTTTTAATTACAAAGACAAGTGGAAAAACTGTGGAATCGGACTGACAGACACCTCCCGAAGCAGAACGCGGCCATTCCTCTGAAAGCAATCTACTGTATAGCACCTCTGCGAACAAACCAAATCAATTCTGCTGGATTAGTTAATAGTTGGGGACAAAACGCTAACAAATCAGGAGTTGACGCTGAGAAGACTGCCATAAACACAGCTCTATGGATTTTCCGCACGTCTTGATTGTGTGAGGAGCGGCGCGTTGTTGCATTATTGACTTTGCGCGTGGCGGTCTGCAGCAGTTAGACCCTACGCTCGCTCTAATTATGGCGTCATAAACAGCGCAGGGCATTAGCAGGACCCACTCACGGCTTTGTAAAGGGTTCAGGCCAGTCAGTATCAATCACTGACAACCGAGGAAGTCAATATGTCTCAACAGGCAAGGAGAGAAA
This sequence comes from Mugilogobius chulae, assembly GCA_038363315.1. Lineage (NCBI taxonomy): Eukaryota > Metazoa > Chordata > Actinopteri > Gobiiformes > Gobiidae > Mugilogobius > Mugilogobius chulae. The sequence continues at coordinate 9,397,686 of CM076411.1, forward strand.
CAGGAGAATCACCAGAAGAGTCGTACTATACGTCGGGTCAATCGAGTGAGAGAGCTGTTCTGTTAATCATTGTGATGCAAACTATTAAAAAGGGTTATATTTAAGATTCACAATGAAACATGAGTAAAAGAGGGACTGAAACGACTAGAAGACGTGGATCAATAGAACATTTGAGCTTGGTTAATAAAGCAGAGAGCGCAAATGGGAGACAAATGTGTTAAACTATGTCCATATAACAATAGTCCTTTTGTTGTTAAGTCGATTAATCGGTCGATGTTTTTTTAGTCGACCAACATTTTTATTTGTCAACATTTAAATTACATAACAAATGACTTATGTGCCTGAAATAAGCAGTATTTACCACATTTTGAGTAGATTTTGACTGGTTTAAAATAAGACTGTCAATGGAACAAGCATAGAATGTCTCATTTGCTTAATATGAAAAATACACATTTATTCTGACCTGAGATCAGCAAAAATGCTTTGCACTTAAAATAAGATCTACATGTATGAGTTCTATTGGCAAATCGTCATAAAAGTTATATATTCTCAATTATCATGACAGATGCTACTTAATTCAACGCCTTTCTTTACTTGTTTGTAGTTTTCCAGTGTATGTTGAACAGCAGCAAAAAGTAGTGATTTAGCTGAAGATTTTGGGACTAAATCATTCAGGCTAAGCTGCATTTCTTCATATACATACACATCATGTTAATTTTCTGTATAAATTGTTGTTGTTTGCATGAACTCCAAAACAATTTAGTCTTTTTGAGCACAATTTGGGTCAAAACAGTCAGATCAAAAGATACTTTTTAGCTCCAGAGCATTGGCCACACCCCGTTTAGTGGATAGGACAGGATTTTAGTTGACCAAGAATTTCTTTGGTCCACTACATCCCTACTAGCAGTTACGGTTTATAGAATAGTATCCAATTATTAATACATAACTACTTTTTGAAGTCTATAATGATATTTCAGTTTCAACTAATTTCTCTTTTTTCCACTTCTAACACAGAATTAGTATTGCCCACACAAATGAAAATATTTATTTATGTGAAAATAAATTAACAAAAACTGTAATGTTATGTCGCATCAGAAAGTGGTGGAGTTTGTACAGCAAATTCATCAGTTTTGGAAAATAAAATATAACATTGCCAGTGTTGCTTAATAAAGCTTCATAAAAGTGCAACTTCTGCCACTGAGTTCAACTGATTTGCTACATCACCTCTACCAGAGGAATATGTCTTTGCGCTGTTTGTGTTGTTGCAAAAGAGCAGAGCTGCTGATTCCATGTCTGCCAGTTTAATGTCTATTCACACAATCAACTTAATATGGCAATAGCTAACTAAAACGTTAGGTAAAATACTATTAAATTGTTGATCTTGTATGTAAGCTCCCAGTTCACAAGAAGGATTTACCAGTTCAAGAGGCACTCCAGTACAATAAAAAAAAGTGAGAAATATCTTACGAGATGCCTGGAACCAATGCTATAGTTGTTGGCTGTAGCATGACTGCAAAACACACTGCCTAAAAGGTGTGAAAATCACTTATAAACTTGTTGTGGCCTAATGATCAGTACTGGTATTTATGTTTTTAAGACTGGAAATCAGGTTCAGCACCGATAAATGTTGAAGCGAGATGTGTCTTTCCTGGTGGAAGGTCTAAACTTGGATAGATACTGTATATCAGAAATGCAATTGAACGTTTTTTCCATTTCATACATGTTAGTGCGCAGTAAATGCATAAGCAAACAGATTAATGGATGGCGGATTTACTTCATAAAATGGTGTTGAAAAAGTTGGCAAGTCTGAGGAGGCTAAAAGTTCAGATGCTGTCGATACTGAGCAGATGAAGGTTGTTGTTAGTCAAGTAGATGGACAAGTGACAAAAGCTAAAACAATGCTAACAAATAGAAAAGAATGCTATATCTACACTTCAGATTCACAACACAGCAAGTTAAAAGACCGCTTTAGTCCAATAGTTTTCTGGATGTTTACAGTTTAAGCACAAATACAATTCATTTCTGTATTCCTGCCGCATCAACTCGTTCCTCACATTCGGCAATGCAGTGGCCATTAGACTGGCGCTACTTTTACTTGTGTGAACGCTCGACTACTCCAGGCTGTGTACGTACAACGACGTGCGTTCACGATATGATGGCCACCGTGAAGCTATTTGGATTTTCCACAGTGAGGGCAATAAAATGTAATTACAACATGTTTTACTATCAACTTCAGACAGAGGCGCAACAGCCCAGGCAATTTCACGCCGCCTGTAAAAACTCAAGGAAGGCCAAGTCATGGATGAGCGACAGAGAAGACTGGCCCTAATAGCTCCACAGAGGGACAACACTTCTCCACTCCACACATCAAACGTAGCAGATAAATATTTATACGCCATGCACTCCTTGGGGAAAAAGCCTTATTCTGCCAAGTGTCAATATCTGATCCTCGTAGCCAGTAATAATTTTTCTCTCAAAGCCTGGACGGTGATATGACATCGATACAAGCTGTCTCACTCCATTGCAGGCCCCGCAGTTAGAACGGATGTCACTCAATCCATCAGAAACGTCGATCGATTCGGTGTGTCGTACAGGGCGGGATAAGTTTGACCCCTCCGCTGCTGGGGACACCGGGGACCCTGGCCTTTTAATTGTCTAATCTGGGCCAGGGAGCGCGCAAGTCCAGGGCAGAGAGCTGTGATCCCACCAAAGTCTACAATCAGTCAGAATTAAGACCTCAACCCCCGGCGTGGCGAAAGGGGGAAGTGAAGAGCGGGCGGCGAAAATCGATACGGAACTGCTCATTTTGGAGGGACATTTGTGTCACAGTCAATAGGAGTTAATAGGCTGGGCTGTGGCGTGGAGGTGGTGGGCGGGGCTGGATGAGTGGGGGGAGTTGACAGCTTAATACATACTGAATGGCACTGGGGGGGAGAAGGGGCGGCGGGCTGATGGGCGCAGGCTAAAGTTAATTATAGAACAGAGCTAGTGGTCTTATATACAGCAGTGAGGAGTTAGCCACGCGCTAATGTGACGAGACACAGGGTTTCTGTGTCACCGCACAAGACGCCGTGTCAACAAACAAGACGGTTGGAAACGTTTTCTCTTATGATCTTCTAACAAAACAACCACGTTAAGTTTTTAAACAATGACGGTTCAAAATACAGAAGCATTAAGAAGACAAAGTTGTGTTTTCAAAGATCATGGGGACATTAATTGACTTACATCTTCATACCTTTAAAGTTGGGGTAAGTGACTGTTTTTGTAGTTTAGTAAATTTTGTGTTTTCCATTTAAAAGTCTATGAAAATGCAGCACTTTATGAACAAATTAGACCACTGTGTACTGTCTGAATTGAATAATAAAGTATTTTGTTCTAATCTGGATCCAAATGCAACTTTCCGATTGCTGTGCCTGGATGTCCTCTCCAGTTTCACTTTTCTGTTTGTAAAAAGTGTTTTTTAAGTCCATATTGCAACCAAAATGAACACATGTGTTATTAACCATGTGTCAAAGAATTTGGAAAAGTTGCCATAAAAAAAAAAAAAAAACATTTAAACCAAAATCGTGTTTGCAATGTGAAAGCTACCCCTAAACCCCTAATCTAACCTTATTTGAACATAAAACCATGTTGCTGATCTAATCATGAAGGATTTATGCCTTTCCCATAAGGAAGTGAGTGTGTATACAATATTTGGTCTTCACATTGTGATGAATACCTAGCAAAACATAATGGCATAATGCACAATTTTAACAACAACAGTGTTCCACAAATTATGGCTTAAACTTTCTCTTTTTACTGAACTTTGCAGTTTTCACCTCTAGAAAGTTACACAGTGAATCTTAAAAATCACAATGGGTTTCATTTACTGTATATTTAGGGAGAAACTATAAATGCATCAATAATTAATAGTTTGTTGATTGCAAAACACAAAAATTAAGTTAAAACGGCTTGGAAATTAAAACAGGTTCATTGACTTCCTGTTCAAAATGGCATAACTGATAAACCCCGCCAATTCATTGTAAAATTTAACTTTAAAAAGTCACAGATTTAAAAATTACAATTTTTTGTTGTAGGAGAGTGTCTAGATGACAACTTTGAACTTTACATGCTTTAGTCTCCATTCTTATTTTTGAGTAAACGCAAGTAAATAAAGGCAAGTGGGCAGGGATAGGTGATAGGTAAAGACAAACACTGGAGCATCAGCTACAGGACAATACAAGATTACTCAAACATGCATGAATCAATCCAAATAAGACTTTGGGTAAACTAATGATGAGCAAAGTACTGCTGTGCTGTACTCAGAAAAGTAGATTTTATATAACAGGTCCCCTTTAAGCCAAAATTGAGTTTGATAAAACACTGAACAGGTCCATAGACTGCATTCTTCAAACGCTGGGATAATCAACCACGTTTTCTGTCGATTCTGTGTGATTGCATTAACATTTTCCCAGACTTGAGTCTGTACTGACACACGTCTGCCCATTGCCTTGTGGGTCAAGGCCATCAGGAGAGAGAGTTAAACAGGAGGCCTCAGATCTGCACAGCCAAAGCAAGAGAGACGTGTTTCCAGGAGCTACAGCAGCCCTGAATCTGACAGACATTGATTTTTAATAACTTCATTAATTGGGGGCACAGGTCACACGGTTTAGTCCCATACAGAAGGATTCCCCTAATTAGCGCTCATTGAGACCTCATCTGATTGTTGTCATCTCTTCATTTTCCACTAATTAATAATTAACTTCAGTATACAAAAAGTTCACACTACATTTTTATTACAAGACTGACAGAAAAGGGCCAAGCTGAAAATTAACTCATCGATTCAAATAAGTGCGTGCTGAAAAGCTTAAATACGGTTTGAAATGGAGAAAATAGTCTTTTCAGAAGTGAAGGACTCTTCTCTGAGAGAGACGGCGGCTGAAGAGCTGCAGAAGAAGAAGGTCCTGGCTTCAATTGACATTTCAATAAGTGGAACAGAGCGTTAGCAATCCACCCAACTTTTGTGAAGCGATTACTGCGCCGTGCCGGAGGCGGTGCATGCTGCTGCTCCCTGGAGTCCCCACGGCTCAAACAGTAATTGACTAAATTGTAGAACACATCGGGGCCATTTACAAATTTGCCAAAAATGAATCGTTTAAAATGAAATGAGGGTGACTCAAATTAGCAGGCAGTCTGATTGAGATGTGGCTGTGGGAATTAAGAAGGTGATTCTGAGCCCAGTGCACCAAGAGGAGCAGCTGTGAGAAGACCAGACTTAATCTCACTGTTTCACACAATGTTCAGCAAAACTCCAGCGTATTTACATATCCCAACACTTACAGTATATTTAAAAAAGGCCTGTAAGAGAAAAAAAACTTGTAGATGAACAAAATCTAATTTAAAATCATAATTTGTTTTGTACTCACAACTTAATAGCAAATGGCATTACAGCAGTTCTGTCTCTGGGCTCAAAAGATCTTTTAGCAAGTGTTTTTTAAATTAGATTTGACATTACGCTGTTCATTTGTGGCTGTGTCATTATCTGTGGAAATGTCCTGAATGTTGAGCGTGCAAACAAAGACTGTGCCTGGCAGCAGCTCGGCTTTTATTTTAACAGCATTGTTAGTTAAAGCTACACGTTCATTAAAAACTCAGTTATAAAAATATAAACTTGCCTCTTTCTGCGTGTGAGGTTTGGGTTTACCAAGTATTAAAAAATACCTTAACCTTTCTATTGTGTCAAATTATCAAAGTGGAAGGGAAAACCTACATTATATGCTTATTTTTAATCAAACAAATTCTTAGTTATAAAACAAAACAGAAGACATTTTTCTGATTGCACATACAGAAAACAGAAGGTATAGCAGTAAAAAACAAACTGCAGATGTTGATTGGTCAGTACTGGAGTGGGCGGGGCTTAGTGTTAGAGTGTGCTTTAAGTGCTTGATTTGAAGATTGAAGAGGGAACCTAAGCAGAGCAAGTTTTTGGTGTATAGATGCACATTTCACATGTATCCTAGTAAAATAGAATCTTGCACAATACTCTTACATACAAACAAATCTAAAATAGGATTATAGGCCTTCTTACTGATTTGTCTTGTTGTATCAGAAGGTATTTAATTCATGGGCTTAAAATTGACCTCCTCCATTAAGATCAACTAAGTTTGGACAGGATATTGGGATCTTTGAATATTACCATGTTAAACAATATGCAGTACTAATCATTATGTTAATTCTGAGCATTAAAAAAAACTGGTCATTAAATGGAAACAAGCATCATGTCATGTAATCTGTATCATTTGTACGTTTTGTTAAGATTTGCTTTTGGCATCAGTATGACCAATTATTATAACAAAGTATTATCACAATGTAAGATGTCTGGCATTCGAATGCCAGGTATTAAAGAGGATGCACATCAGGAGCATCAGATGTTTAAATACTTAGGAGTTTGTTTGTCCAGTGTGCCAGTTCTCCACTTTGCTGAGTACCATCCTGCTTGTCAATAAACATCTACTGAAGAACCGGTCAGGGTCTATCGAGACTAGGGGGGGGGGGCACCCCCACCTAACTGCTGGCTACCCCTCTGGCCACCCCCAAGTGTATAACTGAAATAGGCACTTTTAGGTTTATGCTTTGGCTTGCATTGATGTAAGAGTTTTGTTTAGTTTTTTTGTAGATTATTCTACAGACAAAATATCCACATAATTTGTGGATTTATGTGCCACCCTTGTAAGATTTGTGGCCCTGCCTGGTCACCCCACAGAAAAATGTCTAGATCCGCCACTGAATATGTATACAAATGTGACTATTTTAGAGTCTATCTTTTGAGGTCATGTTCATAAATGTGATGAGACCATTTCATGAGAGCAGCAGAACCAGGGTGTATTTAGCAGACTTTTTAGAACCACCATACAGAGGACAATGGAATTAAAACAGAGCTTTATTCACATCAAATTTAGTAATGTCATGTTTATTTAAAATGGGTTTCAGGTTACAGTATAATCAGTCTTTCTCTGTGGCTCAAGTTACAGACTTAAGCAGTTTATTTAGGGAAAAGTCAAAATCACAGTCAAAAGTGAGCTAAAGAAGAGGTTCTGCTGCTTTCTTTCAGGTGCATTTTAACAAGTTAAAACACATTATTTTTTCTTCTCTCACCTCACATTGTAGACTCTATTGACCTGTTTGAGTGACAAATGCCCTCCACTACTTCCATTTGAATGTCTTTGATTACACTACTAAAGCAAAACTATTGTGTAGAATCTGTGTAAAAACTGTGGACGTTAAGATCCAGGTTTCAAAAAGTACATTTCTCTAAATTAACATGGAGAGAGAGTGCAGCTTAGTGAACCTAGTGAGGAAATGTCCCTTGTCTCCACCTTTAGATCTCAAAACACACTCAGAGCCACAGGCCATGTCTCAGCAATGTTCAATTCATTTTTCTTTAATAAGAAAATTGTTAGTTATTGATCTACAATTTGTTCAGCCCTGCAGCCTGCCACTCCAATCACCTGAGCTGTCAGAAGCACTAAGACAGTGCTCTCCGCAGCGTGCAGTCGTCTCAGCAGAACCAGGTTTACACTGTCCAGAGACATGCACACGCCCCACTACAGCACAATGTTCCATCAGAAGACAATCAGAGAATCGCTGTGATCACAAACCATCACATTCTCTTTTTTAATGTGGGGTGGGTGTGGCCAGTGGCTCCTGTTCCAACATCTGCCTTTAATTACTCAATTAGCGCTATCGTTTAGTCTGCCTGACATTGATCCAAATGGTGGATCATCGCCGGAAGTCGCTCTTTTCTAACCAAGCATTGAGAGCAGACATGAAAAATGCATATCAGAAAATGTATGTGGATACTTGCTAATTGAACCAATTAAATGGAGGAAAGTGGTTTGAACGAGAGGGGCCCCGTGTGGCCCGGGGCCGAGGCAGTGACACGGCTGATGGACGACCTCACAAATCTGGCTCACAGTCATTTCTCAGACCTTTTTTGTCTCAGCTCTCTGCAGTTAAAGCTACAGTTAATGTCATTTTAAAGCCGGGGTCTCAAACTCACGGTACGAGGGCTAAATGCGGTCCTCGAGATGATTTCATGTGGCTCCCGGATGATTTCTGATTATTACTGATAGTGGTGCAACAATAAAATATATTGCTGAGATGAGTCTATAAAACCTCCAAAATGCCGTAGACAGGGTTTCTGTGGGTCTTATAAGTCCTAAATGGAAAAGTTTGAATTTTATTTGATCTTTTTCTGGTGCACACTGCTGCTGCTTTTCCTATTGAAAAACTCCCAAAAATATCTCAATAATATAGCACAGGGCCTGATTTATCAGCCAGTGCTAAATTGTGGGTGCAAACAAAAAAAATTATGTTTTTGCAAGCATTTATGCATAATTTAATATTGGAAGATGAACATATTACATATTACACAAAACAGATATGCACCACCTCAAATTCTGCATGTTTAGTGTCTGTGTGAAAGAAAAATGTCAGCTACACCAAGTTTTTGCTCCCACTAACCTGTTTGCACATGAGCAATGGTTGATGAATCTGGCCCTTGGTGTATTTCTTCTACTGTTGTTTGATTGAAAAGGTAGAATCCTTTGTTGCTGTATAAACTGCATTCTTTTTTGTCAATTCATTAAATGCTTCATAACTGCAGTAATATATTTTAAGAATCAGTCTGGAAAAGAAGCAGCATTGTCTTTATTTGTATGTTTTGTGGTCTTAAAAAGATGTTAGTCTCAAATTTGAACTCTTGATCCTGGCGAAACGCTGAATACAGCAAATTACAAACAGTTTGTCAAACATTTTGTTACACACTTTTCTGTACTTTATCATCTGTTTGTGTATGATGTAAAATAAAAAATATATATATGTGGACATACTATATGATGTGATTTCAGGTTTTAAACAGCCTACAGACTTTACATATAGTATAACAGCACTTCCCAACCTTTTTTGAGTCATGGCACACTTTTCTGGGGTCAAAATTTTCCGCAGCATACCACCTACTTAAAATATGCCCAAATCAAACCTTTTATCAAACATAATTATTGAAAGTCAATATTTCGCCCATTACACTTTAATTTTGGACTTGGTGAATGTCTTGTTTTTGTTTTGGTAACAGGATGCTCCAAAATTGTTAATTTTTTCAATTAAATATATGTTTAAATCTGACTTAATATTTTCAAGGCACACTAGTGTTCCCTGGCACACTGGTTGAAAAACACTGTAGTATAACTTAGTCAGGCCTTTATTTTAGTATTTAGGCTACAAGTTACTAAAATGAATAAGTTTAGGTCTGGGGATTGTGGTAGGTTAACAATAGGCATAATTACGCAAAACAGTCGTGAACTCGTGCTAATCATGTCGTGGTAAATGTAGGCTTTCTTGGAGATCGGGCTCGAGCTACTTCATCTGATCAAAATAACGTTATAGTAATATATATCAAAAAGCAATATGTAAACACAGCGTACAATATGTTGAAATCCATTATGCTGCAGTTATCTACCTTCACCTAAAGTTAAACCGGTGCGACCCCCACACAGAAAGAGCGATGTGGCCCCTGCGGTGGTGATTTTTGCAAACTGTGGGTGCATAAATAAACATAGGCAAAAATACTCAGAGGACACTGACTGGACTGGCTGGGGGGGCAGCTGTTATTAAAAGGCCTATTTATCACTGTCACGGCTCGGGTCCCATCCCAATGCCCCCCAGCGCTGTCACAGGACCCGCAGCCCTCCAAACACCTCCGTACACACACACTATGCATAACACTCTGTCTGCTGCCGTTAAAAGTAAAAGCATTCCTCTAAAAAACCTTAATAAAACACCAGAGACAGTCAAGAGGTAAAACCGCTTCTCAATTTGACCCATGTTCTTAGATTTCTTCAGTTCATTTTCTGCTCTGTTACTTCATCGATCGCATCCACAATTATCCACTTTCCTAAAGCGCCGCTTGCTACATTCCCGTTTGTTGGACAATAAGTACAGAGGTGGGAGAGGTGGAGGTATCACTCAGCCGGAGGGGACAGGCCGCTACTTCAGCTTCTCATTACCACGGAACACGCAGGAAACACTACAACAAAAGCACTTTATTAAGCTCTGCGATAGATCAAATTAGTATAAATGTTAAGATAAAGAAACTATACTTTGTTAATGAGAAAACAGTCGTCTGCATTTGATAGTTCAACTCTATTGCTGTACATCGCCACACTTAAAAGCTTGGACAAGAAAAATGGGCTAAAAAAATGTCTAGAATTTAATCTGATCACAATCATATTAATTTCAAAGAAAAACCTGAATGATCGCAAATCGCCAGGAAAACAACAGTCTAAGTATTTATTGTCGTATCTTGATAGTGATACTTTACTTTACTTTTCTGTCAGTATAAATATAAACAAATATGTTAAATGTGTTTTCCAATATATTGCTCGAGGTTTAATAATTGGACAAATGTGAAATTTGGCCAAATAATCAAACTGTAAAAAGTTCCATTAAATAAGTAGTATGATGTTTTTTGTAGATTTTGACCGCCTTAAAATGAAACAAGCATAACTAAAATTGGGAAAAGGCCACTACAAAATCTAAACAAAATATACTGTTCTGTTAGAATGTTACTCAACTTAGGCACTTGTTCACTTTAAAACTGACATTTTTCAAGTTTAACTGCAGCACTGTCCTCTTAATTTAGACTCTTTGAATAAAGTATTATAAGTGAAGTCTGCTATAAAAACTTGCCTTGTCTATTTGAAAGTTCACAGCATCACTTACCTAACATTTATTGTTAATTACCTTATTTGTTGCATTTATCTTTACTGCGTAATATACTCGATATTACATTTTTGTATATATTGCCCAGTTTTAGTATTAAAAGTCTAAAAACACATCTTATTTTAATGTGTTTTGAATACAATGAAAACTATCTGAGCCCTGTGATGAGATGGCCACTGTCCAAGGAGTTCCGCCGCTTAATACCCAAAGTCACTCTAGTCACCTGCAACCCTTACTAGGAACAACGGTTAAATAGAATGAATAAAACATTAATTCTATCTGCATCCTGGTTAGAAAAAATATAAATCACAGGAGAAAGAATAAATGACACAAAAAATTCTTGTTGAGGTGCAAATTTAGGAGCAGATGTATTAAAATTCAAAAGAACACACTCAGCTTACCGATGTCAAAATGTTTTATTTGATAAAGTTTCGGCCAATGCCTTCATCGGGTATTTTCTCTGGTCCAAAAAAAAAATTCAATTTTGAATAGAAAATTATGGTAGCACTTAAAAAACCACACATTACCTACAGTTAATTACTGTGTCACTTACTAGTTCTAACAGTGACAATTAGTAGTACTTACCTGGTACTTACAATGGGACTTACACTGGTACCTAGAGTGGTACTTGAGGGGTACTTGTGTCAGCATTTACTGGTACTCACAATGATACCTTTTAATACAATTACCAATACTTTTAGTGGTACTTATATTGGTACAAATTCCTACACTTAGCAGTACATATTGCAGCACTTACCACCTTTAATACTTTGTGGCACACACATTTGTTTCAGTGGTGGTATTATTGGTACTAAATGAAAAAAGTACCATTGTAAGTACCAGTAACTATCAGTGTTATGTACCAGTAACTGCCGGTACAAGTACCCCTCAAAGTACCACTCTAGGTACCAGTGTAAGTACCACCGTAAGTACTACTAAGTGTCACTGTTAGAAAGTGACGTGGTAATTAACTTGTACGTAATGTGGTGGTCTTTTAAAGTGCTACCACAATTATAATCACATATATTTTCAAGAAGGTTCAACTATATGGAGAAAAGAAAGCCGAACAATCCCACACAATCAGAATATTGAACGAATAGTCTTTTTGCGGTGCAACAAGAAGGCCAATCATTATCCCATTCCGCAGATGAGGCAGTCCACTTTCAGATTAACATATAAATATAGGATTTTGGTGCGTGCGACATCTGAATTCAGCAGCTCAGTTCTTCTCACAACCCCATCCTCTTCCCTCCATCAAACTCACCCACTCACGATTAATGAAGTGCTTACTTAACCAATTTGAACCTCTAATTCCTATTAATTCACTGTAATAGTCCTCCTTTCTGCCCGAATTAACAGCACTCCGGCAGAAAGTCACAAGTCTCAACAGACCAAAAGACCTCGCCAGCACTTTCCTTTCATAAATATCGAGTATGTATATGACTGTTAAAATGCATAACCCTGGTGTAAGACCCCTATCAGGAGCTCTTTACACCTGTGTTACATTTCTCCTTCAATCAGCAGCTTTCCCCGCGCCGCCGTTCCCCGAGGAGCCGCACCATTACGCGGGGCCCAGCTCATTTGCAGAGAGATTGGAGCGCACTCTGTTTGCATGCAACATCAGGGCCAATGTGTTTAATGCAAATCCTGCTCCGTCGCAGAGCTCCGAGGAGGTCACTGCTTATTGTGCAGGAGCAGAGCTGACCGTCCACGAGACACGAGGGACAGACCAGGCAAAAATTATTACAAGTTCCATTTCTGCTTCTTGTGGGACGTGAAATCAGGAAGAGAGTACAGGGGTAGAGTCTGAATACAAGTCGGCTATGAATTGATTCAACAAAGAAAGTGTTTTTTCTTGTATTAATTATACTGTGCATAGAGTTAAAGATAACAATAATGCTAGCAGAGGTGGTTAAGTAAAGTAAAGTGTAAAATCAGCAGTTTTAACAAGCTCCGAGTTGGCTGATTCTTGTTTTTGTTTTGACGTAAATATATAAACTATAGCAGAATTTTTTGTTCGTCAACACAGGCAATGCGAGCGACACAAATACTGGAAACAAGTAAAAAAAGCACCATTGTCGGCTAACTACAAGAGTTTATCACTGTGCGAAAACAAAAGTTATACTGCTAAATCAACATTTGTGAATGAAATTCGACCTTACGATCCTTAAAAGTTACATTCAGATGAGTAAAAAAACAGTTCATACGGTTCAGAACTGATCGAAAATGCTGCTCTCGTCCCATTTCATTGTTTTATTTAAAGAAGTTTCCCCAGCTATCAGACGGAGAGCGGCTTTTTTTGCATAACGCATCCGCAGTAGGGCGTAAAATTACGTCGACCGAAAATCCCTCTATATAAGATAATAATGAATGTTTCCTCCTAATCAATTAATTAGTTCAAAACATTCAATATGGATTTAACAGAATAATCAAAATGTAGATTTTTGCAATGCCAGATTCATGTGTAACACTGAATTATCACACATAAGTACAGATACTCCAAAAAACTACTTGAGTAAAAGTACTTAGATACTTATCACTCCGTTGTTTTTTTTACTACTTTTTTGTTTACTTTTTACCACAAATAATATACATACTCGATAATCCGTGTTTGCATTACTTCAGACATCCATCAATATATCTAAAATTCATCATTGCTCACTCTAATCAATTTGCGATTAGACAGCATGAATATGTGCTGGTCATAATAAGAGCATCACGTTTAGAGAATTTAGCAGAACAGTAGTGTTGCAAACCAGAAAGATATGCTTTTAGCTTTATGTTTAGTGCTTCATTTCTACAGCAATATTTGAATGATTATTTGATCATTACTTGTAAAGGAACAATGTTTAACTAGGTATATCTGTACTTAAAACTGAAGTATAATGAAATACAGTCAATCAGCTCTGCCAATGTGCTGATAAGGTCATCCTTAAAAAAGAAGTTTCAATCTCAGTGGCTTTTATGTTTATAAAGGCTGGTAAATAAGCTCTTAGGTCTCATCATGCTTCGACCAACTTCTGCAAACAAGAATTATATAAGCTGCACATACTGTACAGTAGGTTTGCCCTGAAATTTAAACAAAAGCTCCAACGTGGAATCATAAAACAAGTTCCTTTTTCATAATTTCACTGCATCAAGTATAGGGATGTCACAATATAAAATTTTCTAATTACGATAATTATAAGACAAAATATCACGATTTAGCGATTATTCACGATTATGACAAAATTTTATTTTCATTGTCAAACATGTGACCAATTCTATTAAATAAAATTTTCCTAATGAAAATAAAAATCTAATGCGACAAAGACAAAGGTTTTTATCACATTAGAATAAACTAGAATTAATTAAAAAACTTAATATTGCATCTAAAATGTTAAAATACATATGGATTGAAAGACATAATTTGGTACCAATTTATATTAACTATACCTTAATTGGCCTTAGTAAACCATGAATAAAGCATAATAAAGCCTTAATTATTCATGAAATAATGGTGAATTAATGAATGAAAAAGTGTATTAATGCTTAGTAACTACTTAACTAAGAGCTAAGGTTAGGATTTAGGGTTAGGTGGCAGGATTCAGAGTAATTAAGTAGTTACTAAGCATTAATAAGCTTTTTCATCTATTAATTAATAATTTGTTCATATTGAATTAAGTCTTTATTGAGGTGTTATTAATGATTTATTAAGCCTAATTATTCTGTAGTTATTCTAAAGTGTTACCCATAATTTTGCTTCAAAATGTTAAAGTAAATGTTTTAAGTTGTTTATTTTTACTATTAATTTTTGGCAATTTTTTTATTGACCTTCTGCTGTTTGTTGATATCAGTATTTGAATTTTTAAATCACAAGTTTACCAGTACAAAAGAAAAACAAAATGTAATACAGTATTTGGGAACAACCTAACAACATATGTGGTGGGTTTTCTATTAACCTAGCTGCTGTTAAAACTGTTTTGTCCAGTTTTATATGAATTTAATTTAATCTCTAAAATTGCCACGATTATCATTATTTTTTTTTGTTCTTACGATTATATTGTGACTAGTATGATCACGATTATTGATTAACCTAATAATCTTGACATTCCTGATCAAGTATAAGGGAATCTTAACAATTCAAAACACTAAAGGTAGCCCTGACTATTTAAATGTACCAAGTTTAATACTGAGATCATATTGTACAGTGAGACTTGAATACAGACATGACACAAAGCACTGATACAAATGGCACAAAGACGCTTTCTGAGCAAAAATAAACAAATAAGCGAGTGGTTGGATTCGACTGGGAGAGGGAGCAGGGCGGGTGGCGGAGGTGGCTGACTGCGCACCAGCGGGGGGTAAAAGATAGCTCTAGGAGAAAGCGTGGGGGTGGGCAGAGGGGGCATGTTTTTAAATGAGCTGCAACTTTAAATACTGCATAATATATAATAATAAAAATGTGGAGTTCATTTGGCTCCAGCAGTAAGTTTCGAAAAGCCCATTAAGGTCATTCCAGTGTTAATGTCAACAGGGTAAGCATTAAGTATGCACGGAGTAAACACAAAAGGGCATCAGCTGAATGAAGAATACAGCTGCTGAGGGCCAAATGAACACACAATCCACATTCAAGAGTGTCAAGTTAAAAATACAGCCTACTCTTTACGAGAGATTTGATTAACATGGGCAAGAATCAAGGCTGTTGTCAATCGAAATATGATTGTGACAGATTTCTTGGGAATGCAGGTATCTTTACAGGTATTCATATAAACTGAATATCCTAATACTTATAAACAAATAAACATTATTATAAATTGGACAGCTTAAAGTGCTGGTGCTGCATTAAAGCTGAATCTGTTGGACTGAAAAGTGACAATAAAACATCATTGAGTATGAAAAGAACAACTGATAATAAATGTGTTTCTTGACTTCTTTTTGTCTGCGGAGCTTTTGTTTTGCAGAAATTAAAATAAAGTGGCTTGTCTGTTGTCGTAGCAATCGTGCAGAGCGTGCTAGCTTGTTTGCTTAAATTTAGATTTTCACTTATCACACAGACTTAAGAAAAAAAAATATCTAAGACAAGAGGTTCTACTGTGTGTGATCCCAAAGTCTGTCTGTCAGAGACAAATGTTTAGAGAGGCCTGATTGGTCTTGTTGTTTTGAAGCTTTTCTACCACTGGTCACCTGATGATTCTTTTCTTTTTACATGCAGAACTTGTGATTCGTATCTGTTTTGAGCGATACAAATGCACCAGGAAGTGTCAGCATTGAAATTTGTGTTGTGTCTGTCATTGCCCACTTACATGTTTTATTTGTTTTGAAATTTTAAATAACCACAGACGAAACTAAACTGTTAAACACAAAACCCTTTTACAACAAAACAAATTATTGTAAAATGAAATTATTACTATTTCAATGACCGATTAAGCTAGTTCCAGCAGCTGTTAGCTTAAAATGGTGATAAATAAGTGTGGCACATGCATAGTTGCGCTAAAAGATACAAAGCGTGCAGAGGTATGAAGTGGGCAACGACAGTATCCACCAACAAGGCCCCTTCTTTAGCTGTGACAACGGACTTCATTCAGTGACATGTGACCTGATGCTCATGCAGTTCATGGTATTGCTAGTAAACAAAGACTGAAAGCAAATCTAATAGCCACTGTTGTTACAAGAAGGCCGACAACAGATTGTATTTGTTGTTTTTCTGTCTACAAAGTTTTGTAGCACAGCTGAAATGATCGAGTCCTGCTGTATTGAAGAGTAACTTATCCAAAAAATTGTACTGTGGGACATTCTTGATGAGGATACGTTTTATGCCGTATGAGAAAATACAGCTAAGGGAACATCTTTTCCATGGAAACGTAGAAGAGACTCTCCCACAGGCCAAATAACTGTCTATTTTATGGCATCAAAGACATATAAACTTGCATTTGTTCAAGTTTATTTTTGATCAAAAAGTTAGACAGTGCACCTTTAACCTAATGTGTATATCAAAAATGATTGAAAAGTAAATCAGATCAGTATCTACAGGTGACACCCGTTTATGTCAACAAACATTTAAAAAATATTGTTTAGCGCAATGAACTCAATGAGATTTAGTTTAGTTTATCGAAATCTCACTTGACTACTGAAATATCAAATGTCTGTTCTTGTGGTCTCTATTACATTGTTTAAATCATCTGTAGCAGCCAAATACACACAGAAATATCTTTTTGGGCACAATACTCCTTAAATCTGTGAAATTTCTCACTAGAAAAACAAAAAAACAAGCCGACAGTGACAGGTGGAGTGTGTGGATGTCACTGAAGGCAGCTCTATCCACAGTGAAGCTTGTACACAATCTAACCATACATTTTGAAACAGCTTTCTGTCGTAGTTGTCACATTAATATTACGATGTGACATTTTCTGGTGAATCTTGTGACACCAGTGCATTGGCATTGTGATGTGACAAAGGCTTCCTGCTGCGTTCACAGCCCCTCAGACACATCGCCGCTGGCCTTCACCAGCCAAAACCATAATAACCTCTCCAGAGTTAGCAACAGGGGTCGCTCTCATAATTATTACTTCTACCAAGTCTAACATCTGCATGACATCCAATAAACTCAATCGCTGAATCTCTCCCTTTTTATCTTTTTTTTTTTTTTTTTTTTTTTTTTTTTTTTTTTTTTTTTTTTTTTTTAAAGAAAGTTTGGTTATTCCATTTTATATCAACTCTACTACAACCAACACGTTACATTAATTTGGGTTTAACTCGGTCACCTGCTCCCTGTGTTCTCTCCCTTAACATCAATAATATCTTGAGTATTTTGTTAGCAACCAGTGTTTCTCCTACCAACATACAAAGAGCACCCATCACCCTGCCTATCACAAAATACATGTACATTACAATATACAGTATATACAATATTGTGGCCATGCCTGCTGGCCAAAGCCTGATCCTGTCAGATCTCAGAAGCTAGGAAAGTTAGGGCTAGGGATCTTGCTTACTGAAAGTGTACGTACATACAAAACACAAACTTCCACAAACTTGAAAAATTCCAAATTTTTCCCTGCACAAATCTCTTTTTGCTTCATCGCTGAAACTTTTAAGACATAAAGTTGAGAAATTGGGATTGGACTGCTTATTTTTTTGTCAAGTTATCTTTTTATAAATCACAAAGCAACATGGAAAATGTACGCATGTAACATTTCTATACATACGCACACTTTATAAATGAGATCCCTGGTCACTACTTGGAGAGAAGACAACTAAAACACCAAGTGACACAGTGGGACAACAAGACTGTCGTTATGTCCTTGGGCAAAACACTTAAACCACATTGCATCAGTGTCTGTTACACTGGGTGAGTGGATCCTAGATTGTGAAGCGCGTTAAGTGCCTTGAAAGGTGGAAAAGCGCTATATAAATAGACCATTTACCATTTACATACTATATATTATGCATAAATATAAATATGTATTTTCCTTTCAAGAACTTCAGTCATAATAGTTACTTTTTAATACCCATGGAAGACATTTTACCTTATATTTACATATATTCTTTGGTTACTGCATATTGATGCCACATTATTTATTCTATCATACTGCACTGTGCTCAACCATAATAGCAATTTATTCAACAACATTAGAGTTTTAGTTTTTGCATGTTTCTATTTCCCTGCTGTCCGTGAACTGTGCGTGGCAACACTGAATATCTTATCTTTTCCTAATATTATTATAAGATGTTACCAGCTACAAACAGCATTAAAAGTCACAAAATTTTACCTAAAACCTGCATTAGGCTTATATTTCTTATTAAAAGTCTATCAATGTATTTATTCAAGTTATCTAAAATAGCGAATTATTAATAACATTAGAAAGACTCATCACTGCCCATGATCCATAAGTAATGTGCAACATAGAAATCAAGGTCCAAATACAAGAAAAAGGCTAAAAGTAGAAGCAGGTACATTTTGAGTACTGCAGAAGTAAGAATATATGAGCTATAATTAGAGGCGACAGGTATCCACTCAGCCCTGCTCTGTGTCCCTGCTCTGCTGTGGCTTTACTTACCTAGATGGTAAATAGTACAAGTATTTAAAGATTTCACCTTGACACAACTTATTACCAGTTTCGGTGTGCAATTAAACCCAACACAAGCATTCATTCTGCCTTCATTAGCACATCACAAGTTAATTTAAGCACTCCATTCTCGTCAATAAGGGACTGGAGCAGGCTGCCTATTAAAACGCATCAATCTGAGACCAAACACAGATATATTTGGCTCATTTAACAGTGTATCTCCAGGTTTGCTCAGAGTAAATTATATATTTTTTCACAATGTATATAATTGTGGACATATTTTATAAAATGTATATTAAAAAGCATAATCACAGCTCTTAAAAGTGCCATCAAAGAAAAAAATGTGGTTTTCAAAGAACATCATGTCTAAATTTGCTCTAAAGGTCTAAAGCAGACGTGGGCAAACTGCGGCCCGGGGACCAAATGCGGCCCTCGACCTGTTTTGATCAGGCCCCCAGCAAGATTTTGAGAAACAGCAATGTATGAAGAAGTATAAGAGACAAAGTACAAAGAAAAATCTTGGGCTCTGAGAATAAACTTGCAACAGTTTTATGAGAATAAATAGAATGAAGCGGAAGCTTTAAATCTTTGTAACTGTACGAGAAAAAAATGGTAATTTAGCAAGAATGTACGGAAGCTCAGTACTGCCAACCTCTACTTAATTTTTTTTCCCAGCTGTATCACGAAATTTCGTGATAACTATCACGTTATTTCGTGATAGTATGACGTTATTGATACCAAAATAAAAATTTTTAAAAAAAATATTTTTTTTTTGGTATCACGTAATTACGTGATAGTATCACGTAATTACGCGATAGTCATCACGAAATTTCGTGATACAGCTGGAAAAAGATTAAAGTAGAGATTGGCAGTACTGAGCTTCCGTAAGAATGAAATCATAAAAAATACAAAAACATGCTTTCTTAGAATAAAGTTGAAGTCATGAAATTTTTCAAAATAAAACTTGAATCTTTACCAGATTTAAATTGTAATTTTAATCATGGCGATAATGTACACGTGGAACATTGTTATAAAAATCTCTTATTTATGATTACTATTATTCTATTTTACTGTGGCAAAAAGACTTTTATCAAAGCTTACTTTCACTTTTTTCTAATAAGATTGTGTTTTTTTTAACCTTACAATTGTGACACTAAAATATCACATTTTATCTAGAAAAATTGTGACTATTTATGGTTTAGACTTTATTCTATCATTAATTTCAAAATGTTTACTCTCATTGTCCAACATTTTTTGTTTTTTTTGTTGCAGTAATAAGAATTTGTTATTTCAATGTTTACAG
This sequence comes from Mugilogobius chulae, assembly GCA_038363315.1. Taxonomy (NCBI): domain Eukaryota; kingdom Metazoa; phylum Chordata; class Actinopteri; order Gobiiformes; family Gobiidae; genus Mugilogobius; species Mugilogobius chulae. Next base: position 9,417,792 of record CM076411.1, read on the forward strand.
TTTGGCCCACTGCCACTTGTCTGGGTTTGAAAATGGCCCTTGGGGAAAAATAATTGCCCACCCCTGGTCTAAAGTGTCAACTTGATATTTAAATTCTAGAAAACTTGCCTTTTCTGTTGTTCCTCCTATGTCAAAAGAAGCATGATTTTCACAATAACTTTGGTAAAACTACTGGTCAACACTTAACCTGCTTATGTTTTATTCAAAGTGAGAGCTGTATGGGAATGTCAGATCATTCCGTTGTGTTTTATTTACTTTGTAGACTGCGTTCCAGCAGCTGAACTGAGCTGAATGATGCAGCTCAGTGCAGTGAGAGAGGTAACACTGATCTCCGTCTGGGCTCAGGGTGCTGCAGGTTTAATGGCTCCGAGGTGACACCCTGAAAACCACCGTGAGCAGTCACACGGCGGAGCCCGGGTGTGGATTTCAACCCCACAGCGAGTCAGTGTGCTTCTGTCTGTACGGCCGGGGCACAGGGTCAAACAGGGAGTCAGACATGCTTCCCTGAGCATTCCCCATGCACTCTCTCAATTGTGAAACAAGAAACACGAAACACGAAGCGTTCACCTTTTCACCACTGTGTCTAAATGTTCCCTTTAATGCAATTACAATGATTAGGAGATAGAAGTGCTGAGCTGTTCGCACCATTTTACACATCGACTGCACAAGCACTTAAGTTAACAGACTGGCTTTCTTCTTGAATATTGTTCATTTGTACTTCTTAACAAAGATCCACAAAACTCAACAATTTTAGCTTCATTTTTTTTCATCTTTGTCTCTTCTTTTTGCAAGTAGAACAAAGCCACTAACAACAAACCTAAGTTATTGAAGGATTGACAGTAAAACAATTCTATAGCTGTATTTATTATTTTCCAAAATTTAGGCTTGAGCAGAGGTCAGTCGGAACAAGTTCAGCTCAGGTCAGAGGGCCATTGATTTGCATGTTCAACAAGAAAATTAATCCTTTGGTTTCATTGTTTTTGAAATGAAGAGCCTGAAAAGGTTGCTGATAAATGTCATTAGTAGTAAGAGCGGAGGGCGAGGAAATCAATAGGGCAGTTTGTCACAGTGCCACCTGGACAGGACCCTGTGTGGCCCGGGGAGAGTGCGTGGTCAGCAAACACATTACCAAAAAATCAAAGAACATCAGCGCCTGCAGGAGACCCATCAGCAATTCCCTTCTTTACTCCGAGATGAATAGTGCCCATGTGCTACATTAGAGTGGCCACCAATCCATTCATAAATAAAAGTACAATTAGGGCTGGGCAATGTATGTAATACTTAAAACACACGATGAGAAGAGGCGCAGACGCAGAACTACAACTTTGACACATTTAAAGGAGACCTATTATGTAAAATCTACTTGTATGTTAAAAGACTGTTCTCTCACGATTAGTTTCCCCAAAGTCGTACTTGGATTGATTCATGCATGTTTGAGTAATCTTATAGTCCTGCCACTGATGCAAGAGTGCTCAGAAAATCCCTGTCTTTATCTACCACCAAACCCCGCCCAGCTTTCTATATTTACTTGAGATTCCTCAAATATTCAGATTAAAACATATGATTCAAAATGGTCATGTAGCTGCTTTCCAATTACAAAAAAATGAAATTGAAATATTTGTGGCTTATTAAAGTTGTTTATCTACAATGAAGAGGCGGAGCTTACCAGTTCTGCAGTTTTGAACAGGAAGTCAATTGACCTGTTTCTATTTCTAAGCTGTTTTAGATATTTTTTGTTTTGTTTTTTACAATGAACAAAATATAAATTATTATGCCATAGTGTCTTTTTAATAGACAGAAAAATCCCTATAGGTCTCCTTTACACAAGTTACCCCAAATATATTAGATGTCATCATTGAATATTTAACATAAATGTTCTTGTCAACATAAATGTTTTCTTTTATGGCATGATAAAAGGTAACATGGTGAACTTCTCTTGCATTGATGTTTCCACAGCAATCATGAATTAGATATTAAGGTAGTCAGACTTGAAACATGACACTTTTATACCTGTATTGTGTATGCGATTGCGAAATAACGTCCGTCATCACGAAAGTTTACTGCATGGGATCAGGGGAAATCTGAAATCTCGTACAATATACATATAATACATCAAAATTAGACGTTTTTTCATACAATAAGATGTGTTCACATTTTACAATGTCATAACATCATGGTGGACAAGAGCCACTGTTTCTATGTAGTCTGAGATAACACCTACAAACAAACAAAATTCATCTTAGCTGGACTCCGTGTTAATGTGATCTGATGTGAACAAAATCTACTGAATTGTGACAAATAAAATGAAGCAAATTAATGCAAAAATAGTTTGTTCATAGCAAAATAAAAAGTTGTCTTCATATTCGCATGAAAATACATTAAATCTCATGATGAGCACAAAACTCTAGCATCAATTATATTCTTGCGGACTCAGGTAGCTGCCAATTCCGTAACTCTATCACAACAGTTTTACCATATACAATCATACCTTACATAGAAAACAAGGCCTTGATCTCTTCAGTGTAGCCATACTCATCCGTGCAATAGTACGCGGACAGTACAAAGTAGTCGCTCGCAATTCTAAATTGTAATACAATAGTAGCCCTCTATACTGCCTTTTAAGATGAAATGAAGAGACTCTGTGAACAAAATTAAGGCCAGTGAAAAGACATGGAGGATTCTAAGTCTTCGTATTCACCCTCATTCATCAATAGCCTCAAGAACATTAATTTCAGATAGGTCTACCTTATCAAACAGTACGTTCGATCAAGTGCTTGCTATCGCCATTCTCAATAACTTATCGCACAAACTGACTTGAGCGCAGCAGCAGCTTCTTATTGGTGATTTCAGCATTAGTCTTGACATCAGAAAATAGCAGTCCAGCGGGCTAGGTTGTTTCTCTTTCAATACTGAGGCGCCTTTCCTTGTATCTTGCTAGGAAAAAATACACAGTGACAGGGCCGCGCTGAAGCTGCTCATGCGCACCACCGGGTCCCTCCTGACTGCGCTACCGGAATGCACTCTATTCCAGCTCAAGCCTGATACCCCGTAAGCTCAAACACGGGAATAGACCTAGCAAACCAATGTCCAAAAAAAAGACCAGAAGCATTATAATTCAAGACTGAGATAATTCTTAGCCGCATCCAGGCATTACTTGTCGAGATTCAGTCTCGAGGTACTAACCATATTGTTCACAATGGTCTTTAGTACACATAACAGCTCGAGGTCTGCTCTTCGAAACGACAATAAGCCACCATTCATGCCAGAGATTAATGACCAACTCGCGTTTGGACAAGCTTGTTTCAACCCTCGTTCTCTATTGTCAACACTAGCTGCTCTACTCTCGGTGTATTCGTTTTCAAGTAGAAAGTAAACCATGTATGTGTGTTAGAAAACCACTGTGTACAGCTGTTCTTAACAAAGACTACTCAGGTAAAGAATTGTAAGCTGTCATCTATTTCAACTGGCTAAGGACCACACGCTATTAAACGAGCCTCCAGCACCCACCTATCAATCAACAGTTTCACGCTTAGATCGCGCAGTGCGCTCATTCTCAACCTTACAGGCCCCGGTGTGCCAAATCTTCCAGCCCTCTGTTCAAGGAATGTGAGATACGCATCTGTCGACTCCTCAATCTCTAATTCACTTCCTTATAATTTACCACCACTCAACTAGACTTAATCTTGTGACTTTACAATTATATGTACTCTCACTGTGCTGGTAAATAAAGATTTTGGCCTCACCCTCGGCACAAGTTCGCACATTGCTGATTCTCCGGTCATGCCTCTCTCTTCGTCTTGCATGCGCTCAGCACTGCGACGCCATTCAAGCTTCGCCACTTTATTGATACTAGCATCTCTCCAGTGCATTATAAAAGATCTGTGTTTTCATTATACAATTTTTAGCCATATAAACAGTTGCACTTCGGTCTTGCACTCAATATGTTTACATTTGGTTCACTCTGTTTCCAGACTACGAACGACAGTCATTTGTCCATAGCAAACATCTGTAATATTCTATTCCCTGCGTTCACGATTTTCATGGTTAAGTGGTCCTTAAAACACCCGGTATGGGAACTAACTTTCGTAGAAGCCAAAACCATATTTTGCAATTCTCTAGCGATTAGTTTCTTGCTCACTATATTTAGAAACAGAACCGGCACATTCTAACCTCAGTGCCTGAGACATCTGAATTTTGGATGCAAACACTTCGAGCTATACCATAAAGGGTATGGTTGACGATATTAGTGTGTTATCTCTATTCCAGACCCAGCTAGTGAGGCTCCTTCGCACACGAAATCCTCGGCCCTATACTGGAAAATATGGCTTATGATTAGCCCTTCGATCTATTGACTAGGACCCCACAAATAAATGCCGCCCAGCTCAATATACACAACAGACATTGTGGAAATGAGCTAGTACTAGATGTTAGATATAATGCTCCGTGTATTTGTTTGGTAACATAACCGAAGTCGTATGAGATTCTTAGTCACTAACAAAGAGCCAACAGAATATGTTCTCCGATTAAAACCTACTAGTAGAGTGGCAACATGCACAATTACTTCAAAAAGGACGAAAACAGCTCACTAACCTTATTATTATTTTCTTCATTATCTTTTGAAAGTGGATAAACATTATCTGATCTCTTTTCCTCCTGCTTTATCACTTCTATTAGTTCATGTTTACTGACTGCCATAATACATAATACCTGCAACGTTGCTCGGCTAACTATAACCTAGGTCATTACGTCTAGATTAAATAACCTTCGAGAGACTGATGACGCACTCTGTTCTTCCTAAAGTCCAGATTCTGCGGAGGGTCTCTTTGGGCGCTCGCACGTTGGTCACTGTCTGACTGAAGGTGCGAAACAGCCGTGCGGTGGGATGTTTGTAGCATACAACCCTGCATCCACTCCCAAGTTTAAAGATTGACGTAAGCCCTCGAAACTCGGTTCATTGGCGCACGGAGCTGTACGCTGGACACTATCAGATATCGTGCTCACGTCCAAGTCGGAGGAAGTCTTGGCGCCTGCCTGCATGGTGGACAAGCCTCCAGGACCTCCCAGAAATGCGCTGAGGTAGACTCGAGGCACAGCAGCGGCGGCCCAATCGAGCCGTCTGCGGAAGAGTTACTTTAGCAGCAAAGCCATGAGAGGTCTCTTACCAGAAAGGCTCCTTTCATACATAGCAGTTCTCAATCGGGTCTACAATCCTACATCCTGGACTTGAGGCCGTAAACGCGACCTAATAATCAGATACCCTTTACGGTCATTTAGACAGCATTGAAGCCGATGTTGACACATGTAACGGTATCATCAACTAGATTATAAATGCATTTGAAACTGTGGCGTTATATGCGCATGTAGACCTGGCCGCAGATGCAAAACGACTGCATTACATATGTTAATTCCTATAAACTTAAATAACCGAGGGTCCGAGCGAACTACGCACGGCTTAAATTCAGATCAAATTCAGAGAACTCTTCAAGTAGTGCATGTGCCTTAGATTTTGTGATCGATCATCAGATATCGAAATTCATTTGACACCAGTTCACCATTAGCAGCTCCATTGTTTGTACCTCGTCCGTTCGATCATCATGCTCTCACGTGACGGACCCGAAAACCAAAGCGTAGTGCCCAAAACGTTCACTCCGCGTCTCGCGCCAGTGCAACATTCTCAAGAAATTTATTGACTAGTATGTCCTAGTCCGTTGCAATTCTGTTCCATTAAATCTTCGTCTGACCGCCCTTTCGGTTTACTATACATACAATCCTGACGAGACGGGCTATATTATATTACTGGCAATTATAACACGTCTAGACTGCTCTCAATCAATGTATTTAAGATCTATTACGATTGTAACCGCTGATCCGGATGTTCAACAGTTTACTTATCTACTGGTTCGCAGCCGAAGCCTATACCATGTGTTTTTAACTGCTGAAATCAAGCTCTGTGATAGATAGCCCTCTTAATACAAGTATGGGACAGTACGCCATACTACTTACACAGTTTATATAATGCATGATTCAGGTTAACATAATCGCCTCTAGAGGCTCCTGATTGGTAACAAAGTTATGAGAATAGTGTAAGTAACTACACAGTCATGCACAACCAAGCGCTAGCGTCTGAACGCCATAACCGCTGACCCGTACCTAAGGAGATTGCGTGAACCAAAAACCGACTTGTGTACTACACAACGCACATCTCTTACTAGAGATTGCCATTATTAATACATTAACAAACAGAAATCAAATATAAACAAATTCTGCCATACCTCTCTAGCTTGTGACTGCAAGCCTCGGCCCTTGCACTAGATCACGCTCCCTCCATTAATGACACTGGACGTACTTTGCCTGAAGGGACGGGCCCTCTCTGTTTGCTTTCATATCGGAGACAAGGATGCATAACCTCTTTTAATTATAATTTTTTTCACAGTTATGGTAAATAACAACATTTAAACTTAACCTTTTCATTGTATAGAAGAGTGCCTTGGGTCCGTTATCTTTCATAGCATATCACAAATTCAATTGAATGACTGTCCCAGAAAGTTTTAACGCTTTCTGTTTTTATCTGAATGTCTGTGGTGACCTTTCAACCTCCAGAAAGCTCACACAGGTGCACATTTTAGAAATAACAACCGATGACATTCTTTCCTTACTTGAGCCATATTTAATTATATTAAATGACAATAACGTCTTGTTGAATTTTCCTGAAAGACATAACAATCGCAGCAAGATCTCATCATGTCAAAGTAGGGTATGGCCTTCCAAGTTCCATTCGCACTGGAACATTTCTGCACAAAAGAACAAACAAACAATTTTTCTTTTGGGGGCAAAGCCATATCCCCCATTTATAAAGTTATCATTTAGAGCTGCCATTTTTTCCTTATTCTTGCCCTACCATCTGCACATATATACGCATAATTTGGTCATTAACAAAAATCTATAAACTTTAAAACACAGATATAACCATGATGTCCACCTGTTGATATCAAACAATAAAACTGCACACTCCAGGACCTATTCAAGCAACATTTCACAAAACATGTAGGAAAGCAACTCATTTAACTTGAGGATACAAAAGTGAGCAAAGTATTAATAAGCCAGACAAAGTTGCCGCAGCCCAGATTTAGCCTAGACACTCATGGCCTCTTACAATAAAGCAGAAGAAGAATAGAAAAGCTCACGGCTTTATGCTCATTGTTTTCTTTTCATTGATCGACTCTTCATAACTATATTAGAATTTTTAAAATATCGAAATCAATGTTAACGATAACATAAACAATTTCCCGTTTCTCACTGCTTTTGATAGCGTACAAACATCACGGTTTTGACACACCAACCCCAGTGTGTCCTGGCTATTCCTCCACTGTGAATCTCAGCCGCATCGCCAGCCGTTTCTGTATAAGCTGCCGATCCGCCATGTCATCGGCATCTGTCACCTATGAAGGTCTGACTCTCACTCTCCATCCAACACCTAGACATCACTTACAGATAAGTGGTTGTGTTATGACGCCTTAGTAGAGCCCGTCTGGCAGAAGACATGGGCTGGCCACTAAGTACAACCCGATACGCTCTGGAGCATACGGAGCATGGCAAAAACCTTGTCGACCACGGCCATACCTAGTAGTTCTGCCTGATTTAAGTTTCTCGCCACCACCAAGGCACGGAGGTTCAAATAGAAGAAGATTCGGGACAAGCGCAACACTCGACCCTACGAACAAAATAGCTCATCCCTCGCGATTCATATATCAATTGCAATCTATGCGCAACTTCGAGGATACCACTCTACATGCTCTGTGCTGGATCCATCACACACCACGGCCGAACGCAGGTCAGTTGAGCGTGACTCATAATCACTCGATACTTTGTCGTTGTCTCGTGATCGTCGATCATAGCGTTTTATATCTTCTACTAGTCCACGGCGATCATGCAATGTACCACTGTCTTGCCGCTACTGTAGATAGCACGTGCAGATATGCCAGTATATGCCATCCGACGCGTCCTACCATCCCCCACTCGCCTGCAGTCCTGGTATGATAGTAACGTGACTCGCTCTATCTCGACCTAGTCTAACCGATAACACCGAACACTCTCTCACACAACCAAAATTATAAGCGCTCGCAGCTCGACTCAGCTCAATACTAGCTGTACTTCGCCGAATCACTACTCTACCAATCTATACGGCATAGTGAATTGTATAGATTCCCAATCGCCTCAGATCCAGCACCACGAGTGTGCTAGCAGTCTGACTACAACCTGCTCTCCACCGCTTCTGTACACAGTAATCACTCCTCTCTCTCGAGTTACCGCAACACATGACATATATGAGACGATACGCGACAACTAGTCTGGATCTGTATCGATACATAGCTAAGTCCGTGTGCTGCGCAATTGATGTTAGAACACACTTGCCACATACAGCAGATATCACACAGGCTTGTACAGAGAGGGATCATTAGTCATTAAGCCACACACGTACCTGAAATTTGGTTTCTCCTTGTGTCTGGAGGATGATACTCTATCCGATGGATGACTTGACAAGCTGTCTCGCTCTCGAAACATGATCGCTACACTGCCTATTAGTAGCTACTCGGCTCGTCGGACACTCTCAGACACTCCTGCCTACCCTCGTGCTACCTATATACAGCCAAACAAACAGTTTACTAATTTAATCACGGGCTCAGCCCGGCGTCACCGCTCATCTGATCAGAGTTCAATATCATAATTGAAACAAGAATCAACACTCGAGTCTCCTGAAGGTTTGGCTTAGAGCTATTGACAGGGCTGTTGTCGCTTAGCCGTACGGAGGTGATCGCTGGCGTGTGCAGTAATCTCTCGACACTATCGGGTGAACTCATACCCCACAGCTAGCATGCGCCGTCGAGGGCTGCTCACTAGACGAGCAAACATTTACCATGTTAATCCCGATACAGGGCTTTTACCCAGACTCTCTAAAACCCTCATGCCATGTCAAAGGTTCAGAAAACACTTAAAAAAGTTACAATTACTTTCCACGTTGGGGTTGTACATTAGTTGCATGTCTCCAATGGACAATATGCCTCAGATAAGAAATCTGATAACCTTGCATAAGCAGTATCCTCGTCCGTTCACTCATCCCCGCTCGCCTGTCCATGACTAGAGTGACGCCAGCCCTCAACTTACAGAAAAAAAAAAAACATAATATGAATGTGGAAGTTTTGGATCACGGTTTGTTACTGTAGCTCTAATTTTATGTGTTTTTAAATCAACTCTTAACGCTTTCAAATGGTGCAAAAACTTAACAGGAATTTAGTTTTCCTTTTCACTGGCTTCCAGTCAAGAAATTTCAGGATTGATTTTTGTTACTTTTAGAGTGTTCAATAACACGTTTTCTCCCCAGTTACAACATAGTCCGTCTCGTGGACTTCTCGAGCGTCGATCTATACCTGTGCTCGTCATATCCCCGCCGTAGTTCTCGAGCCACTCAAGAAGAACATCATCGACGTCGATCACCTATACTGCTCGCAGTGTCTCACGTGCTCCCACCGCAGGCATCTGATCTACTGCTCGTCTTCCGCCAGCTACGTCTGCTCTCTGGATGCCGCTAGCAGCAACTTACTATATGTCCTCTCGATACTCTCTCACCTTCTCAAATAGCAAGCGATTCTGCTAGCGACAAGCATCCTCGTCGTCTCTAGTCCCATTTTGTATCTCTTTTTACCGATGAAAAGAGCTGTGAATAAACAAAGCTCGTAGCCATCCTGCACGTCTCCAGCTCTCTGTGATACCCGAGGTACTAGTCTCTCGCTAATGCAGCTGCCATAGACGATCTCGGTACCTTATCTGCTATACTGGCGGTCGCTCTATAAATCGGTGACCTCTTATTTTATTTATTTAAGCAGGACTCGATCTAAATCACTCTCCGAGTGATCATCTACAGTCTCTTCTTGGCGTTGCTGAGGTCACGTGTAGTGCCTCGCAGGCCGCGCAGTGTCACTGCTCGTCTCGCGTACTACGGACTAGTGATACACCTTAAGTCATTCTCTGCACTCGCTGAGCACTGTATATACGATATTACTCGCCTCCCATCTCACTCTGACCGCTCACGTTAGACATCGCTCGACGGCCATCGGTGCTCAACAGTGTTACTCTAACCATAACATACTATCACAGACGCAACTCCTCCGTTTATATATCTATACCTCTGGGGACCTGACCATATACGGAGTGCACTATCTCCGTGCTACAGATATACGCGCTCTCTCCCATAACAACTTCATGACTATATCTATGAAACTGATCTCTCATAAGCACCCGAAATCACGTAATTAGCACGCGATGTTTACCACGTCTGTCAGATGTGCAACTGGAGTGAGCCCGACAATATTACCCAAAGCCCAAGATAAGGATCCTGATCGATAGATATACAGTCATAGTGACGCGTCATGAATACAATCACGACCTCTGAGATATAATTATCGCGCACACCACGACATATACACCTCGTGTGTCAAGATTGATCTGACTATGCAACAGATACTGCGCAATCTAGGACTGTAATATATTTACTCCGTATTGGGCTCGACACCTACATACTCGAGCACCTTAGCGTCAATGCTTACATCTGCGCATAGCACGCACTCGATCAACCAGCCATAGTCGATACCAGCTTTACTTCAGTGTCCGTATGCAGATATGGTCCGCACAACCGCTGCATATGTACTGCCGAATTATACATCGCAGGCCACATAACATGAAAAGATCTACGCACCAGATGCTCATACAACCTGTCATTTCGTCGGCGCTGCCTCACCTCCTAAGCTATTGCGAGTGACGGAGAGTACTATCAGGTCGATACTCTATAGATGATAGTCAGCCTTGCTCTTCATCCGTATGCGCGAGTGTAGATCACGGTGTAGGCTAGTAGCGTTGCTCCGTATATCTCCCGAGAACACGCTAACATATACGCGACCGTCTGACCCTGACTGATGGATACATATGCCGCGACTACCTCTGAGTTGGCTTAGATCTCGTAATATACTACACGAGTCATTAAGATCGTAGTACGACATGCGCATCCTAGCCGCGCCTAGCATGAGCGACGGCGATCAAATCTCCAGCAAAACAATATCTCATACTCATCTACGCACATCGATACACGCTACGTGCGAGCACTAGATCAGTATAAACTCGTGCGTATTACCAGACTGTAGTCATGACCTCAGAAGCGCTATATAGGTGATCCGCTGTCGCTCAAGCACGCGACGATCGCAAACCTCACCTAGAGCATCCATCACATGTCTCGACGCGTACCTCTTATCGTAGATCACCTCTCCGCTTAGCTCTTATACACATATGCGCGATTACCACGCTGATGAGGCTCAGCACTCGTCAAGGATGCACGCGACACCACGAGCGGTCAGATAGTGCGAGATGACTCTCCGGGCCACGTCGCATAGGACGTGCATCTACTTGAGATAGGTATATATATACGTCCAATAGCTCTCTCTCTCTCAGTGAGACTATGGAACAAGCCTGAGCGCGCCTCCTCTCCTTGGATGTAAGCTCTAAGACGATACAGCCACAGAAGCTGTGCACGAGGCAGATGATACGTCATGGATCATCAGTCTAATTCTCGATTCATGCATGACTCAGATATAGAAAGATAGACGCTTCCAATCATCATCGCTGCAGACAAATGATTCATCTCACTGGCATACTCCGCTCTAGATGTACTAGGCAGGAGACAATTAATACTCAGAACTCTCAAGAGCTTGCGAGCAGACTCGAAATAGCCAGTGGTCTGTTATCGGAGAGGACGTCGACATACTGAGATCACATCACACCCTACACAGGTTATACGCTACCAATAACAGCGGTTGCCTCTTATGAACACATCCGCACTTAAACGCGACAGTATCTCATTTATACTCAGTACGTTTACTCCTCAACCGCATCATGCTCTCATAATACTGTATCCTCCATATACTGTGATCTCTGTACAGTATGTGATCAAGTCTATAATACGCTTCTAGTGACGCCTCTGCTCGTGTCCAGCACTCTTGACCTCTCTAAGCTAATATAGACTCGCTCTCACCTATCATATGTTCACTTATCACAGTCCTCCTCATACTGCAGAACGATACACATCGTATTCTTCGAGTCTGTACACTTCTCTGGGTCTTCGTACATTCTAGATACCCGAGCAATTGCGCGTCGTCAGTTTCTAGTTAGAGTCTCTCGAGTGCTTCTCTAGTACGCTACGGCTCGTGATATCATCAACGCGATAGGACTGTCAGCGCAGTCTCGTCTGATCAGTCGACTGCGGCACATGTCTCTGTACATCCAACTACCATATCGCTAGGATATGACCCTATATTATACACGGGTTAACTTACCGCATAATACGGTATCAGCTAGCTGATAGATCCTACGATATGACCTGCCATATACTGGCAATGATACGATCGTAGTATAGCCGCAACACTCCCGAGGCGATACCTCTCCTTTACTAGTACCGCGTGCTCCACTCTCACTCGTACGAGTCCGTACGTAGATAACGCGATTACTGAGTCAGCCGTCACTGCGTAAGATACGCACCACCTACGACTAGAATCAACATCGCCTCTGCTCTAATGCCTCCATTCCACTCAGTGCTTAGTGCATACTCACCGGCGCGAGTACAACCTGCAACCCACACACAGAGGCTGACCAATATACACCTGCTGCTAGAACTATAGGCCTCAGCGTCGATCCTGCATATGATGACCCTGATAGACACATATTCATAACGTAAGAAGCAGCATCAGAACATACCACTCGCGTTCACTTCTCAATCATCTCAATGAGACTGCCAGCTTCAGTTGTCTGGACGGCTTCCCGATCCTGATGGAACGCATAGACTACTTATACGATGCCTCCCACGCATCTAGGCCTGCATACTGCCTCTTACATCTCACTTACATGTAGTCCTCCTCATGATACCGCCTAAGCCAAACTGATACACCGACGATACCGTCTAACGCTGACTCCGTATGGACCGCTCGCCTCTGAATTGATCCATTCTGACAGTGTGCCGCCACTTACAATACGCGTCATGAATGCCATGCATACCCGACAATAGCTACCGGAGACCCGGATCGACGCGTTCGGCATTGGCTATGTGGATCCAAGCTTTGCTGTGTCCGCTCGAGTGCTGTACAACTTGGACGGCGCCTCGTGCTAGCCTACTGCGTACTGCGTAATAACATCTCTTCACGAGCATCCACGAAGCTAACCAATTCTACTCGGTTATACCATAATCTGCATCATCAAAGTGTGACACCATCTAACATGACATTAACTCCTACACTCATGTTAGACAGCATACGGAACACCTTTGCTATACTCACCCCTCCAAGTGCGTGTCTCAACTCACAGAGACGTGGCCTGCTCTCCCGTAGATCGGTGCATCTAACTAGGCTCGCTGGAACCCTTAAAGAACACGAAACACAACTATGATTACTGCTATACTACCTCCCTACTATCGAAGTGATCTCTACTCTGAGCGACCTAAGAATAGAGACTCCACGAGACACAGAGGTCGATCATACGAGTCTCTCGGTGGATGATACTTGCACAATACAATCGGAAAAGAAACAAATAGCCCAAATACTACCACCTTTCAAGCTAGTCGTACTATTTCTTTTCGGAGAGGTACACACTCCCGCCGCAGTCTGCCTCAAATTCTGCCCTCGCCCTCGCACTTTCAAACAATTACCAATACATTTAATGACTATTCCTATCCTGGCTACCATAGAATCTCAGTGCGTTCCAGACCACACGACGGTAGACGAACTATAGATCGTCTTCCTCGCTGTCCACACTCGTGCGCCAGCACGCTTTTAATTGCGTTTGCCTAAATCTGACTGTCCCTCTATATAGCGCCGACTAGCACCCCTGACAGCCATACTCTGCTCAGTGAGCACTCCGTGCCACCAGGCTAAATGAGCTTGACTCTAGGAACATCTACAGCTAGCATGAGACATTAACAAGACCAGCGGTGCACTCCAGCTCGCTCTCGCGTGCTCTTAATCGAAAGACGTTCTTCTCTTGCTCATTCAAGTCCTTGGCACGTCGCGCGCTGTCATGCAGGCTGTTATCATTTGCGACACGCGATCCACTTTGGCATTAATGAAAAATGCCAATCGAATTATTTAATGTGTTGTATTATCTCCTAGATCTCAATTCCGTATGTCTCACCACACAGTGCTGAATCACCTATGTTGCTGCTCCTCCTAAAAACTATCCATACTTCACGAGTTCACCAGCTATTGTCACGGTTTCGCGACCTGCCTCACTGTCATAACTTGATACTCAGGAGATATTTCATGGGGTTTACAATCTAAATACGAATCTTAATCCGTCCACATCAGCCTATCCTATAGATTTAACACACAGCCTATGCCAAATTTTACTCTATACAAACGCTAAGTAGTAAGTATACAGCTCTTCCAATCTAACACTCAGGGCGTTGATCCCTGACATTCAGCAACCGTTTATCATGATGAGCGATTACGAGACCTCATAGACTTATACTGAACAATTCGAAATTACCAAGAACTCGTTACATATTTCTGACTACATTCAATTCCAAGACTCAACTTCTAACTGGATACACACATCAACATATTTAATAGCATATAGAACTCCTCAGTATGAATAAGAAGGTGCACAACAAGCTAATACATCTTGTCCTGATTAAGCCAGGCTAAGATCTGGGGGGTGTTTTTGCTAACAGCTCCTCACAGGAAGGCTGGGTCAAATGCAGAGACCAAATTTTTGTCTTAGTTGACAAAACATTTTTTCATATTTAATTTTAATTCAATTTCTCAAACTCACAATGAAATGCTTAGGTTACATTTCAATATTCTCATAACTATAGATCTGATGAGGTTTTTTGATGAGCATATGATAACATGGCTGTTTTGGAAATAAAAGATTTACAACATTTTTACTTTTCTACAGCGCTGCCAAATAAAACCTAAAAAGACAGAGATGAATGCACTGAATTTTATTGTCTAAAGCTTGGAACGTAACCCACAGTGATCGTAATTAAAATATCTGTAATAAAAAACATACTTTTTTAGCAGATTTCTCTGTGTTTGGCATTGGCACATCAAAGGAATTTTGACAGGTGAGCGTTCCTTGAGTGTTGTGCAGTAACATCTGGGTCATGGCCAGGTGGTCGCTGTAGGAGAGGTGGAGGTCAAGGGCCCACACCTGCCACAGGACAAAACAAATGTCCAAACAATCAGTGAAAAGCAGAGGTCAGAGCTTGGCCCCTGAGCCGGCACCACTGGAGGCAGAAGAGAGTCGAGCTGGTTAAAACGTTTACTAATACTGACACATTTGACATGCATGACAAAGGCAGAGACCATTTTGTCTTTATTACTGCTAAAAACATTTGATAAATATCTGTGAGGCACCTTGCAGTTCACATCAGCACTTTAAAGGTGAATTGCGTAACCTTTTCTTGTGCTCGATGCAGCACTTTGTCTCCATGGACAAGCCAAGAAAATTCCAACCTATTTCCACGGAAACGAGCAGGTGGTGCCACAAGGCCAAGTTATAGGTCACATCTGTGAAGAGGTGGTGACACTACCTGTGTAAAAACATGTATTTCAAGTTTTTTGCAAAAAAAATCACCTAGTGATTAAATGCATGATCATTTAGTTTTATTCTGGTGTGGAACAAGTAGAGCATTTTACCTTAAAGGCAATTGTGTCAAAGGATTTATGAGAGGAAGTTATCAGATTTAAAACTAAATATTGTTTAAAAAAACTGGACCCTACAACCATAAACGTTACATTCAGGTGAGTAAAAAAAACAAAATACTAGCAAATACATTAGAATTCTAGATTTAAGTGAACAAATGATATCATTAGACAAAGGTGGAACATTGTAAGGCAATTTTCATCTGGGTAAAGTTACTTTTCTTTTTTTGTGTGGGCATACTATATAACAGGGTTTATTAAAATAAAGGTTATTGTTGTTATTATTTATGAGCTTAGAGTTGTTCTTTTAATTTGAGCAGGTCACTGTAATTATCACAATTTAGCATCGTACTTCCTCATTTATACCCAAGTGCCAAGATGCGAGATATCTGGGCATCAGCATTATAAACTTGTCAATCTTGTTCTAACTTGACAAGGTTTCCAAATGTTCCAGTGCCCACAAAAAACTATACAGGTTAGCTTGGAGCGGAAAGACTCCAAAAACTACCACACAAAGTTACCAATAAACAACCCAAATGGCACAAAGCTGATCCCTCCTCCTTTGAGCTCATTGCCCTCAGCTACTTGCTCAGCTCAAAGCAACGAGACAGTGTTCAGATATGTATAGTAAATGGCGTCATTATAAGTATATTAAGGGGTCAGGTGTGGTCGTAGCCTTCTGCTTAAAGAGGGCTAATTTCCCCAATAATAACCTAATAGCTGTGCCCCTCTCTTCAGAAGTGCCACATAAATCACAGAGGAAGGAGTTGTTAATAACTAAGTGGCAGTAGTGCTTTTCTTGCGCGGATTCCTATTTGTCAAAGTAAACGCTGCTGCCACTAAATGCAAATATCCGCCCTGAAGAATGTGACTAGGTGCTCCATCTCCACTATAGTGCATGAATACGGTCAGAGCAGCTCTTCATAAAACTGGACAGGAAAGACATTTTATAACTAATTCAGTGTTTTTTTCAGACGTACCAACATTCATCTGCCTGTGGACTAATATGTTTGCTTTTTCTTTGCTTTTGTAAGGGGTCAAAAAGATGAACAAATTAGAATATCTGGCTTTATGTTCAGTACAAAAACAGTAATTCTGCCTCATCACTTAAGAAATAAATGGATGAAATTACTCTATAGGGCTAGGCTTTATCATATGTTGTTAAAGAATGTTCGATGAGATAAAATTTGTAAATTGTGGAGATGGAAAATCGATCGAAAACATTGAAAATCGATTGAAGTTTGCAATGATCGAATCGAAAGGCCAGAATCGATCAATTTTGCTCATGCAGCCACTGACTTAAAGGTTGTATGGAGGATTTTATGACTTACAAAGCCTGAAACTCAACCCATAAAAGCCACCAATGAGTAGGTATATTGTTTATTACAGGGCTGGGCAATGTTTTTTTTTTCCTGTGAGTCATATTCAAACCCGGAAAAGATTAGGCTCGGACTGTGTTGTAACAAATTATCACAGCAAGTACATTTTTTAAAAGCTTTGACACAGGCTCCATGGCCAATTCAATCAAATAAATGAAATATAAAGAGTAACGTTTATTCAACAAAATGTGCCACGGGCGCTCTGAAACAGTCTGAGATCGCATCTGGTCCCCTGGCCACAGTTTGACAGGTCTGGTCTAATATCTATTATCTATTTATAATTACAAAAATCAGGTAGAAAGTCATCCAAGGAACTCGCTGCTAAATGAAACAGGTTCATTGCAGTTACAACGCTTAAAATAAGTTATAATAGCATGTTTTTCAGCAGTCTTGATTTGACCTTTGAAACCTTTTATATGATGGATCACCTCTGGACAAATGAGTGATTTATACTGACAGACAGAAATATGCATATTTAATAAAACATACTGGTGTAAGTGATGATAGGAGGCATTGTATTTTACCACCAAATAAACCAAAAGGAATATTTGAAAGGTTGAGCCCGATCAGTGACTAGACTCTAGAACAATATGATAACCAAAAACCTTGTTAACAATATTGTGATCTGAAAGCCAGCAATAACAGGACCCTACGCGGCTTTTTTAAAATACAGAGGTTTATTTATCTTGACTTCAAAATATTCTAGACAATGTCATATTAGTGTCATTATTTATATTTATATGTCATTATTGTGTAACTTGTGAGACTAATCCAAAATTGTGTCTTTTTAGGTTTCCTGGGGCCTTTGTCACTATGTCCTTAAGGTAAAATTATAAGACTACGACCAGCTTTAGGATAAATTTTCTTCAATAATCACTTTATCTATTATGAAGCTGAAATATTAACCATCAACGTAAAGCCTTTTATAACATTATTGTCACCAAAAGGTTCACTTAGCATTGCTTTGTGGATAGAAAAAAAATAAAATATAGCCGTACTGATCAACATAATACCAAAGTGCTGCATTCTTGATTCAAGAAATTGGTCTAAAAACATCCAGATATCATAGACTTCAATGTAGAGCTGAACAATATACAAAATTTTAGATAATATCGTGAATGTTGTTTCTAAGATATGCAAAAATTGAATATCGAGTTTATCGTGCAGTAAAAACACAATAGATAACAACAAATTTCTAATTAAAGTTAAATAAATGACGCCATCAACTTTCTAATACTGCAGATGCAACCAGTTTATATTCCTATTAGAATAAGTAATTCAGAGCGCTTCACAAAACAGCTAAATTATGATATAATGAAAGATTCCTGCACTAGTAATTAATTGACAAATATTTGTTTCATTTTTAAACAAACTGGGAAAAAATGACCAACTTAATTTTAAAAATAAGCGAATATGTCCTTAGAATGAGAAGTATTTTAGGTTTTGAGTCGATTATATTGGTTGAACTAAGATTGCTAAAGGAACAAGCATAACATCTGGGTTAGGTTCTGAAAGTTTTTTGTTGTACTGTCAAATAGTCAAAACGTGAAAATCAGTCAACCAGTTTTAGGCTCATTGGAATATTTAGGGTTGTCGCTTTTATAATCTTGTCACACATTTATGTTGGACTAACAATTTATCGCCCTAATATCGTTATCGAGATACACTAAAAAATGTTTGAGATATTTGTTTTTGTCAATATCGCCCAGCCCTACTTCAATGCTGCGTATGGCCATGAGTACTACTGTATGCAAAGTTACTATTTTAAATGATGTTCTGAAAAAACCATCCCGTAATCTCTTCTCTAACTGTTGCTAATGCTCAGTAGACGCTAGATAATATTATTTCTTTAGGATTATTGTTGTTTGCTGATAAAGTTTACAAGTCAGCAAAAAAGAAGTGATGATAATATTAAACATAATTTAGATAAGTCTATACTGAATGTGAGTGCGTATGACTGGCTGGACGTGGCGGTGCTGCATGGTTCATCAGTATGCTCTGTGCTTCCCTCAGGCCCGTTCGCAGATATGAGCACACTCGGACTCTCTAAAAGCCATCCTCCGCTGTCCCATTGTGGCTCTTAACAAAGCTGTGGGAAATGTAAGCCTGGATTGTACCTGTTTTCTATGGCGGCCGTTCTCATTAAAGAGCCTGACGCTGCAGCTGGGGCCCCGGCGGTCCACAATGTGACGGGAGACTGAAGGGCAAACATATGTGACCCACTTCTGCACGGCACATAAAGTGAGCTTTTAGCAACAGGTTTGAATCTAAATTGATGTTTAAATGCAGACAGCTTTGCCATGTGGCGCTGTCTGTCGGAGCCGTGAAGGAGATGGCCAGAATGCAATGTCTTTAATGTCCTGATCTATTCAAGTACAGCGTTTAGTCTGCTCTTAATTATGCGCCCGCTGAATAGCATTCATGTCTGGGCTGGATTGTGAGTAAAAAATGATTTGATGGCTCTCATTATATCATTTTTAACAGTTTGGGAGAAGGCCGCTTTCTGTCCTTGCTAGATTTTTTTTTTTTAAAGATAATTAACACAAATGAATAGTAGTTCACTTTTATTTAGTCAATCCTGAATATAAAAAAAAAAAAAAATACAAGGTTTTTAATCACCAAAAGTATGATATGAATATATGGTCAGTCTCTACAAGTATTCCACAAATCTCATTTGAAATATGTTAATAATTTCTGGTATTATATATTTGAATTTAGTTAATGCAGTATATTAATTTAAAAAGTAAGGTTATTTACAGGTAATGCATTAAATCATCCCATCTATTGAAAGCATTAATTTTACAAACTGCTGTGGTAATTAAAATACTTTTCTACCCCTTTTTCTTAAAGGAGACTTATTGCATTAGTAGATCAATAGTTCACATTTTGTTCATTGCAAAACGCCAAAAATGATCTAAAACGGGCCTAGAAATGTATTGACTTACTGTTCAAAACTGCAGAACTGATAAGCTCCGCCTCTCATTGTAAAATGTAATTTAATCATTCACAGATTTTAAAATTACTGTTTTTTGTTTTTAGAAAGTGTCTACATGACAATTTTGAACCTTACTTTGCAATCCTAATTAGTGAGTGTCGTGATCGCAAGTAAATACAGACAAGTGGGCAGGGATAGGTGGTAGGTAAAGACAGAGATTTTCGGAACACATAAGCATCAGCTGCGGACAAAAAAATTATTCAAACATGCAAGAATCACTTCAAAAACAACTTTGACTAAACTAATGATGAGAGAACACTGTTGTAACAGTAGATTGTACATAATAGGTCGCCTTTAAGAACCAGAGAGCAAATTAGTGGTGTCAATCTAACAAAGATAAACACCCCATATGTTTAGACTAATAATATATCATAGCACCAACTACATTTCATTTCTTCCCTTCTCCCTGGATCAATATTATTCTGTCAATGTAGTCCAAGTCCAGAGCAGAGGTTAACCATCATAAACAATCCTATTTCTGTATCGTCAATCACAGGTGCAGCCGAATGAAATCCTGACAAATGTGATGCGGTTTTCATGGCATCTTTGTGGAGGTTTTAGTGTCTGCTGGCCAGTGAGAGAAGGCGGAGTTAAACACCGACGGGGCATCCTTGTACAGCTGTTAAATCACTTTAGAATGACTATTGTCTGAAAGATATCGCTCAGTGTTTGAGGGTGAAAGGGCAGGTCTTAAATGGTGGATAAGTGTGCTGACACAATGTGCTCTGACACTTTACTAGACAGGCCTGAAACACTGTTTGCTTCCCTCGCAGACCTCTGGGGAGCAGTCTGTGCTTCTATCTGTGCCACTATAGATCCCTTTACCCCAACGACTATTGATATAATCCAGCTGTACTGTCAAAAGCAAGCATTGTTAACTACATGAGAGAACAGCCGAGGCCAAACAGTACAGAATTAGATGTGTGTTTTTTTGTGTGTCTAAACAACAATATGTAATCCTATCAGTTTGTAAGTAAAACCTACAAATCCTCATTTTTTTTTAGAAATACAAATTATGATGAAGCAGTGTGTTGGCCAGAAAAAAAAAAACATTATTAACTTATAATGTGATGTGTTTAGACGAGATCGAAAAGCAGTGACCGGTTAAAAACTTTTGTGAACAAACTGGCTGATGCATCTGACTACAACTTATCAACAAAATAGTTTCATTTGAGAACTGGTTTAATCTTATTTTAAAGCATGTTTAGCTGAAATTTACACCTGGTAAAACCAAACTTAGATCTGGATTACTGGAAAGATAAATACTATTGTAAGAGGGACATACAGGTAATTGAACATTAAGAAAACCATTGTTTTTGCAAAAATGTTCTCTCAAGCGTGTATACGTTTTGTGTTATTTGTGAGTACCACCTTATGTTGTTTGGAGATGCGGTGGATGAAGCTGGCCAGGTCCACAGATACGTGTCCAACGATGCCCTTCTGGATACAAGCTTTCCCACACGAGAGCAGATCGACTGGAGGGTTTCTGGACTCAGAGTTCTTTGTGGCACCAGTGAGCCAGAACCTCCAGACCAGAGGGGCTCAGCAGCTGGTCTCCACAGGACAACATGGAGATGTTGCCCCCCGGCTCCAGCAGAAGGTCCACAGTCACACAGGAGAGGCTGTCTGAGGGGGGAAAAGCCTGCACCACACCACCTGCCAGGTATGACAACAACAGTTTCATCATGACATGGTGACAATTAAAAGGAACCCTGGATATAAAGACAATATGGCTAAAACACTAGTACTGGTCATGCTTATTAAAATAATTTACAAACAATATATAACTGCTTACTATTTTTATAAAATTGTCATTGTTATGTTGTTTTCAAACCACTGGGAGCCGCCATTTTGGTTGATGACATAAAATAGTGTTTCCATTGTTACTCCAACAATTTCATCTGTGAACAGTTGCCACAAAAACACCACTGACAGTGTCCAGTTCTTGCCTCTTCAAATACTTCCAAGGTATTTGTCCTGTATTTATATAAGTGATGATATTATAAGTGTTTTAGGATAAACATGTGATTATATCCAGGGTTCGCTTTAAGGCTGCATCATATAGCCAACAAATCATTAGTGGTCACCATTACAAAAAGCATTGTCGTTTTTTGACAATCATTCAAAAATGCATTTATAGAATAGACAGGAACATTAATAAATCAAATGTCAAACGAGAAGAAACAATTTCTGACTTTTAGCAATAATACATTCATTTTAAAAGTTATTCTAAATGTACAAAGATGTACTTGTTGACTATCGCTGGACTACAGTGATTCCCAATAAGAGTGTCATGTGAGACAGCCTGGCAGTAGCAAGTGAAAAAGAGTGGAAGTGAGTGGCTCTATATAAAAAAACTTAAATACAAGAGTCACATGCCCTGAAAAAGATGCTGCATGTTGAAAAGTGTAGGCTTTCTGTCATGTTATAATAAAGGACTTTTAAGGTAATAGAGTGCCTTGGACGTCTTATGATTGTATCTTTGCACATCACTGACAAGTATTTTTATACATTGTACCAGTCACTCTCACTTTTTTCTGTAATTTTGCCCATTGTCCTTGTTTTGTTTACATTACCTCCAAAACACTCGTCCGCACTGTTTGAAAACGTTGATGTGTTAGTTGCAGCCCTACATTCAATACCCCTAAATTGCGCTGAGGACAGTAATGCAAACATTTACTGTGAATTAACTGTCTAAATAACAAAAACTATTTCTAATGCCTTAGTAAATACACAATGTAATCACACTGCAATAAAACTGTGCTAAAATTCAACCATGAAGTTGAATATTTCACTGATGCAGCAGTAAAGATCCAGTTTTTCCAGTCACAGCGCTGCCAGGTACAGTAGTTGTGTTGAGAGCTGTGAGAGCGGTCTGACCTTGCCTGAGAAAGGTCTGGAGGAAGCCGGCCCAGGTGGAGTGCTGCGAGGTCTTAGCAGGACAAGCATGAGAGGACAACCACTGTGGGACCTCCTCCAAGAACCGAAGAAGCACTGGCTCCTGGAATAAAGCAGAAGAGAGGATATTTTACATCTACAGGCACAAAGATTAGATCAATGTTTACTACTGCAATGACATTGAGTACATAATAGTTTTTGGTAACCTTATATACTGCTCCATCTGAATCGTGTATTATATTTAGGTCTATTGTCAACACTTGTTTTTATTGCATATTTCTATTCTCTTGCTGTTGCCAATTACATTAAAGACTTTAGTTGTACGCTGTAATCAATGGGGTTATTTTGCTCTTACACTTCTCTGAGATTATGAAATTATAATATTAGTCTAAAAAACCAACAGAGGTAATGAAATTATATAGTGGCATCATTTTATTTCGCCTGATTTTTCTTGTGGAGATGTTGTTTTATGCTGAAATATACTTTATGTGGCAAAACAGAAATAGAAAGTAGCAGGTCTGTTGTTATAGTGACTGTACAGAGCTTTGATAACTTGTTTGCTATTGGCAGTTGGAGATTTAAGATATTTCAACAATCGCACAACAATTTCATCCACAACACAAAAACATATCATCACTTATCCACACTATTTTAAAATGTCTGTAGGAAGTGACCCTATACACTGGTAATAGCTTTTTCCTCATTTATACTATTATCTTTGTGCTATTTACGACTAATGTGTATTTTCATTATCTAAAACCATCATGCTCAGGGGCTACAGGTGTAAATTCATTTTCATTTTCATTTTTCATTTATTGTTTTTGATCATTACCTTATACATGGTATGGAGCACAAAACTAATCAAAATACATTCACTGACAAAGTAATATGTAGTACATTTTTGTACATTTTAGATATATTTGACAGTCAAAAGTTATTCATTTATAAAGACAAAGGACTCCTTTTAGAAAGGCACCTATTCTACACAACACTTTGGTCTTTTGTGACTGAAATAACGATATTATTGTATATTTTTGGGACATTCTTCAAGTGTAGCATAGGAAGATATTTCTCTCGTAACAACATTACACAATCGTTTGTACAGACAAACATGGCATGATATTCGTCACCAAATCCACCTTCATTGCACAGATGACAGATTATTAAACATCTCTCAATGCCATTGTACCGGCCAGTGACTTTAGGAATTCTTGTGTTGTTTGTTCTAAAGGGTCATGCTACAACCTGGCACCAGCATCTCTCCTATGACTTTTGTCTTGGGCAGTGTATTTTTGTGCACTATCCTGTACAAAGAAATGCATACCATACTTTTCTGTTTAAAGAAGAAAGGTCTATGTCAGAAGTGAATGTGAAGTATTAATATTCTACTACTAATTACTTGATTTTCTCTTATACATGTCAGATACAAACTCAAATACAGCTCTGTTCTATATTACAGCATGTATTTATACAGTTATTTTGAATATAACTGTTAATATAGTAATAGTTGTTAGACTGCAGCTGCTTTTTACAATTTCATTTGTGAATTGAGCTCTTAATGTTCTTTCTCACTATTGACTCTCATGCTTTTTGTCATTAGAATGTTTTGATGTTTTGTGAAACCTCTACGGACAAGAAGAACTATGATTTATATAAAAATTAAAGGTAAATCATTGTCCTTTTAAATGTGTTGCTTGTTTAATGTCTGTAGCAGTAGTCACAACAGTAAACTCTGACATGTTGACATCTCTATAGGTGAGTGTGTTATCCTTGAAGGCTGCGGGCTGACTGAGGCTCTGATGGATCGTATGTGAGTGACAGCCTATTATCAGAAGGCCTCGAGAGTCTAATGGCTTTAACTGGGAAACGGAAACAGCACCTGCCTCGATAACAGAGCGTCGGCCGGGCAGCGCTGGATGCTAAAGCCATCTGTTTGTGGATCAATCGCCGCGGAGCCTGGATCAATTGCACTCTGCTTCTGTAACCAGCCAACGTCACCGCGGCCCGGGCACTTCATTACGCCGCTCATTTTTCACTCCTGTTTTAGCGTTCTAATAGTTTGGTTAATGAGCTGCGCTGTCACCTTCAGCTACAACCATAATGTCTGTTTGCGCACTAAAACACAGGCTCTGAGTCAGAAGAGGTGTTTGAATTGTAAATAATCTACGAACTTGGGTTGTATAAAAAGGGAAAGTGTGGTGACGTGCATGCTGGCTCTAGAACAACAATAATGAATATTGTTCTGTTTTGACTGATTAACATGCACCTTTTATAAAGCCATTAACAAAGCAATCTTATTTATCTTTAAGAGCGACCGCTATATGCTCTTTCAAGAAGGATTTTATTCTATTACTCTCTTGTTTTGTGGACTACTTTTAATATGTGCGTAAGTCCTTTTAAGCTTTATTAAGACTAATAAGTGTTCTTCTTTTAATAAATAGATTATTCTACATGTTTCTTGTGAATTTTAACCTTTCTCTGGTTTTAGGAAGGTGTAATTATATTGTAAATCTATATGAAACTGTCAAAAGTTCACAGTAAATACGAAAAAAGGGCTAATTGGGATTTAAACATTTTGGTAGCTCAACATATACAAAAATATGAACTAAAATAATAAAGGAAGGGGGGCGTTCGTTGCATTATATTATAGGACAAGTGCAAAGACCTTTTTGAGGCCAAAACTACAGGTTAGTCACGTCCAACTATTGAATATGTTTTAATAAATGTAAATGTTTGTATTGGATTTTTACTTGACATTGTAAAATACAGACACATGGAAACAGTAGTCCAAGGAAAAGTGTTCTTCTGGGACTGAGGAAGTAAGGTTTAGGTAATTTTCAGCGTTAGACAGCAAATTTTATTGAACAGTTTTCTTCAGCGGCTGTAATAAATGTGTTGATCAAAATTCTGTAGCGTCACTGGATAAAGTGTAATGATATCAGCAATACAAAAATATTTACAAATATTTACTTTAATTATTTATTATTTGTTGCATCAATGTTTATTTGTTTGTTTTTTGTCAGAAAATAATTTAGATTTTATGTTTTGTGATTAAATTTGAGAGCTCATGCTAGTTGTCTTTACAAACAGTACAGTACAAATATTAACCTTTTAGGTGGTGTGGGAAATACAATTCAGTAAAAAAAGATACTTGAAACTCCAAACTGATGTCCTTCTGTATTATTTCATACAACTGCCTGTACAGAGTTGAACTTGTAATACAGAAATTGTATTTGAAGAGAATTGAGCTAACTGCTTAAAGGTGCAACCTTTTAGCCAAAATAAACTTGATTAAATGCATGTTTTGTCATTTATATGTTAATGCTACTATAAAAACCTCTATTTTTACTTTGAACAGCTTTGCATGGCCACAAAATAGACTGCAAGGCCCGCTCATGTTTGTTTCTATAGAAAAGTGGGTCCTTAAGCTGATTTTTTTTCATATTACCACATAAAACGTATTTATCCCCATTCAGAATGTATGGTTTTAACTTGTCTTTTCACCAGAAGACAATAAAAAGAAGCAATAAAAAAAATGTAAAGCTAAAGTCTTTTTAACTTGACCAAACCTGAAGCTTTTCTGTAATTGAAACAATCAGAGTATTCCTATTAATTGAAATGTGCGTGAGAATATTTCGGAACATTCTCATACTATACAGCCAGGACAGCCAGAGCAGCCAGACGGATTAGTCCAAATAGAAAGTGTTCTTGGATGGGAGCTTTACTTTGTTTAGAGCATAGACCGCTGTGCTTGGCTGGAGCTGGGGCTGCAGATTATACTGTTGATATTCCAGTCATGACACAGCCATCATCATATTCAAGCACTGGAAGAGGCGAGGTCAACCGCTCCACAGCGATTCCCCTGCACAAGCCATGAAGCACACAATGGTGCGTCAAAAAGTGTAAAGGAGCGCTTGTCATTTTGAACGGAAGAGCAATCTCACCCAGGACTTTGCCTATCCGCCGCACAGAAACAGCGGGGCTCGGAGACAAGAAATAGAGGGGTCCCGCCATAAATTATTTGGACTTAAACTGTGTACAGTGGAGTAAGATGGGATTCATGCTTTGCTTGGTGTCCACATAAAACCAGGCAGTGTGCTCGTAAATAAAAATATGTCGTCTCGGGCTCTTTGATTGCCATTTCAAGCCATCATTACACAAAGAAGCAGTGGGGAAACTCGAGGCAGTCTTGTGAATAGTATGTAATGCACCAGCTAAAAAACAAGCTTCAGCTCGCGTCAACAATGTCTAATTTGACTTGTTTTTTTTTCTCCAAATGCTTTCTTGGCTGTATTTGTTCTTTTTTCACAATGTCTTGCTTGTGGCTGACTTGAGCACAAGGCCATCTCTTGTGCACCAGAAGCTCTTGACCTCGAGTGTTTCACAAGGACAGAATCAAAGCACTGTCAAAGCACTGGGTTTAATTAGCACCAGGCACAACAGTTAAGCCCCACATGAACAATACTTAGAGGGACAACATCTGTCTAACACCTTCTTTATTTTCCTCTTGTACAGATTATCAAATGACCCATTTCCTGGACTGATTTAAGCTGAAATAGGTGGTGCTGAGGATGTGGCGGTACACAGCGTGATAAAGAAAAGTCCATCTGTTGACACTATTAGGAGTAATTTTGACCCTCTTGTGCCTAATGATCCGTGCGGCTGTGTGAAGGGTTGCCGCGGGCGATGACTGCAGATCTACATGTCTTTAACCTCTCTCTGTGTAAACGCTCAAAGAGGCCCCGGGGCATTGTGGCTCTGGGCTGGGGCCCTGTGCACAGAATGGAGACCTCTCTGTGTTTGGAGCGAGAGCCTCTTTCTCCGGCTTGTGCTCCGTCTTTGTAAGTGCTGGCATTATTTTCACAACACATGGCTTTTATGTGAAGCACGCTCACGCTGAGCATATTAAAACAAGCAATAATTAACAAAGTGAGTGTCGGTTTGAGAAATATGTTCCTCCATTACACTGTAAAGCACATTTAAGTAATAATACAAATATTAAACCTACAGTGGAATAATGGATTGAGATAAAATAAAGCATTTGTATCTTATTACTAATACATAGGATTATAATTTCCTTAAGCATCTGAGTTATCGCTTCCAAACAGAGTGAATTGAGGTTATCTATTCTCTTCATGGAGAGCCATAGCTAAAGCTATTAGGACTTGTTTTTCTGCAACTAGGGTATTAATGAGAATTATAGCTCAAAATACACTTTTATGTTTGCACATCCTTCTCGACATTTTGCCGTGAGAGCAGATATTAGAAGCACCATTAAAAATGCATATCTTGAATGTAATTAACAGCTTGGCTTCATAATTAGTCAATATATAGAGCACTTATGGTGAGCAGTCTGAGAGCAGAGCAAACACAGAGGCACAAAGACTGGAGGAGAGATCTGTGCTTTGATTAAAACAGTAGAGTAGAATAAAGGCCAGTTAAAGTGTTGTGTCCATATGGCCCCTAGGCCCCGAGGCTGCGGACCACACCGGGGCCCGGGCTCTCGTCCCTCTCCACGGGACCCCAGCTGCTCAAACAAACCCCATTTATGTCCCTGCTTTGCCACAATTACAGGCCTTGGCCGGGGTTCAGCCACTCTCCGCCATAATTAACACACCACGTCCCAAATACTCCAGGAGCACGCAGACCTATGTATAAAGAAGGAGAAACAAACGCACTTGGAGAGGCTTCACAGGAAAAAGAGAGAGAAAAAAAAACAACTACAGGCTTTGTGTTCCAAGTCCAAAGTCATTAGGCTCTAATTAGTTTACACAGAGCGCCCAGTTAAAATGGCAAAACACAGTAATTAACAAATGACAGGAAATCAAACCCTTCAGTGTAATAAAGGATATTTTGTAGGTCAAATTACACATCCCATAAAACAATTCACAATTAAATATCTAATCACACTAAATTGTCATCACTGGAACAAAAATGTGCACTAAACTGTCAGGATATCTATCTCTGTTTTAGATATTCTGACTTTAATTAGCCTTTATAAAGCATGAACAAAGATTTTATTCATCATGAAGAAATTGGTTATCAACAAAGATTCAGAATAAGCGACAACTTATAAAATACCAAACTTAATCTTAACCATAACTCCTTAAATGAGTCATTACTAAGTCGTTACTTAATGAACAATCATCCTTAAACTCATTATTTGTACATGACTAAGTACATCTTGTTCATGCTTTATTAAGGCTAATTAATGAATCGTTAAACTAAATTAGTGCCCATTTTTGTAGCTAGGTTTAACATTTCATTCAAGACACAGAATATGTTATAAAATGTCTTTTAAAGGTCTGTTCCCTCTGCACTGGGCCAGTCTCTGTATTGATTTTGTTCCGTTGAGTTTTATGACGGTGCTGTGACCCCTTAGCGACCTCATTTGAACCACAGCGACCCCTGAGTTCATTTTAACAACATTAAACTACGCTGTTGGATGCTAAATCTCAGAATGAACACACAAGTGAGTGCATGATTGCATCTATGAATGACTAAAATACATGTAACTTTAACAATGACAAATAAATTCAATGGGGATGTCATGATTAATCTATTTTACTAAATTAACCGTGATTGTGTTCTGTAAAGCTGTGTTTTTACTAACCAGAGAAAGGAATAGCTTGAGACTCTAAAACAGAGGTGGGCAATTATTTTTACTCAAGGGCCATATAGAAACCCAGAATAGTGGTGGAGGGCCGGACTGCCAACATTGGTAGAAATAAAAATAATGCAAACACATTTCTTCAGCAGACTATAGAAGACAAATACAAGGTTTGCATTGCCATAATAAACCCATAACATTTCAAAATTAAGCTAAAAATGTTTAAAAACAAAGTCGAAGCTTAAGAAAGTTATGATTTTACTAGAAAAAAACAACTAATTAATACGAGAATAAAGTTGAAGCCATAAAAATAAGCTATTTTACAGATTAAACTTGAAAGTTTAGCAAATTAAAATCGTAATTTTACACTAAATATTATCAGGGCATGGACTTGGATGAGTCAAATGTTTGCATAAAAAAACACATGTTCCATGATCCAAATTGGCTGTGTGCACGGAATTTCAGTTGGCTTGTGTACGTTCAAAATAGCTAACTTCTGTACTTACGACCATTTCCTGTTAGCGCTAGCATTTAGACACAAACACGTCTCTTTTTAAACACACAAGTGTCTCTGGTGAAATATTCCTCTAAAATGTAAAGTCTTTAACATGTTTTCTGTAACATTCACCACAACTGTCTGATCTAAAGAGGATTTATTTGTTTTAAACTGATGTAGTGAAAATGAAAAACATTGGACAGGAAGTGGTTATGTGTACAGGATTTAGCTATTTTGAACGTACGCAAACCAACTGAAGTTCCACACACACAGCCAATTACAATTTTGGAAAAAATATTGAATATTGAAAATTAGCTTTGATTTCATTCTCATAACATTGTGAATTTAATCTTGAAACTTGTGCAAAGTTTATCGTTGTAGCCCAAGTTTTTGTCTCTTAAACTTCATTGTGCATTTCTGTTTCTCAAAAACATGCCAGGGGCCTGACTGAAACAGGACGCGGGCTCTAAAAAAAGGAAAAATTAAATGTCATGTTGAATAATTTGGAGAAATCTGGGCATGTGATTGATCAAAACATGAAAATACAAGAGTAATAATTGACAATTAATCCCTTTTATTTACCAGAATAAACTTAGGGGGTGCTCAAATGTCAAAATAATAAAAGGATCATATTTTTGATGTTTTTCTATACATTTCTATAAAAGGCAATTGGTACTTCTTCAGGGTATATTATCACGTTATTTTACCTGAATCCCTTTGTTTCTCCAGGCGTCAGGGCCGAAGCGCTGGAGCTGGCTCAGGGCCCAGGCAAAGCTCTTCATATGCCTCACATCGCACACGGCGCTTCCTCCCAGTTCACTGTCCATTTTAAACAGCCACCGAGTCACATCCAAGTTCTGCACCATGAGCTCGGCCAGGCACTCGTGAAGCTACAGGCAAACCCACATTACACACACGCATTAGCCCAATCGCACTGGAACAAAAAAAACATACTCTTCATCATCAATAGTGTTGTTTTGAGATTATTCTGAAGGGTTGGAAAGTAATTCAATCTATATCAAAACTTATGAAGCTGCAGTAGCTGTAATTTTATATACATGTAATGCATAATTTTTCTGGGAAGTTAATATTCATAATTTAGTCTAATCTATCTACCATAATATAATCACAATAATAAAACATTCACAAATTATTTCATAAAACCAGCAGATGAATTTTTTGTTTTGATGATTTAGTAACTTCATAATCTTTGTTAATTCCTGCAGTGATATACCGTAAATACATCATTAATTTTATTTGATTTTTGGGATGTTCTCTTTGTTATGCTGCAGAAATAGATTTTGTTTTTCTTTCATGCATCCATTTCACTAAAAGTAAACAAACATTACCTAGTTGAAAGGTATGTTGTGTGTTCACTTTGACACACAACATACCCCAAATTCTTCTTATTATTATAAATGTATAGGAGTTTGCATGTTCTCCCTGTGTTTTCTCCCAACTCCAAAAACATTTTTTTTTAAATCGCATTGAGTCATAATCAGATTCCTATTTCTTGTTACAATGCAAACATGATTTAGGGCAGTGGTTCCCAAACTTTTCAGACCGGGAATCTACTACTACTAAATATAGTTTAGTAGTTTATTGCTTAACAAAATCAAACTTCAGTCAAACATGATGCTTCAAGTTAAAAAGACAGATAAAATACCAATTCATAATTGGCAACCACTGATTTAAGGTTTAAATCCTGACGACTTCCTCTCCTAAATCCTTCAACACACGATTAAAATCAACTTGTATTCATTTTTGGTTGCAAAAAGGCTTAAAAAACACTTCTTACAAACAATAAAGTTAAACTGGAGAGGACGACCCAAGCACAGCCAATCAGAGAGCTGCATTCGGCTTCTGATTAAAACTAAAATTCTTTACTATTCAATTCAGACAGTACTCATTGATCTAATTCTTTCACAAAGTGCTGCATTTATCAAATAATTTTAAGTGGAAAACACAATAGTTACTCATTTATACCCAAAAAAGTTAAATGAAAGCCTCAAACAGCATTCTGATTGGCTGGGTTTGGGTGGTCCCATCCAGATTCACTTTGTTGTCTGTAAAAAAAAATAAAATTCTTAAGCTGTATTTGCATGTGCCGAAGGATCTGTGAGAACTGAGAAGTAGATGAACAGGTTTTAATGCCTACTACTGTAAAAATCATGTAGCTAACATTTAATAGTGTCAATCTGTATAAAAGTGTTTTGCAATGGACACCTGAGGTAAACATGTGCACCTGATCGAGAGAGTAGACGTCTTCTGCACCAGGGGCCATCTCTACACCAGTCTCTCTAAAGATCCTCCTCGCTCCAGACTTTGTGCCGTAAAGCTGCGCAACTGCCGGTTCGGGGGCCATCAGCGGCACGCCCAGTTCGTCCGCCACGGCCAGGTCATCGACGTGCACCGCTCCGGGAACGATGTAGGCGCGTTTGCCCTGGATGAGGCGTCTGATCCTCTGCAGAGTGCGAGGGCTGTGCCGGAGCAGCGAGGACAGGCACATGCTGTGGTCCTGCGGGGGAAATACAACGACATCAGGATAAGGCTGCTCAAGTGAGATAAATACATGAAATAAATAAGACAGTGATTGGATTTAAAGGTTAAGTTCACAGTGTACATTTCCAGGTGCTAGATTTGCCAAAATATTCACTACCCAGAAAGACAGAAACTTGAATAGATGCTGAAATAAATTTTCATATCCTGAGCAAAACTGGATATTTTGTGAATAGTTTTAGTATGTTTATAAAAAATCTGTATGCATATGATGTAAGTATATGATTACATAATATAGAATAGCCTAATAGTACTGAAATTTGTGTTGAATTATGCCTACTGTTTCTTTTTGGAGTCAAAATTAAGTTTGTAAATTTGTGTTTTTTCAGAAGCATTAACATTAGAGAAAGCCAATGTATGAAAACATAGATAATCATGACAATATTGTTTTGCTAATAAGCTACATTGGAATATTTAGTAAATTTTTAAACAACAGATTGACATTTTCAACACAAAATATAAGTATTTTCTTTATTAAACATTTTTGTTTTAAGCTACTTTTAATAAAGCTCAAGATTAATCTAAAATCTTCAAAAAATAGTTTGTTATGTTAATGTCATTTTTTTCACAATATCATTACTGATTGATTGGTTTTTGATACTTTTAACTATTGATTGATTAATGTCTGTTTTTTGATATTTTTAACCACCTTAGCATGATAAGTAAAAATTAAAGAAGTGGCACATCTCATTGAAATAGTATACTATACAAATTGTGTTGTTAATAATCACGATTAGCAATAATCAGCAATAATCATAATTGAAATTGAAATTCAATTAATTGCACAGCCCTATTTACAACTGTGACAACATCAGTTAACAATTATTCGATTATTAAATTAGTTGACAATCATTTATTAATCGCTTAGTTGCGATTAATCGATTAACTTGTTACAGCCCTAATTCATTTGGGTTAATATCACTTATCCAAAAAAGACTTGGATGCATTTCAGAACATTTTGAACAGACTGACTGAACTAATCACATTAAATCATCCCCAAAAAACGGTGGAACATTTTGTCACTTGCTGAGAACACCCTGTTACCGAAACAGTTCCAGTCTTTGTGATTTTAATTCGACGATTCACCATCTGATTACAAAGATCTGTGCAACTGCTGCCTGCAACCCTTACAGGAGCGCACACTTTGGGCCTGATTTATCACTGTGTACACACCAGATCGGAGATTGTAGCTGCCAGCGGGGATGTGACCTCTCCAGGTTGAATTGATAAGATCTGCCTGTGGGATGCCTTTCTATCTTTCACTTCTCTAATGTGTGCTACAACGAGCTCCTTGGGAATACAACTAATTACTCCACATCTGTATTTATTTGATCCACATGGAATTATCCTTCTGTCACTGCCGCAATACGCTGCCAGCCACACGCGCAGCAATTCATCTCCGCAACATGTCTGGCACACTTTTAACAACCGAACAGCGGGAAAAATCTATATCCATAAATGAGAGGGAGTGTGTCAAGTAGTTGTGCCATCAATTTACAGCGGAAAAGGGAAAAACTGCATTAAAATAATTGTTGGTGAGAGTTGAAGTGTGGAGAGGACAAGGAAGCTGCAGTGCTGTACATAAATTAACTGTACTGTGGCTATATGTAGAGTCAGAAGAGCTCAGACTCACGAAATAATTTACTCTACTACCCCCTTGAGGCCATTTTACATATTACATTGTGTGTATTGTACAGACGACACAAGTTTAAAGCCTATACATGACAGATAACGCACATTTTCAATTTTTTACTTAGTTTAGTGTGATAGTCCTTGTGGTAAATATTTTTTACAGCAGCGGAGTTACAAATTTTGAAGAAACTGATGAATTAAAGTTGAACATTACAGGAAGTAGTTTGATTTCTGAAAGGTTTGTGCTCGATAGTCAAGTCTGTGAGCTGGTTGCCATGGTAATAAGTTTATTTCTGCTGCTAAACTGGCCTAAACTGCTGTATTTTTTATCTTAACCATTATCAAACCCTTCCCTAAACCAGGCATGAGCAAACTACGGCCCAGCGGACAGATGCAGCCCTTGACCTGTTTTAATCAGGCCCCTGAAACATTTTTGAAAATAAGTGATGATCTTTATATTGTTTTCTTGGTTGAGCTTTGTGATCTTAGTTAATTTCACAATGATTACCCAAAACAATACATTAGTAAATTTTCTATTAACATTTTTTATATATTTATTATTTTTTTAAGAAACTGGCTTGCAATAATGACAATTTGTTAAGTTAATGATGGCAGTCCGGCCGTTCGTCTGGATTCTTGTGAAAAAAAGATTGCCTACCTCTGCTTTTCTTACACTTTTCCTAAACTTACCTGTTCCCTAAACTTAATCACTGTCCCTCCAGACCCGAGTATCGACAGAATCCCTTCACATCAAAAAGCACCAAAATGCAAACACTGCAAAAAATGAATTTCAAGACAAGTTAAAGCTGCTTGATTCTAGGATTCAAACCTAATTTCAAGCATTTTGACTGATGTAATCTTGTTTATTTGCAGAGACCTAAAATATTTTCTTAGTTTCAAAGTGTTTCGAACTGATTTCAAGACATTGCTTTTTATTTCAAGACAAATTATTTGCCAATGTGTTAAGAAAACTGTTCTTACCCCATTGGCACATTTTTTGTTCTTTTTTTAAGCAAAATTCTCTGAACCCTCCTGTTATCTTTGTACGGGCTACACATGCACCTTTGCTCCTCTCCTGGTCATTTTGACTCAAATTTTAGGGTCTGTTACAGTAATGTTGAGCAACTTTTTTGGTAGTTTTTGTTTTTGTGATATTACTTTTTTATAAGGTACCTTAAAATGTACTTTTTTGGAATATCTTTTTTAATATAATGAAGGGATATGAATAAAGGGAAACAAACTAATTGAGGTTAGAGCAGCAGTGGTGTTCTAAGTTTGACAGAAATGTTATATTTCTAACTTTTCTGTATTTTTTTCTGGTGAGAAAAAGCCCTTCTCCTGGTCCTCTTGGTCAAAATGACTCGGGAAGACAACAGATGCTTTAGGTTTTTATGGGCGGAGCAATGTTTTTCAAGTTTCATGTTCATAGGATCAGAGAATTTTACTTTATTGACAAACAAAAATCAAAACAAGGGTTAAAAACAGCTAAAACTGTCTTGAAACCAGTGAAATATTCTACCTTACGTAAGCAATTACATCTTATCCAGTTAAAACAGCTCAAATCTAGATCAAAATTCTGATTCCAAGTAATTTTAAGGAAGTCTAGATTCATAGTTTTTGCAGTGAAGACAATTTACACGCAATTTGCTTGGATTTCAAGCATTCCTTTAACAAACCTAAAGTGTTACAAGGTTTTATCGTTTGTCAAATCATAGCATCAGTGTCATTTTTCTAGATTTTGCCCTTTTTAATGTGGTTGCTAGGTAACCGTTGAGAAATAACCCTTACATATCATATTTACTGGACAAAAGACAATTGGAAACCTCATAAAAATAGCCACATTGGTTGAAAAGTATTTAGTGGACTATTAAATATAATCATGTTCACTCTATTTTAGTGAGAAAATGTGATTCTGTTAAACTGAATATAATATAAATGAAAGCTTAAATTATGCAATCAACTCAACTGGAAAGTGGTCAACAGCCTCCGGAGTAAGGATCATGAAGCGTCTTTTGGACAGCGAGTTCTCTGGGGCCCCGGCTGTGCCCACCTCCTGGGTTCTGTTACATTTTAACAGACTGGAGTAATAATCCATGACATCTTCGTTCAGGCGGAGTGGACACACGTAGATCACCTCCACGTTCTCATCTGAAAATTTAAAACATAAAAAATATAAGTCAGACTTACAATCTATTAATGAATCATTTTAATACAATTTATGCAGATTCAGAAAAGCATTGATTGCAGATTAAATATACAGTTGTTACTTATATATATTTTGTTAGTTAGTTAATTCTCTGATCTGCCCATTAGTTCAAAAGAATACAAAAGAATTCAGATGCTAATTCTACACATACATTTTGTTAGTATTATATACAAATGTTTATGTCTATAATAATTAATAAACGCATGCAAAAAGATCAATTTCACAAAATCAGTTGTTATAGCTTAGCAATGGTGATTTCTTTATTAGAAACGGCTTATATTAAAGGTGTGGTGGCTGATTTTCACACTGCAAACACAATTTAAATTTTAAATCAGTGGACTTCCTCTCATAAATCCTTCGACACATGGTTAATTTTGATATGTTTTCAGCATGGTTGCAATTACGGCTTATAAACTTCTTCTTACAAACAATAAAGTTAAACTGGAGTGGACCACCCAAGCACAGCCAATCAGAGAGCTGCATTTAGCTCCTGATTAGAACTAAAACTCTAATTATTCCTAATAATGATTGTTTCTGATTTTCCAATGTTTCTGTTGGTATTGACCAAATGTTTCATTGCTTGATTGTCTGACAATTTAGTTTTTGCTAAATCAACAATCATGTGAAGTCCTCTGAGATAACTGCTGTTGTGATTTTGGGCAATAAACATAAATTAAAATTGAAATTGAATTTATTCAATTCAGACAGCACTCATGGTCTTTCGTTTTTTTCTGTTTTTTTTTTTTAACAAAGTGCTGCATTTATAATATAATTTTTGGTGAAAAACACAAAGGGCCAGATTTATCAAGCATTTGCTCATGTGCAAAACAGGTAAGGGGGAGTAAAACCTTGGCAGAGATTACATTTTTCTCCCACACACACTCTAAAGATGTAGAATTGAGATGGTTCATGTCAGTTTTGTTTAGTATGTTGTCTGTTCATCTTCCAATATTAAAGTTTGTTTAAAATGCTCATAAATATCACATGGTTTTTTGGGGGTTTTTTTTGCACCCGCAATTTAGCACCTGGCTTGATAAACCAGGCTCAAAGTTTACTAATTTACAACTAAAAAAGTTAGTCACCCCAGTGTTAAGTTTAAAAGAGCTTCTTAGTCTTATCCAATCTCTATTAAAACAGGAAGCAGCATAAAAGATGAAAGCAGATTATAATATTACAAGTCTACAGTATATATTGTGTTTTTTGTAAATAGCAAGCCACCACATTCTCCTGTACAACGAGAAACTGCGCTAAAACAAGCACATTAGACATTAGATACAAATACATTACTACCTCTTATTTCACACAGCCTTCCCATCTGAATATTCTGGAGCAACTCAAAATCCCTCAGGCTGCGTCTCTGATTTTCTGAATATCCTGAAAGAACAAGGTCACGTAAAACACAAAACTTTAATAAGACTGTATGATTATTTTAGTACATGACTAGACAAAGCGAGTATTTCTATTGTACACTGACCTAACAATATATTATAAATCAATAAAGTAGTAGTAGGGATGTCAAGGTTAATCGATAATTGTGACTATTCCAAACACAATACAATCGTAAGAACAAAACATTTCTGAACCTCGTAATGGATAAAATATTGAATTTAGAAAAAAAGAAGATATACCTGTATTATTGCTGCAGATGTGTTTTATTTTCGATAAATACATTTTCTTGCTATAGTAAGTAAATTTATGATTTTGTGAGCCTTGTTATAGATAAAATCTGCAAATATCTGGTGGTCAAAAATAATGATATTGGCAATAAAAGAAATACACATAAAAATTAAATACAACCTTTCTCTAAATGTGGCCAGCTTAGATGCAAAAGTCTGCCTTTCAAACTATAGAAAAAAACACTCATTTAGAAGCAAATTTTACATTTTTTAAAACAAATGCCACAGAACGCTTTGTCACATTAAGAGTGCTCCATTCAGAAAGTTTAATTTAATAAAAAGTAGCAAGTTAGACAAAGAGAATGATGTTTGTGGTGACAGTAATCGTGAATAATCGCTAAATCGTGATATTTTGTATCACAATAATGCAATACTAAAATTTGATATTGTGACATCCCTAGTTAGAAGCATGGTCTGAATAAAAAGATTAATGAACAAAGTGTATTATTTTGACTTAATTTGATATGCACTGTAAAAAATATGAGGCACTTTAACTTAAAAATGTAAGTACAATTTCTGCCTTAAAGTTTTATGTTGATTAAACTCATGTATGAGTCTGATATCCTCTTTCTCTTTCTTAATTTCTCTCCCTCTCTCCTCCCTCCTTTTCTCCTGTCTCTCTTTCTTTCTCACTTTCCCTTTCTCTCTTCTA
Source organism: Mugilogobius chulae (assembly GCA_038363315.1). Classification (NCBI taxonomy): domain Eukaryota; kingdom Metazoa; phylum Chordata; class Actinopteri; order Gobiiformes; family Gobiidae; genus Mugilogobius; species Mugilogobius chulae. Next base: position 9,456,629 of record CM076411.1, read on the forward strand.
TCCCTCCTCTCTCTCCTGACCCCCTCTCCTCTTTCTCTTTCTCTCCTCTCTCTCTCTCTCTTTCTCGCTTTCCTCTTTCTCTCTCATGACCCCTCCTCTCTCTCTTCTCTCTCCATCTCTCCCCTCTCTTTCTACTGCCTCTCTTTTCTCTCCTGACCCCCTCTCTCCTCTCTTTCTCTCTCTCTTCTCTCCTGTCTCTCTCTCTCGCTTTCCTCTTTCTCTCTCACGACCCCACCTCTCTCTCTTTCTCTCTTCTCTCTTCATCTCTCCCCTCTCTTTCTACTGCCTCTCTTTTTCTCTCTCTCTTGTGTCTCTTCTGTCTCTCTTTCTTTCTTTCTCTCTCTCTCTCGTGTCTCTTCTCTCTCTCTCTCTTTCTGTCCTTTCTTTCTCTCCTGTCTCTCTATCTTTCTCGCTTTCCTCTTTCTCTCTCATGACCTCCTTTCTCTCTCTCCCTCTCTCTTTCCTCTTTCTCTCTCGTGTCTCTTCTCTCTCTCTCTCTCTCTCACTCTCTCTCCTCTCTTTCTCTACTGTCTCTCTCTCTCTCTTTCTCGCTTTCCTCTTTCTCTCTCATGACCCCCCTCTCTCTCTTCTCTCTCCATCTCTCCCTCTTTCTACTACCTCTTTCTTTCTCTCTCTCTTGTGTCTCTTCTCTCTCTCTCCTCTCTCTCTTTCTGTCCTTTCTCTTTCTCTCCTGTCTCTCTCTTTCTCGCTTTCCTCTTTGTCTCTCATGACCCCCACCTCTCTCTCTTTCTCTCTTCTCTCTCCCCTCTCTTTCTACTGCCTCTCTTTTTCTCTCTCTCTCTTTCTCTCTCTCTCTCTTGTCTCTCTCTTTCTCGCTTTCCTCTTTCTCTCTCATGACCCCCTGTCTCTCTCTCTTTCTTCTCTCTCCATTTCTCCCCTCTCTTTCTACTGCCTCTCTTTTTCTCTCTCTTGTGTCTCTTCTGTCTCTATTTCTTTCTTTCTCTCTCTCTCGTGTCTCTTCTCTCTCTCTTTCTGCCCTTTCTCTTTCTCTCCTGTCTCTCTCTTTCTTGCATTCCTCTTTCTCTCTCCTGACTTCCTCTCTCTCTTTCTCCCTCTCTCTTGTCTCTCTCTCTCTCTCCTCTCTTTCTCTCTCTCTTTCTCTCCTGTCTCTCTCTCTTTCTCGCTTTCCTCTTTCTCTCTCCTGACCCCCTCTCTTTCTTCTCTTCTCTCTTCTCTCTCCTTCTTTCCCCTCTCTCTCTCTTCTCTCTCTCCTGTCTCTCTCTTTCTCGCTTCCTCTTTCTTTCTCATGACCCCCTCTCTCTTCTCTCTCCATCTCTCCCTCACTTTCTACTGCCTCTCTTTTTTTCTCTCTCTTTCGCTTCTGTCTCTTTCTCTCTCTTTTCTCTTCTTTATAACTTAAAAGTTGAAATCTTTGACTCACATTGTCAAGTCATATCAACACAAACATTTAAGTTAATTCAACTTTTTGGCCTTAAGATTTTTTTACAGTTGTTTTTATCATATGTTTTAGCGTCTGTAAACTCAAGTTAGTAAATATAATTGTCAAAATGCAACTTTGACAACGTCTTATAGTCGATTAGTGTTGATTAGATAATGCAACCCTGCTTTTTAACGGTTGAAAATACCAATTTCGAATCTGGGCACACACACACAAACTTAATAGCGTTTCGTCTTATTCCAGTGGGGCGGCTAATGGTTAATTTAGCTCAATAACTAGCAGGTGGCAGTATATTGTAATGTCCACCAGTGAGCTCCGGTGACATCTCCGACGACATCCTCTCCGAGCGTGCCAGGATTCGGGCCTGACGGAAGAATCCTCAGCTGAATCAAGGTAATTAAATGATTGGATTCATGCTAATTAACAACAATGGGGTTCAACTTTCTAATTATCCTTGTTCACACAGCACTCTCTGCAGCCACCCCGAGTGCAAATAAAGCATTCCATCTGCTAGTAATTAGGCTTAATAATTTTAGACAATCGTTCAATGATTTACAATGCCTGATTACAGTCTAAATGTGCGCGCTGCGGTGAAATTAGAATAAGAACGGATCATAGCGTGAGATCCCTGTCTGGAGAACGAGAACACTACGGAGCTATAAAAAAGACCTCTTCTAAATATTCAACATAATCGCTTTTCATTTGCCTAATCTGCAAATTAGACGGCTATTGGGGTGTAATTGTTGTGTCGCCAGTTCGGGGACAGTCATCACGCTGAGAACCTCGTTTGAAGGATGTAGAAAGGGGGCAGAGGGCCACAGCTTCTGCCCCACTAGAGACAGGGGGCAAAAGGCTGGATGAGACCTACCTAATGACGGGACATGGATAATGGTTCTCTTGGAGGCTTGGATGAGGTTCCAGTTGGCTGCCAGATGCTGAGAGGAAGAAGGGGAGTGATCAGAGACAGAAAATACAAATCATCAGTCTCTCTCTCTCTCTCTCTTTCCTCCCCGTCTCAGGGCGAACAGCGGCAAGCCAAGCATAACATATCACTTTAATTAAATTAGGCTATTACTTTACAAAACATCTTCTCACAATTAAATCTATCACAAAGGTACACGAGGCTACAGGCAGGGAAGATTAGCAGGCTTAATTAACTTGGTGTGAATGTTTGAACAGAAGACATACATTTGGAGCATGTAAACAGACGCAGGCCAAATTAACTGTGGTCACGGATTAAAAGGATGACGACAAGAAATCACTGCGTGCACATCTGGAGTGCAAACAGTCAGAAATGGAGTGCTATTGTTGACATACTATGGTTTAGAGAAGAATAAATGTTCACTGATGTAAACATACAACAAAGAAATGACATTTTTATTCGCAAATTTAACTCTGGTATCTAAGAATTTAAACATTGTTGTGTAACTGTGAAGGAGACACAGTTGATGGTGGAAGTTAGTGTTTCTTCCTCTGAAACATTTCCAACTCTCTATGACGCCGTATCCAGGAAGAATGCTTTAGTCAATACGATCAATTGCATCATATTTCTGCTCTGCAACTTTAAACTGAAACTCTGAACTGTGATCATAAGAGGCATAAAACACCTAACCCAGGCTTTCATATAGAAAGTGAAAAAATATATAGGCTACTGTAAAGAGGGTGGTAGGGCTGAAACAAGTTAATCGATAATGGCAACTAATCGATTATTGAAATAATCGTCAAAAAATCTTCATCAAATAATTAACTGGTCTTTATGCTAGTGTTGTCACAATTCTAAATTACTTTTATTCTATTTCAAACACAATTTCGATACCACAGAATGTACTTGTTTCTCAATACCAATGTCATTACCCCAATTCAAAAATGCTTTTTAACATTGACATTTTCAACAAAATGTATTTTTTTTTTTTGGTTGTTAAAATGTATGTTTTGTTCTTCTTTTATATATAGTTAATTATTTTAAAACTGTTCAGCAAAGGCCAAATTGTGTTCTCTTAAAGTATTTTTTATATAAATAATTGAGAATCTATAGAATCGAGATTGGATACTAACCTTAGAAATGATAAGAATGTGATTTCTGATACAAAACTACTTTATTTATTTTTCCAAACAGTTGAAAAAAATGCTCAGACTGAACAGCAATGATGTGAATTATGCAATTAAATTGTGTAGTTTGAGTGTTTTTTGACGTAAACACTAGTTTGTCTGTAAATCTACAGAAAGTTCTTAAGTGACATTATCCTCAGCTCAAAATTTGCTAAAATCTTCTCTACAAGAGACTTTTGAGTTCTAAACAACTAATCGATTAATCGAAAGAATAATCGGCCAACTAATCGATTACCAAAATAATTATTTGTTGCAGCCCTACATAGTGAAAGTTAAAGTTCTTCAGAGAGTTTCACCTGTGCTCTGCGGCGCTGATTCTCCAATTGGCTGAATCTTCTTGCTTGCAGGGCCTTCCTTACTCGACATATCTGAGTGTGCATGAGCCAGGATAGGGCGATAATACCAACGGCCCACTTGCGTCTGCAGTAGCGAAGGTAGGCAGAGCGGGCAATGTGGCGCCTCCAGCAGGACTGGATAAGAACAGCAGCAGCGTTAGTGCCGTCCTCTCCTTTGAAGCGTTGACCTGGGCGTGACAGCACTTTCAGAACATCGTCTCCATTGTCCAGCACAGAGAGAAAGCTGTTGATCGAAGGGGTTCCTCTCCACTCACTGTCCCAGCTGTGGGCCAGTTCTACGAGCTGCTCTCCTTTTACTACAGCCACAGGCACAGCATAGAAACGCAGCAGCTGGCACAAGGACTTCAGAGCCTGGTCCACACGGCTCCAGCACAGACTGTAGCTTTTCCTGAAGACAATGAAATCTTTTTCTGATGGCTTGATATGACCCAGTTTAATTGTAAAAGTCAATATACTGGTATTTTCAGAATCTTTCTCGGACAAGCTCTAAAAACAGGCAGACAAAAACAGGGTACACATTTTAACTGACACTAGAAAGCAAAGACAAGCCTAAGTTTTGAGACGCTCACCCTGTCTGTGTTTTCTGTGCTTTTGGAGGTGATGGAGGGAGGAGGGGTCTTGGCTGGAGGTGGAGTGGTCTCTTCAAAGATATGTTCCGTTTCACATTTAAGTGGCCCAGGAAACTTGAATTCTGAAGTTTTTATTCCTGAACAGACAAACACAAATGCAATATGCTAGTAAAATTAAATTTAGTAAAAATACAAACATTCAAACAAACCTATCTTGGAGCATTTTAGCTCTTCTCCAAAGTGAAGTGAAGGTTCCTTGTGTTTGCCTGCCTGGTGCCCTGAAAAGATTCAAGGGCACATCAAAACTCGCGAAGAAAGGGGCGGAAGGGGTAGAAGCATATACATCAGGGCTATTCAAATAGCGGCCCACTAAGCAACATGGTGTGGCCCACCATGGTAAAATGGGCCATGACTGGGCCACATTGTAAAGAAGTCTGGGAAACACTGTATCTGATTTACAGTGAACAGTGGTGCATATACAGCAACATAATAATAATGGGCCATGGACTGGACCACATTTCTTGGTTAGTTCTGGTATTCAGTAGACTGCAGTACTTTTAAATCAACTTAATCAGCTAAAATGCCACTGATATTTGTTTTGTTCAGTTTTGTTCTGGTTCACAAATTGCAAATTCCAAATTGTGGTTCACCCTTGAAGTAGCAAAAATGTAGACTTGGAGACAAAGTTGGATTAACTCTAGGTGTAGCCTTGTCCTTTATCTGTTGTTCTGATTTGCTCACATTCTAGTTTTGATTCTTCTCTGCAAGTGTAAGCCTGTTATAGGACAATTTACTAAAAATAAGTTCTATTGTTTGGCCCACAGACCAGAGTAGTTTGAAAAATCTGGCCCGCTGTAAAATATAATTGAATAGCCCTGATATACAGTCTATGGGTAGAAGGTGGACGTACCTGCTCCTGCATCTTCACTGGTCCGAATGCTTGCGACTGGAACACTGCAGAGTTTGGACTGAAAACATTTAAACAGAATATCAAGAACAGAGGTGTGGCATGTGACCTCCAAGAAAAAAAAACAAGAAAAAAAATATAAAATAACAAAGAATTAAAAAATTATTAAAAAGTTGCCAAATAAAAGGCAAAGTTTTCTCACGCATTGATAATTGCATTCATCTTGTTTATTGTAAAAGGTTGACTTGCATTAATGTTAACAATGCAGCTCAACTTGTATCTATTTAGGCATATTCGTGTTTCAGTTCTGTATGAAGTGTGTACATCAGATTAGCATACAGAGAAAATTAGCAAAGAAAATACAAGTAAAATATACTGCTTAATTTAGGTTCTGTTTCTAGCCTTAAAAACAGACCTCACACTTTCTGTAGAAGATAGTTGTATTAAACCCTGTGCACATGCTCCATCCTCCTCAGCCCACTGAGTTCTCTGACAGACCACAGGTAGGGCCAGGTGCTACCAATCTCCCCTCAAAGGCACACATCTGTCTCAAGCAGCTTTGGAAAAGGTGTTAGCCTTTGTAAAATCGCTAGAATGCAGAAGCTCATTGTCTGGCGTGGGCACAGAGTGGAGCTGGCCTGAGCGGCGGGCACAGAGCCAGTGTGGAGCGCCGGCTGTCTTATTGGCATGCTGGAGCAGGTAGTGCTTCTGTCCAGAGACAGCTGTAAACCAGCAGCCCATAGCACAGCAATCAGGCACCACTTTCTTTACAAGAATGCTGATGTGCCGCAATCTGCTACTTTCTGCTTCTGTGGCCAGCACTTCCATCTCTCCTAGATTTGGGTGACAGTCCTGTCTTTGTTTCTCGTGTAACAAAATCACAAAACAACACTGGAAACAAAGTGTGTAAAAGATAGCTGAAATTGATGCTAACCTTTGCAGAGAATAATGTGTTACTTTTGACAGATGCAACCTGTCATCACTAAGCTGAATGACCTTTATGTCAACACATACGATACTTTTCATTAACCGCTTTCAGTGTAACACTCAATAAAAAGATGACATGGACAGTTTATCAAGTTTCACAAGCCACAATACTTCCCAATCACATTTGTAACAATAAATCTTTCAATTACTCTGAGCATAAGCAGAGGACGTGACAGTCTGCCTGATGCAATGATGCTACTAATTTACTTTTTTAACAATTATTATAGCAGCAAAAGGATTTTTTTTTTTTTTTTGAATAACCATAAATCCAAAACTAAAACAATGCTTGTAAAATACAAGTATTGATAAAATATTATATGTGTTCATTGTTTCACCTGTGACACACACACAGTACCTTTACATCCAGTGAGCGTGTCTGGTAAGGTTTTTGAGGGCGCAGGTCAGGGACACATTTCAGCTCCGGTTCCCTGTGTGAAATCTTTTGTGGTTAATTATCACAGTAAAAATCAATACTCACAAAGACACAAGAGCACATGGTTACCATTTAGGAACAAGGCCTCTGCTCTGTGTAGTATCTTCAATGACTGGATGAACATGTTGTTTGCTGTTCACTGCTTTCAAGTAATCTTCAGCACGTTTCTGTTGACAGTTACTTGATTATTCCTGCGTTACTTTATTGTTATTAAAAACATACATTTACATTGTGATAGTTACCCTAATTTCATGTTCTGTTTTGTGAACTGCTGTCTCCAGTTCTTCAAGGTTTAATGTTTTTCCAAGCCCAGTGCCACTGAGTTTTTGGAGGTCCCATTTAAGTCGACGCAAATCATCTTGAACCTGTAAAAACAAAGAAAACACCACTTACCAACACGTTTCATCATAAAAGCGTTAGCCTGTTGCTAGCAGCTCACTAACTTAAATACATAATGATAGTTAAATGATAGTTAACCTAAATTAAGCACCTGTACTAAAGCTGCCCCCGCATTGTCCTCGTTTCTATTTGTGAGAGACATACTATAAAATCTCACTCACAACAGAAAACAAGCTACGACTTTGAAATCAGAGCCAGTCGAAGTATTTCATTACTTTGCCCAGCATCACGTCCCCAAAGTTTGTCAACTTGGTTACCATGACAGCAAAGTTAAGAAATGGCCTTTTATTTGTCTCTAAAATTGTCATAATCTTTAACTTAATATAACTTCATGGCTGTACGGCATTTTAGGCTTATCCGATGCTAAACTGGACCAAATAAGTTATGTACAAAACAGTCTTGTGAAACTGGCTAGAGAGAATGGGTTGTGTTGCCGTGACAGCGGACATCTTTTGACTGTATGAGCAGCAAGGAAGGTGTGTTTTTGTTTTTTACAGTTATTATAAAAATTATTAAAAAATGAACTTGTTTGACTCTCTGGGGTATGCCTCTGTGCAAGGTTGTGATAGACATATTAATTTATATGTCTATGGTGAGAACTGCCTATTCCCCATTCAAAAAATACAAATTGGTTGCTACGGGGGATTTGTCTAGTGTTCTGTTATCTTTTTTTTTTTTTTTTTTTTTATTAATAGTTGTTTTTTAAAATGTTGTCCAATCTTCATCAGGTGCGCTTTAACGAGTTCATAAATATAAAACACTTTAAAAATAAAAAATATATTTCTTTCCACTCGCCGGAAGTGACGTACCTTCGAGTTGAAAGGTCAATGATGCTAACGCTAGGCGGCTAATCTCTTTCACCGAGTTTGTTCCAGATGTCATAAAACCCCAGGATGTCAGACACAGAAGAAAACACAGCTATGTCTGAACCGTGTGTTCTCATCACCAGCTCCGACGACAGTTTTAAAGAAGATGAGCTCATAAAGCGTACGTATTTCTCGTCTCGATCACCGGTGGAAGCTTGGATCAAAGCTAATGTTTGTTCCTGAAGCTATGTAGAATAAATAGATCAAATGATTCTTTTAAAACTTTGTAATGGCAATGCAGAGGTTCTCGCTAAATTGGTATAGTTAAAACAGATGCAGTTAGTTATGAATCACAGGGATTTTTCCTAATAATCGGAATAATGTTGACAAATAATGATATAACAACAAACTTTACTATTTAAAGAATCTTAAGCGTTATATGGACGTCGTAACTCTTCCTAAAAATATAAACAGGTTTGTTTAAAAAGACAGTGCTATTATTAAATCAAAATGACCAAAAAACATTAACTATTTTAATTTAAGATATTTTTTTCTTTATCTGGGAGAAAATTAAAATCTCAAACGTATAATTATGTAGGAATAATTGTTTTACTGGTCAACTACTAGACAATTAGTCATAGAAACTCAAATCACTCAGTACAATTTTATATAGATGCATTTATTTATTTCATTGTGTCTTGTGTTTGTTTTATAGAGATCCTGAATTCAAATACTTTGCCCGAGCCCACAAAAACAGACAAAGGAGTGGTCTGGTATCCCTGGACCATCAACAACAAATATTACACAGCAGAAGTGTCCCTATGTGCTGTCCCTAATACTTTTCATATGTCATTAGAGATTTTCCAGGCTACGCAGGCTTTCATCGCTTATTTTGACAGTTCAGTTGTAAGTTCTGTAAATACAAGCATTTAATAACTGTTGCACTGCGCATGTTCTAACTTTCTTTTTCAATTTTGTAGAAAGATGGACTGGAAAAATTGAATCCCTGGATATCAGTGGTAGAAGAGATTGCTCCAGAAGTTTTAATTCTAGTTTGTGATAAAGTCTGTGAAAATGGTGTGTTTCTCAAATGCAGTGTGGTAATGATTCATGCAGATTGTAATTATCTACCGTCTTTAATTTTGGCCTTTTACTTCAGGTGTAACGAGACACGAAGCACAACAGTGGTGTTTGTCTCATTCATTTGAACTGATTGAGCTTAACCCCCAGGATGTTCCAGATGAGGATGGTAAAGTAGTCTTTTATTTTAACATGTTCAGATAAGTTTACATCTAAATAATTTTATTTTATATTTTTACAGATGACTTTCCAGAATCCACAGGGGTCAAGCGTATCGTTCAGGCACTAAACGCTAATGTGTGGTCCAATGTAGAAATGAAGAATGGTGAGGGTTTTTTCCCCTGTTACATCAACATTAGTAGACCTGAAAGTTTTACACTTTTAGCTCGCACAATAAAACATTGTAATATGAAGATCCTCCTCCAGCCAACAGAAAATATTTACTTACTCTGTTAGACTTGACTAAGGCAAGGCAAATTTATGTACTGTATAGCACTATTCATACACAAAGCAATTGAAAGTGCTTTACAAAGCAGGAAAAGATGCATTCAAGTTACAATACAAAGCAAAACAACATTATTAAAAATATAAATAATCATCATAAAATGTTCTTTAGAAAGAAATGAAGAGTGCAGACAAAGCTTTTCAGTCATATAGAAAGACAAACAGAAATGTTTTGAGCCTAGATTTAAACATTGTCATAGTCTTACATCTTCTGTTTTAAATCTTAGCTGCATAAAACTGAAACGCTGATTCTCCATTTATTTAGACTAATAAAGAAAGATGCACATTTTGTTTTTAAAATACCCGAATTATTCTGTAATGAATACAATTAAAAAGGGTTTCTACTGTGAATTAAAATGCTTTAAAAGTCATTAAATAGATTTTTGAGAAAATAAATAAATAAATAATGCCCCAAAAAGCAATCAAATGTATTGAATTGAATCCCCACAGCCAAACAGTTTGGCACAAAAGACCTATACCTAAACATTTTATCTCCCAGCAACAATATAATAAAAATCTTGAAACTGCATTGAATACATGTAATAAACATGCAATAATGCTGCAAAATATTACAATAATTCCACAGTACAATTGCAATAAAGAATTCAGGATTTTTGTTTTTTTGCAGGAAGTAACCAGGGGCTTGGTCTGATGAGCAGTTTGGTGGCTGTGGCAGGGAGACACAATGCATCACGAAGCAGTGCAGAACCTTCAGTCAGTTCACTTTATTTTACTTACATTTTTTGTGTTTTTCAGTATGTTCACTAAATATTTCCGATTATTTTGCCATAGCTCTCAAATTTACCCATCGTTGGGGCTGAAGATGACGAGAAGCATGAGCAAAAGGAAAGTGAAAAGTCTGCCACACAGGAGGACAGTGTTGTTGGTGAGTGAAAGTGAAAACTTTCTCCTGTCTGACTATTGGCTTTTCCATTCAAAAAGTAAAAAATATTATTTCTTCTTTTAATTCTACTGCAGATGCAATGACAGATTTAGACATCCAGGAACTTGCAGACCTCACCGCAGGAAATGCAGATGTGGATAACTTTGAACGCCTTTTCACTAAACTTAAAGAAATGAAAGGTAAAAACAAAACATTGATTAGACTATTTTAAGCTCTTTCCCTGTACATGAGAAAATAAGTTTGAACAAAAAAATGACTTTTTTCTTTCTATTTCAGACAAAGCTTCATCATTACCTCATGATCAACGCAAAGTCCATGCAGAAAGAGTAAGTAAAATTTTAAATACGCTGTACTCGATGTGTCGATATCGGGATATACAGTGACGAACTTATTGGCAACACGTGTATCGAAACAAGGAGGCGTATCGGGATACTTAAACTCACACAAATTTTTCACTTCGGACCCTGGACTGCTTCTTAGGGCTGAAACTGTTGCGCTGAAGATGACTTATTTATAAGACACGTGAATCAAACATAAAAAGCGTGAAAAAAAAAAGTGAAAATTCAATTTTCTGCATTATATCATTCTACAGTTCATTCTTAACAATGATCTAAGGATCCTGCACTCAAAAACATTTTGAAAACATTTTTAAAGGTATTATACAATACTTTTTAATAGCTTTGTCTACATTTTCCCATTTTAGTCAGTAAAATATATCTTTATGTTTTGTATTGAGGGAATTGTATCAAGATATATGTATCGTGACCCTTGTATCGGGATACGTATTGTATTGGCTCTTGGCATTACCCAGCCCTACACTAAGCGATTACTAGGTTGTATCCATCCGCCTACTGACATAAATACACTAGACTCTGTCCACAACAGCACTCTGCCAGCTCAGTATAAGTTTCAGTACTTTCTGTCAAATTCGGTCTCTATGGGGTTTTGTCAAACTCAGACTAAAAATAAATAAATTCTGGATAATACTGTACAATACAGTTAAAAGTTTTCCAGATCAGGAAAATTCTTCACTTTAGGATGCAAGTGTTTGTGAAGGGCCGACTTTCTGTCTCTGTCTCTATTAAACACATTAAAAACAGTCTTTCATAAAAGTTAGTTCAGCTTTGAGACACATTGAACAAGCTAATGCGTTGTTATTCACAGAGTTGATAAATATTTCTCTTTGTTTGTGTTTTGTTTGTAGGTAGCAAAGGCTTTTTGGACGGCGATTGGAGGCGACAACGATGAAATAGACAGTCTATCGTCAGGAGAGGAAAGCTAAAATCATAAATAAACACAAAGGTGAACTTACTTTTGGTCCAGGTTCTGCTCATCACTGCTTTCACCCCAGTTAAGCCCAGCTGAGAACAAAACATTTTAACATTATCCTGCCAGTTACAAAAGGATATCATAAGGTGTGTCACTTTTAATTGTATGTATAAGTGTAATTTCAAAGTAAAATTGTTCCTGTGTGTCAAAATGAAGGAGTCAAGTTAAAATAATCATGACAGACTTTCTCAACTGTAACTGTGACAATATGTCTTCCCCCGTTTGTAAAAGTAATGCACTAGAAATAACCATTTGTCTGCCTGTAGTTCAGTATAACATAAAATTACACCATTTTGTGCAGATTGTTAATCAAGTTTATGTTAAATTAAACAAAAAGTTTAAAATCAGAACCTTTTGTTTAACTCACATGTATGCAGTCTTTGTTATCGTACTCTGGAAATGAGAGGAAAATAATACTTTCTGTACTATTAATGTGTCATGATTGCCTTTTTAAATTCAAGTTCTATTTAAATAATAAATACAATGAAATGGATTCAGTTTACATTGTTGTTTGGCTTTATAAAATTATAGTTTAGGTCAACTGTTACACCCTTGAAGAAGATCAAAAAGGATTTCAGCCCTCACAAATTCAAAGTGTTCATCCAACATTACTTACAGTAGGCTCCCAAAATAACTTGACTATTTATAACATGAACTCAATAATACAATACAGATTATTTCAAGTCAAATAATTTCAAATCAAAGTGTTTTTGTATAGCCTTAAATCAGTTGGCTAGTAAGACTTTCCAAAATTGTTAACTTAGCAAACACCAATGTTAGAAAATCGAAAATTCATTGGTCAAAATCAAACAGAAACAACAACAAAAAATCAGAAATAAGAATTGTTGTTATTCCAGCATGTTGAAGCAGATTATTCACCAGTGAACAAGCAAATGGATAGTTGTCCCAGAAAGTCCCCTGTTCTTAGACCAGGCATGTCCAAACTGTGGCCCGGGGGCCAAATGTGGCTCTTCGACAATATATTGTTGGCCTTGGACTCTCTGCTAAATTGGCCCAGATTACAAAAATGTACTGTCAATTTAAGAACCAGTCTGATGTTATACAAACCTAAAGTTAATATTTAAACTGTAATTAATATTTAAATTTATTTAGATCCTTTCCACCTTTCAAGGCACTCAAAGCGCTTGAGTTACGCAGACACTGAGGCAATGTGGGTTAAGTGTCTTGCCCAAGGACACAACAACACACTCTTGTCGTCCCACTGTGGCACCTGCTGTTCTAACAGTCTCCCATCCAAGTACTAACCAGGCCCTAACTTGCTTAACTTCTGAGATCTGACAGGATCAGGCTTTGACAAACAGTGATGTGGCTCATCAAAAGCATACATTTTTTTTAAGAAAAGAAGTCCCTTCATTTCCATCTACTATGATCCATGTGTTTTTCAAAAAGCGGTCCTCAATGAAAAAAGTTTGGACACCCTTGACCTTAGATGTTCCTTCTTGGCAAGTAAAAACTCAAAAAAAAAAAAAAAAATGTGGGATAAAGAGAAATCTCAAGGAGAACCACAGTTAAGAAGAGATTCAGTCCCATCCAGTGGTTCCCAACCTGGGGCTGGGCCACCTGAGATTCCAGGGGGTCCCCGGAGCTTTGTCTGGCCCGAGGTCAAGTTCTAAAAGTAGTTATAAGTGATACTTTATTAGTAAAAAACATAACTCACCAAAGCACCAAAACACCACAATAGTTGTTTATTTGACTGAAATCAATGTTTTTAATTCTAATTATCATAATACAATAACAATTTAGAGGCCACCGGTTTAAACAGGGGGGCTCGACAAGTCTCCGGTTCCGTCAAGGGGGGCTTCGAGGAAAAAAGGTTGGGAACCACTGCTTTAGACAATATGTAAAGCATTTCAACAATATATCTGTTACTGTGCAAACATTAAAAGGTTTTGTTTTCAGTGATACATAGCTTGTATCAATTTTTGATTTCAAACAAAAATGATACGAGCTATGCTGCAAAGACCGATATAAAGGTGGTATTTCTGAACTTTTGTTATTAATTTTATGGACATTTCACATTTTACAAACAGCTAAGCCTCAACTAAAAATAAAAACATGTAATCAACTCATTTGTTTTGAGTTGATTCCAAAGCATCTGAATAATCTTGATTTTTGTCAGTATTGCCCAGCCATACAACAGTTTTCATAAATCCATATAAAAACAAACTTCCACTTTCAATAATAGTCACATTATTTATAACCAGCAGCAGAGCAGATGTTCTACTGTCCTCTAGTGACAACAGGAAGTTACTGCACTCTTTCTAAGTCATTTTTTTGATCTGCTTCTGTTTATTTTTTGACTTTATAACAATAACAGGAAAGTATTGTGCCTTTTCTCCAAAATCGTAGCCTACATTTGCTTTGAATCTTCTTTCTTTTTTGTATCTTATTTACCCTTTTCCTCCGTAAAATAACAGTAGGTCCAAACATAAAAAGCCCTGGTTTTCTATTAGTCCTTTATCGTTAAAAATACACTTCACAGAGTCACACTTCACAAAGCTTCCAAACTTTCATTTTACAGTTGGGCTAAATCCTTTCTGTCAGTCACTCTGGCTCCAAAACTAATGATTGTGAAATTAGTTTGGGAGCAATAATGAGCCCCCCACTAAGACCCACTGTATCCATATGCATGAAATTAGTTGTGTTAATACACGCTATGAATCGTGGGTAATGCAGTGTATAATTTCGAGAGCACGGTCCCCGCTGCAGCTCAGCCCTGTGGCGGTGTGCGTGTAAATGGCCATGTATGGACAATTAAGCATTCCTCCTAAACATTAAAAGTTGCTTATTTGAGAGAGCTGCAGGCAGTGTGGAGCTCACTATTTCCACCGCCGTCCCTGCGTAAACTTATCATTCTGCATTTTCAAACTTTTACATCGCGATATCACATCCTTTAAAGGGAACCCTGGTTATGAAGACAAATATGGCTAAACACTAGTACTGGTCATGCTATTAAAATAAATTACAAACAAATATATAACTGCTTACTATTTTTATAAAATTGTCATTGTTTATGTTGTTTTCAAGCCACTGGGAGCCGCCATTTTGGTTGATGGCATAAAATAGTGTTTCCATGGTTACTCCCACAATTTCATCTGTGAACAGTTGCCACAAAAACACCACCGACAGTGTCCAGTACTTGCCTCTTCTTTTGATTATCTTCAGTTTCACTAGATTCCACATAATCGTTCTGTATTTGGCTCAAACTGACAAGGTTTAACCCAGGAATTCATGTTGCTTAGTTACCTGCTACTGCCTGTTACCTTGACATCACTATTTTATGTCATAACCGCAGCAAAAATGGCAGCCTCCATGTCATTTCTTCATAGCACTATTTTAATAAAACTACAAAACTTCCAAGGTATTTTTCCTGTATTTATATAAGTGATGATATTATAAGTGTTTTAGGATAACATGTGATTATATCCAGGTTCACTTTAAATGTGTTATTATTTGCAAACTTCATGAGTCTGTGAAGTAAAAAGCTACAAAAGCGTATGAACATGCTTTCAAGATGTGAAGCAGAATTTGTACAAGTAATACAAAGTGCTTTATGAACAGGAAAATAAGAGTTAATGGAGAGATTTCGGCATTAAGTGACAATTATCAAACTGGTTTGTTTTTGTTGTCTTACAAAAGATTTGCCAATAGAACATTATATTTTGTTCTTATTTCAAGTGTAGTGACTTTCTTTTTAATATTAAGCTAGAAAATGTTGTTCTGTTGGCAATCTTATTTAAGACAACATAAAATACACTGAAAACAAATATAGCCTACTAACTCATTTCAAGCACTATTTCCACTTTTCTTATGTAAGAATACATTTTTCTATCTTTTTTTTTTTTTTTAATTAAGCTTTTAAGTAATACATTAAGGACGTTTTTAACACATTTGGCCAAAATTGATATATTTTCAATGCGCCCACCCTACTGTTAACTTGTTGTGTAAACATTAAAATAAGGCTCGTGTTTTGGCTTTGTGTATGTTATGTATATTCTGTAACACTGATGCATAACAAATAGTAGATTCTGGAAAAAGTTGTATCGTCAGTTAAGAAAATCTATAAACTAGGAACTTGCCATAGGGAAAACATTTGATGAAAATAATCTAATAAATATAAGTTATGTGCATTCAAAATAACTCCTAAATACAGCTTGTTACAAAATAGACTGCAAATAATTTACAGTCACCAGACTACTGGTTTTGGATGATTTAGATTTGGATTGTAACTTAACATTACTTCACTTATTTGCATTATATCAATGGACATGAAGGCCGTGGTCAACAAAATTTACTTTGAATACTTGCTGACAAATAAATAAAATGAAGTCTACCATAATTTTTCAAACTATGTAGTTTCAGACTTCAGCCACAAGAGGAGGCCATTCCTCTTCTGATGCCAAAGCATCAGGGTCTGTGACCACAGACAGTATAATCAGATATATACAGTGTATGTCTGTAACCTTTCACTGTAAAAGAGACACGTTTGTCTTGTTCAAGTTGGAAAGAGCCTCAGCTCTATTTAGTCCACCTCTCACTTCCCAAAAAACCCTCCTGGCGGCAGTTAAGTGAATTAACACAATGTTTTACAAAATGAAATACTGGTTTGAATTAATTAACTAAATGATTTTAAAGGCGAAACTAATCAGTTAGTTTCAATGACACATTTCTGTAGGTTTTATTGTGCTTTTTTTGAGAGAGACTACAATTAGCTTTGTGCACGGGAACATCAGTTGGCTTGTTTAAAATGGCTAATTTCTGTACTTACAAGCATTTCCTGTTCAGTTCATTTCTATGATGTTTTCACTGCACCAGCTTAAAACGATAAATACTCAGAAGTTCAGACAGTCACAGTGAGTTTGTGGTGAATGTTACAGAAAACATGTTAAAGACTTCACAAATCAGAAGAATAATTCACCATAGAACACGTGTGTGTTTAAAAAGAACAGGTGTGTATCTAAATGCTAATGCTAACAGGAAATGTTGTATGTACAGTTTAAGCGTCTGACTAAAACAGTCTCCAAACTCAATCTGTTTCTGAGTCTGTGAAGAACAAACAAATGGCTGGACTCTTTTGTGAAAAATTGAGAATTGGCTTAAAATAGAGGTTATGCAGGGACATGACAGCATTCTAAATGTTCATGCTGAGTGTCACAATGCATGAGAGTCAATGGAGAGAAAGGACTTTTCTCTTGTAAGAGTTCAATAAACAGCTAAAACAGGAAAAAAAACTACAGTTTGATAACAAATTCAACCCACAACAAGTCTACTGAGCACTGGGTTGTAATGACATGTAAAAGAGAAAATCAAGACAACAGTTTACAACGCTAAGCATTTTGGAATAAAATGAGTTAGTGCATAACTTCTATGATAAAATTTACCAAAGGGATAACAAAAATTTCTCAGCTCTTTGGCAAACAATTGTCTTAAAATGTGTAGTTCGAAACTGTTTGAAACAAGAACAAAATCTAAGGTCTTACAATAGGCCTAAATGGAGCTTAAAGGGAACCTGGTTATGAAGGCAAATATGGCTAAAACACTAGTACTGTCATGCTTATTAAAATAAATAAACAAATATATAACTGCTACTATTTTTTATAAAATGTCATTGTTTATGTTGTTTTCAAGCCACTGGGAGCGCCATTTTGGTTGATGACATAAAATAGTGTTTCCATGGTTACTCCCACAATTTCATCGTGAACAGTTGCCACAAAAACACCACTGACAGTGTCCAGTTCTTGCCTCTTCCTCTTATTATCTTCAGTTTTACTAAATTCCACATAATCGTTCTGTATTTGGCTTTGCTCCGCTCAAACTGACAAGGTTTAACCCAGGAATTCATGTTGCTTAGTTACCTGCTACTGCCTGTTACCTTGACAACACTATTTTATGTCATAACCGCGGCAAAATGGCAGCCTCCATGTAATTTCTTCATAACACTATTTTAATAAAACAACAAATACTTCCAAGGTATTTGTCCTGTTTTATATAAGTGATGATATTATAAGTGTTTTAGGTAAACATGTGATTATATTCAGGGTTTCGCTTTAAATTCATCAAAATGCTTAAAATGAGATTTAAATCTAGAATCAAGCAATTTTGACTTGTCTTGAAATTCATTTTTTTTTTTATTATTTATTTTTTATTTTTCAGATTTTTATTTTGTTTACATTTTTAGCACTGAAAAATCTGCTCTAACACCTTTAAATTGATCGGTTCTGTAGTCATGTATCGCCTTACACTTCTCTATAGTCTGTGTATACTTTCTATACGACCAAATTAAGTTATAGGCTCCTTCAAAGCGTCCGACGTCTCACACATCTTCGCGTCTTGTCTCGGCGAGCCCTCAAGTCTCTCGTCATCTCTTTTTCATTGCGAACAGGGGATGACAAGTTCCTGGCGTTTCCAACAAAAGAGTCTTGTGTGATACTTCGCCGTGTAAGACAGACACTTTGACACGAAAAGTATGAAGAAGAAGAAGAAGAGGCTTGTTGTTGTGTGAGAAGTGCCGCGAGTTCTGCCTTGTTTTCATTCACGACGTGTTGGAGCGTAATCCTGCTTTTTTTTTTTAGAGTTTAAGACACTCGCTTCTACCATGTGATGTCATCAGGTGGTAATCCAGGCATGTTCCTTTGCGTTTTTAAAATACAATCAGCTTTGCAGTGCTTCGTTTCAGTGCCAAACTTTCGATCGCTGCTTCTGATTTTATGATTTTATAATATTTCAGTTTGTAGATTGTCACAGTTTTATAAATGTTAGCACTGAGTGGCAAGAATGCATTAGAGTCAATGGAGAGACAAGATATTTTCTCTTAAAAAACAGCTAAAGAAGGAAAAAGAAGCTACAGTCTGAGAACAAATTCAACCCACCACAACTCTCTAAACAGTGGCAGAAAAGCAGACAAACAACAAGACTTGAGCTTCTCACTTTTATCACAGACAGTTGAACTAATCCTGACCTCAGACCTCGAACTTCGAAGTGTTCATGCATCGATGCCACTCAGCATGAACATTTAGAATGTCATGTCACCTGCAGAACCTCATGCAGTTTAGGGAACGTTTAGTGTTGGTCGGAGGTTGAGGCGCCAGGTGTTTAAGCGAATATCCTCTGCGGAGTGGCCCCAAACATCACTGAGTTATGACAATTTTTTTATTTTTTTTTTAATGCTAATTTTTATGCACAAGTCAGTTCCATCAGCCTCTAAAATGTTTAAATGTCAAATTCACTTTTCTAAGATTTTAACCTTGTTATAATGGCTTCCCTTCATCATTAGTTTACTCAAAGTTATATTTGAATTGGGAGTAATCTTGTTTTGTTCTTCAGCTGCAGTTCAAGTGCTCAGAAATCCCTGTTCTCACCTACCACCTATCCCCTCCCACTTTCCTGTATTTACTTGTTATACTTTAAAAGATTAATACTCAAAGTGAAGCATGTATGGTTCAACTTTCCAACAACAATAATTCGTTATTTTAAGTCTGTTGCTTTTTACAGTTACATTTTAAAATGAAGAGGCGGGGCTTATCAGTTCTGCAGTTTTGAACAGGAAGTCAGTAGAGCTGTTTCTATTTTCAAGTCGTTTAAGATCAATTTTGTGTTTTACAATGAACAAAAGGTAAATTACTGATCTACATATGTCCTAGTTTCTTACCAAATATTAAAAAAACACACACAATAGGACCCTTTAAACCAAATGAGACGTACCATTTGGAGCACAAACATAAACATGTTCATCAAAACACAATGAACGTGATTATATTTAAGACTCACTCAACATTTTGTGTGTTTTACCCAAGTTTGTCTGTTTTGACGAGGCTTACAATTGTCTTTTGGCCAGTAAATGACACATGTCGAGGTAATTCCACAACTGTTACCTTGCAAACACATGGTAAATCTGGGCCAAAATCTACACAAATGATACAGAAGTTATGATTTGACAATTAATATCTCGTAACACTTTCATCCCAGGAAACTTTGTGAGTTCTGTGTAAATTGTCTTTGCATTTTGTTATTTTTAAACTTTCATTTGTCTTCATAAATTGCAACTTATCTGCTATAAAACGTAAATATTTACAAAGACACCAAACGTCAAAAATAGAAAAATGCAATAACTTTTCATTAAAGCTTTAAGTCACATTGGGATTTCGCTGACATCTACAAAAGTTTTCCATGTTCACGTTAAAATTTATTATGAAAATTTGTGAAAAATTTAATAAAATAGTGTTACTTTAATCAAAAATCACAAAAGTTACTAGTTTTTCTTAAGTTAGCAGCACATTTAGCTCATGTTAAGTCAACTGAACTCATCATTTTGTCAGCCACTACAAAGAACGAGAAGAGCTCACCGCAGCAGACAAAACAGTCTGGGCCGAATAATGAGACATTTTACTAATACATTTTATAAACAGGGCGCTCTCAGGACACCCAAAGCCACTTGAAACAACACAACACTGGTTTTTGTTTGTTGCATTTGTGTGCTCTGGGCGGTGACAAAGAGACAAGACGCAGCACGCTCGGCTCTCTTAAAAGAACGCAGGCCAATACGAGGATTACACTGAGTTTGAGAGGCGCCTGCCATTACCTCGGCTCTGACTGTCCCCCAGGGCACTTATTACTGCATTTGTATTCAGCGCTATAATTGCTTTGTATTTTTCTCTCTCTCTCTCTCTCTCTCTCTAGAATTTAAAAGAGCAGAATAATTATCGAAATGAAAGCGGCAATGTGAGCAGAGGTTTTGGTTTCGGTAACAAAATACATGACAATTTAGGTCATACTGTATATTAGAAAAACAAAGAATAAGCATGGCATTAAACTTATTTAAACCCTATTTGTGAGCGGTCGCCTCCTCACAGATCTGACTAAGCCTTCTTATTGACGTCCCTAGTTGTATATAACTTTAATGCTAACTTAGATAAAATTACTTGGATTAAGCATATTAATCTTAAAAGACAAATTTTAAGATTTTTTTTACTGAATAAGTTCAAGTCTTACTAAGATTATTTGACTTGTTTTAAGATATTCCATCCTGATTTACTTTATCTAGATATAAAAACTTATTTTAAGCTAATTTGTATCTGTTTTAAACCATAATTGCTTGAATCAAGAAGAGATCTTGCCAAGAGAACTTGAAACTAGCATTTTCTGCTCAAAATAATAAGCTTAGTCAAATTTTCTTACTGCACTAACAGATTATTTTGCACTGGCTTTGTTGCAGTGAATATAAGATCGTGTACTGTAGATTATTTGTTTAGCTTTGCCATTAAAAGGTGAACTGTGTAGTTTTTCTCGTGTAGCTTTGTCAAGAATGTTGCCTAGCGTGGCATTAAATATACATCTAGAATGTATTTCACTATTGCTCAATATCTAAAAGGTGAAAGTTAAACGCTTGCCTTGGGGTATTTTGAAAGGAGATAAATATGTTCTATGCATTAATGTGGAAACAATACAGCTAAAAGAACAGCTTTTCCATTGAAGCATACAAGAGGAAAACATCCTCTGGGCCAAATAACAGTCAATCTTGTGTTTATTCAAGCCTGCTCTAGTAAGAAAGAAAGTAAGTAAGAGAGCAGACTTTTATTATTTATTTAGTGCAACAAAGAAATCTAAATGACAAAAACATGATTTTATTCAAGTCTACTTTGAGTCAAAAAGTTACGTAATGCATCTTTAAAGGTGAGGTAGCTGATATTTACTTTGCAAACACTCTTTAGCTTTTAAATCAGACAATTTCTTCTCCTTAATCTTTCAATACGAAGTAAATATCAACACATATTCATTTTGTTTGCAATTATGATCAATAAACTTATTTTTAACAAAAAAAAAAAATTTTAATTGGAGAGGTTTGTTTATGTCATTGTCCTTGTGGTAAATAATCATCATAGTTTTGCAAAAGTTAAGTTGCAAATTATGAGGACATTGACAAATTAACAATTAAGTTTTAGATATCTGTGTCATGTAGCTTTTGGCCCATATTTAGAACATGGCTGCTAGGTAACAGTTGTGGAATTACTTCTGCATATGTTTTTGTCCATAATATAGCAGTTAAACTGGGTGAAAACAAACAAAATGTTTAGTGAAATCTTATGTTCACTAATCATAAAGACAACTAGGTGGCGGACTTTCTACAAGAAAAATGACACACTGTACATTGTATATATTCTCATCCCTGTTACAACTGCAGTATAATATTTCAAAAACTCTTTAATCGAGCCCGCGTCGCCTCCAAATAAATGACTAAACGTCTTCATACACGACAAATGTTTGATGTTTTGTTTAAACGCTGCTCTGACTCAAGCGGCTTAATTCTCGGTGCAGTTTTGTGGGTGTATAGGTTTCCTGAACAGCTCTTTGTTGTCTGTTGTCTTGCCATAATCTCTGAAGGACATGAAGAGGCACTGATGATGAGCCGTCAGAGCTGCGCCTGAGGGACTCTGTGTGTGTCTCTGTGTGTGTGTGTGTTTGAGAGGCGTTCATGAACCTCGGTCGGTGGAAAGACTCTAAAATAAATCCTCTGTACGTCAGCCTGTAATTACACTGAGGAGGGCGGGTTTTGGTTTGGGGAAGAAAATACTGTTCTCTCCACAACGAGCCAGTTCTGCAGAGAAGACGACCAGGCCTGTGTGCAGCTTTGAGCATTTTTAACTTAAGAAAAAGTTGGGTTTTGTTTCAATTGTGCGTGTTTAAGAGGGCTAATACAGCAAATGTGGTTAGTTTAGTTCTGAAGATCTCATGAATGCTTTGATAAACCAGATCAAAAAGTGACCTCTATGTTTTTGAAGTCACAGTAAACTTCTAAAACCTGCTCACAATCACAGTTCAAACAGACATGGCAAACTAGGCAGTGTTGGAGGACTTAAAAATGACAGAGGGGTAAAGATAGGGCAGTGGTAACCAACCTTTCTGTCTTGATAACCCTCTTAGTCCTGTCTGTCATTTAAGCTTTAAATTACTTAACTTGTCTTTTCACCAATACCATTAGGCTATATATTTTTTTGTTTTAAAGTGTGTTTTCCAATCTTAACCTTGTTGTAAATGCAAATGATAGTTTTACATGAAACAAGAACAGCTTGGTAAAGAAAAATATGAAATATTGTTGAAAATATTAGAAGGTAAAACAGAGTTCTAATGAAATCACATTCGGAAACAAGGACATGTTCAATTGTCTCTGTGCACAGAAGTCAGCTGACTTATTTATTTTCAAAAATGCTAACTTCCTGTCAGCATGTTCATTTCCTGTTTAGTTCATTTCTATGGGGGTTTCACTGCCTCAGTCTAAAGTGAAAAAATACTTTAAGATCGGGCAGTGAACAGTGAGTTGCTGGTGGTTTTCTTTGAAAACATGTTAAAAACTTTACAAATGAGGAGAATATTTCACCAAAGGACCAAAGTGTGTTTATAAAAAGATGTGTTTGAAACAGCTTCAATGCACAGGGTCTAATAATAGAGGGATTTTTTGTTGTCCAATGTGCCTCCCCTCTTTTCCCAGGACTACACATGGAAATTAGCTGTAAAGGCTAATCTGGTACAAGCATCTTTGCCTTTGGGCTTAATGTAATTGTACTTTGTCCTTAATAAATATTACCTTACCTTTCGGGCAATACGCGAGTTCCCGACCTGCAGGAAGAGACGCCGCTCATAGACACAAACAGTGGAAACAACTCGAAAAAGCTCCGTTGTCAGCTAACTACAAGAGTTTATCACTGTGAAAAAACAAAAGTTATGCTGCTAAATCAACGCTGTCTCAAGCTTCAGGAGACAGACGTTTGTCAAACCAGGTTCATACCTGATCAAAACAGCTGCTCTCGTCCTGTTTCGTTATTTTATTCAAAGAAGTTTCCCCATATAAGCAGATGGAGCGCAGCTCTTTCAGCATAACGCATGAGGAGTATGGCTGAAAATCCCTCTATAAAAAGTTCAAGGTTCAAGGTTTCTTTATTAGTAACGGGAGGTAATTTTGTTTGCAGAGGGGACTCATCTGTCTAAAACATTAAAATCAAGACAAAACAGTATAAAAAGTTGTATTTAAAAAATAATAATAAAATAACAACTTGTGAAGGAGAAGAGTCAAATTATTTCAGGTCACAAGGCTGAATCCATTTTTATCACACTTCAAGTCATTAAAAGTAACTCAAGTCTGACGTGAGTCCAAATCTACATATTTATATTTATTACCAGAAACCCCATTAGTTTCCACTGAGGTGGTTGCTAGTCTTTCTGGGGTCCTGATTATTCTAGTGTTTTAAAGTCTTACCAATAACTTGCAGCTACACAGACTTTAGCCTTATTTTAACTACTTCACTTCATAGTTAATGCACATATTTTCCTATAGCAAAACTTTTGTATGCAGAGAGCAGGTCTACCACATGTTTTTTTTACTATATCGTGTAGTGATTTGTCTGTATTTTTAAAAGTCAGAATACTGTAGGTTAGCTAGCGTGAGCACATGAGCGTTGCCGAGCCCGTCTCCACACGCAGCGAGACTTTTCTGACACAGACAATGTGAGATGTTGTTGTGATGGCAGCTATGGCCTGTGAGACAAAGATCAGGGACTTTTTGTTTGCGTGTGATTGCATGTCTCTTTATGGGGAAGCCACGTCTGCTTTAGTAAAGAGATTTTCACTGATCTGTTACCAAACGTGCAATGTGTTATAAGCAGAGGAGGAAAAAACTTTTACAAATACCTATTGTTACAAATAATCTTACTATAACAGGCCATCTTCAAGTGACAGCTCAGCATTCAGTAAGCTAAGGTACTTACTACAGTTTTTTGTGTAATAAGTGCTATACAAATAAAAGCTACTTACTTACTTACATACTTACTAAAACTCAAACTTACATGGAAAAGAGGGCTATATAATACATGAGTGTTTTTATTAAGTAAAGAATTTTAATAAGGAAAGAAACATTTATTTTAGGTTTACATATCATCAAAATATTTGTTATTTGGACAATATAGAAGAATTGCTCAAATGTGATATTAAAAACTAGCCTATATATATTTTAATATATATAATTTTTATTTGGGCCAATAGATACATTTGGGGGCGTGGCCTGCCGAGGGGGAAAACGGCTCACCTTACCATGTTACAGAATGGGAAGCTAAACTGTTTACCTCTTTTTAGACGTTTTTTGGCGAATTAAGTGAATTTTTTAGCACAACTAATTCAAGTCGAGTTACAACAGTTTAATGTGTAAATGGAGATTACTGATGTGGCGTTATGTCAGAAAAATAAAGAGAAAGTTAAAAAAGGTGCAAAAAGACGCTAGCAGCGCTAGCATCACGTTAGCATTAGCTCGCAGATAATGTTAGCATTGTTGATGTCAATGTCAATGTCAACTTTATTTGTATAGCACATTTACAACAACACAAGCTGCCCAAAGTGCTTCACATGCACAAAAACTGTAAAAAAAATTTAAAAACACTATATACAAACAGATCAAAAAACAAATCAATACAATACAGTACAAGCCCGATCTCACAAGAAAGCGTACATTTACCACGACATTACACAATATGTGAATTAGGTATGATTAGCACGAGTTCACGGCTGTCCTGCGTAATTATAGTACGCATCACATTCCCCATTCATTTCAATGGTAGTTGTTAAGACGTTTCTTATTTATGAATATTAATGAAATCCTGATTCTAATTCTAACCTGCCCCAAGCCCCAGACCTAACCTTACCCATTTTAGTAACTTTATGCCTGAACTTACCCGTTTCACCTGAAGAAAACTTCCCCACGTGGCTTCAACCAAAACTCGTCCTATTTTGATGCTGTGAAATCTCGTGTCATTTTTACTCTTTTCATATTGTGCTAAATGCACGGCGTAACATAAGTACTAAAAACAGCTGTGAACTCGCGGTCAAAACACACTGTTTTTGTGTCGTGGTAAAAGTACGCCCTCTAGTGAGACTGTGTTGCATTGTTAGATATATTTACATTGTTGGACCGTTGGATCACTTTGTTATATCCCCATATCTTTGTGTCTGTATTTGACACAATATATTCTCTGTAGTAGTTGTTAAGCAGTGAGTAATAAAGCTGCTGTTCTGATTCACTCTCCATGTTAACTTTCCCCCTCGGAGGTCCGTTAGTGGGAGTGGCCTTTGATGCCGACTGTATCTATCAAGCCGGAAGTCTGAGGGTCTAAAAAAAAGGGCACATTTGGCCCCCAGGCCGCAGTTTGGGCATGTTCGATTTAGATAAATCGTGGCAAAATACAACATAAACACTGTCTCTTGCTCACCATCTAACCTCGTGAAATGTAAACGCAACTTACAAAGTAGATTTTTGGGGAGGTTATTGTATTTGTATTGCGCTTGCATTGTGTGGCCAGAACGCTAAAAATTACTGTAAAAAAACAGTTAATTGTTGTACTGCATTAAAGTTATCGTAACTAACATTTTTAGTTGTAATTTAAACTTTGTTTTCCACTAAAAAGTCTATGATAAATGTGGCACTTTGTGGAAAAAATGAGACCACTGAGAACTGTCTGAATAGAACAATAAAGAATTTTAGTTCTTATCAGGAGTCGAATGCAGCGCTCTGATTGGCTGAACTTAGTTGGTCCTTTCCAGTTTACTTTGCTGTTTGTTAAAAACGTTTATTGACCATTATTGTAACAAAAATGAATGCATGTTGATATTAACCATTTGTTGAAGAATTTTGGAAGAAGTTATCAGATTTAAACTATATATGTTTTGAAAATAAAAAAACTTTTAAATTAATTAAAAATAACTAGTAGGCTACAAAATGTATTAAAATGTATTTTAATATATACTTATTTGTACTCTTTAAAATTAGCTTTTTTAAACACATTCTGCATCTTTCTTCTTTTTGCAATTGTCTGTTTAGGATGTGGCATGAACAACAATGTGATTAAACATTGTGTACAATCTATTTTACCCTGTTATAACTGCCTTGTCTCATCATTAGTTTACTGAAAGTTTTTTTAAGAATGATTTCTACATGTTTGAGTAATCTTGCATTGTCCTGCAGCTGATGCCCAAGTGCTCAGAAAAGCCCTGTTCTCACCTACCACCTATGCCCACCCACGTGTCTGTATTTAATTTAAAATATTCAGATTTATAGGTAAAATAGTCAAAAGCCACATTAAAACAGCAAAAAGAAACACATTTAAAATCTGCTGCTTGTTACAAGAGGCAGAGCTTATCAATTCTACAATTTTGCAGGAAAAAAAAAAGTTCTGTTTCTATTTCTAAGCTGGTCTCATTTTTTCTAAGCTGTTTTATGTCATTTTCGTGCTTTACAAAAACAGAATGTAATTACTGATCTACATAAAATATACAGTAATTTATAGATGCAATATTACCTTTATTATTTTTTATTTTTATTTAAAGGAGTCCATAGATCAGAATCTTTTACAGAATGGCAGGTACAGCAACCATCATAAAAAAAAAAAAAATTAATTATAAATAATACAATAGATCTCTTTAAGACATTTTCTGGTCAACCAAAATGATGCTCAAAAGAAGTCCACGTAATGTCTTGAGAAATTAAATATTTTATCATTTAGTTTGATTTGACTAAGATATTGTGGCGGATAGTTTGTAATGATAAGATTTACATTTCCATTACATTAACATTTGACTTCATACATTGTCAAAGACTCTTTTATTACAGGAGAAAAGACTAAATTTGAGTGAACCGCAGCAGCACAACAGTGTGTTCTGCCAGCACATTGTGTTCCAACGCTAATGCCAGCTTTTATTAAAACATAAAAACTAAAACAACTTTAAAGAAGAAGACCAGTGCCTGTTCTTTTCTGCTGGTTTCAGAGTTTGTTGTATGCACTGCAAAAACTATAAATGACTTGCTTAAAATGCCTTGGAATCAGAATTTTAATCCAGAGTTGAGCTGTTTTCGCTGGATAGGATTTGCTGATGTAATGTAGAATATTTCATGGCTTCAAGACATTTTTACTGGTTGTGAGAGAATTTGGCTTAAAAAAAAAAAAAGAACACAAATTTGAGAATGGGGTAAGAACAGTTTTCTTGACCCATTGGCAAAACGTTGGCTTTAAAAAAAGAAGCAATGTCTTGAAATCAGTTCAAAACACTTTGAAACAAGGAAAATATTCTCTCTACAATAAAATAAATTGAGATTAAAGCAACTAAGATATGCATGTGTGTATGTAGGACAGTATTAAATGTATTTATTTGTTTATTTTCAACAGATTAGAATGTCATGGAGACAAATTATGAATTTGCCTATTGAGGACTGAATAACCGAAGATAATAAGAAAAAAAAATAATATATAGCGACTTGTTATATAATTATGAAATCTAAATGGCATATAAGAATTCAAGTCAAAAAAAGTAGGGTATAATCAGAAATTAATGTCCTTTGGTGAAGTTTTCTCCTGATTAGTAAAGTTTTAACATGTTTTTAGATACATCCACAGCTCACTGATGATGTAAGCTTTTATAATATACATACGACACATTTTTATGGTTAATTTAACACTTAAAGAGTAAAATGTGTGTTTCGTCCTCATGTGTAGAATGTATTGTGGCTTCAGAATTAGGCTCGGGATCGTGACATCATACAGCTGTAGAATGTTCAGTTGTCTAATGTTAAACCAATGGAGATTTTAAATAGCTAAATACCGAAAATAGCGTTTATTAAATCACATTTTGACACTATATAGTGATAAATTTACCAGTACTGACCCAGCAGTTTATTGGGCTGTTCCACGGCTGTTTTGTTTACTTTTGTTAATCGTTTTGTTAATGTATTTATGGAAGTTCTGCTAAACTGACAACAAACATGCAGATTTGCCATTATTTCCATAGTAACCACAGACGCTTCCTGAGCCTAATAAATATTTTCAGTTTTAAATTAACTCTGAAAGAAGATTGTGACACTGACCAGTGTTACAGAATATTACTCTCATAGTAACTTACTCTACATAGAGTCAAAAGTACCAGGTGTTGTGTTGATTGCTGTATTTACTTTTCCCGTAATTTTCACATTATTGAGCGCACCTGAATAGAAGCCGCACCAACTAGATTTAAATAAGAAAAAGAATAAAGTACATATATAGGCCGCACTTCTTAATGTAAGCCTATGAGAATCTATAATTTTGCCTTAGTGTTATATAAACTGCAGAGTTCAAAACTTGTGAAAAAAGTAGCGGCTTATAGTCCAGAAATTACTATTAAGTCCTTTTCAGAGTAACAGGTAAAAACAATAACTTTTGAGAGCCATGATTTACTTATTATTTCTCTTACAGTGTAATTTTTACTAATTTCAGGGTTCATCCAGATTTTATCTTACAGTTTTTTCAAAATGTTCAACATTTCCCTGACCTTGGACTCACACAAACGTTTCTAAGTAATTAAAACTCAACTGCAATAGTTTTGCTTCAAACAGTCAATTACAACGTAATTTAAATTCACAGTTTTAGCTTCAAGCAAAAGTGCAAAGAAAGTTAAAGCCCATCAGACAGATTATCCCATTTTTCTAGTTTTGACTTAGTTTGGTGTGACAGTGCTTGTGGTAAATATTTATCTTAAGTTGCAATTTATGAAGAAATTTACAAATAAAAATTAAAATTAAAGGAAGTAATTTAAGTTCTAAAACAGAATCCCTTGTGTCATCAAAAAGCACCAAATTTACAATTTACACAAAACTGACACAGTTTCCTGGGAGTTTAATAATCATTTAACACAATTTAAGTGTTACAAAAAAAAAAAAAGCTGTCAAATCATAAATCTGTGTCATTTATGTGGGTTGTGGCCACATTTACAATGTTGCTAGGTAACAGTTGTGGGTTCACCTCTACATGTGTCAGATTAACTGGACAAAATACAACTACAAACCTCATAAAAAATGGTCTATTTATATATACTTTTCTACCTTTCAAGGCACTCAAAGCGCTTTACAATCTAGTATCCACTCACCCAGGTAACAGACACTGAGGCAGTGTGAGTTAAGTGTCTTGCCCAAGGACACGACGACAATCCACTCTTGTCGTCCCACTGTGGCACCTGATGCTCCAGTGGTCTCCCATCCAAGTACTGACCAGGCCCTAACTTGCTTAGCTTCTAGATCAGGCTTTGGCAGGTATGGCCACAAAAACAGTCAATTTTAAGTGTTTGGTGAAATCTTATCACGTTATTGACCCTCTTTTGTCCCGCTCACTTTTCTAGGATTTGCTCTGTTACGGTAGTTTACATGTTTGCCTGTCTGTTTTGCAGGGCAGTTTCAAACATATGTAATGACAGTTAAAATAAAACCATCGTCTGAAGTCTACAGGCTAAATGCAGCTAAACAGGAAGTACACTTCCTAGAAAAGTGGGCGGGACAAAATAGGGTCATAATATAATCACATTAATTGTGTTTTACTAAAATATGCTCTAACTCGTCAGGTGCACTTTAAACTTTTCTGTTGCAAGTTCATAAATTTAATCAAGTTACCACAATGCAAACGATAATTATTTTATGGGCACATTTTGCATGTTTCTTCTCTTTACCCAAACACAAGCAGGACTGTGTTGGTGTAAATTATCCCCCATTTTGAACCTAAAATATTTTTCAAAACTTTTCCAAACCCAGCAGAATCCTCCATACATTTTCCAGGTTTTCCTGTACAACACTTGTAATGTAACAGTGTACATTATTTTCTACAACAGAACAAATAAACAGCTTTATTACAGTACTTCATTTTGCACTGGATGTTACCATAGAAACACGCCACTCTTCTAAACCATAATAGTCTAAAAAACATAAAAACAATGTTAAAAAAATAAAAAGTAAACTATAACATGCGACAATCCTGAGCTGTACAGAAAGTGCTGAGCTGACGCAGAAACCACTGAGATATTAAAGTCGTACTTGGAGAAATTTTGACAACAGAAGAACTCTCCTGCCGCATTCCAGAGGTCTGTGTGTCTCTGCCAAAAGCTGCTCCGGAGCTGCAGAGGTCGTCTTTAACCCGTCCAAACGCCTGGCTTTCCCTCCGCAGTGGTCAGGGACTTTCTACAAAACATGTTACAACAGCTCAGAAACAGAAATAACGATTTAATTAAACTAAAACCAAGAAACTTATCCACAAAGCAGCACGTTTGTTCAAGAAATTGCCAGTGGTTGCCATGGGAAACGGTCCAAAAATACTGATTATATAAACCCACGCTTTGATAATTATTGGTTAGCGAAATGTAAATAAAGTTTTGGAGCCGGAGTTCGACGGCAACAATCTAAAAAATCAGTGAATGAAAACAAAACGATCAGAGAACAGCTCAAATTATATAATTGTTCAAAACTGCTCAAATTGCTCTGAATGAAAGAGAAGAAACTACAGAGGAACTGTCATAACACCTGATTTATGATGCTTATTTAACAAATGAACAAAATCCTGTATTTTCAATGGTAAGTTTAAAAGAAATAGTTAAACCAGGCCTGAAAAGCAGTGCAAGAAACACAATTAATGTTAAACTAATCAAATATTAATATATTTTTGTTTTAAAGTGAACCCTGGATATAATCACATGTTTTCCTAAAACACTTATAAATCATCACTTGTATAAATACAGGACAAATACCTCGTAAGTATTTGTAGTTTTATTAAAATAGTGTTTTAAAGAAATGACATGGAGGCTGCCATTTTGCTGCGGTTATGACATAAATAGTGTTGTCAAGGTAACAGGCAGTAGCAGGTAACTAAGCAACATGAATTCCTGGGTTAAACCTTGTCAGTTTGAGCCGGAGCAAAGCAAATACAGAACGATTATGTGGAATCTTGTAAAACTGAAGATAATCAAGAGGAAGAGGCAAGAACTGGACACTGTCAGTGGTGTTTTTGTGGAAACTGTTCACAGATGAAATTGTGGGAGTAACCATGGAAACACTATTTTATGTCATCAACCAAAATGGCGGCTCCCAGTGGCTTGAAAACAACATAAACAATGACAATTTTATAAAAAATAGTAAAAGTTTTATATTTGTTTGTAATTTATTTTAATAAGCATGACAGTACTAGTGTTTAGCCAATTTGTCTTTATAACCAGGGTTCCCTTTAATCCAATACCAAGACATAATTGTTAGTTTTTGTACACTGATATCAATAATATTATGTATTATTTTAACTGTTCTTCTCTTTTAAACATGGACTTGAGTTGCTTTACTATGGCATCTATTAGAACTTTGATAATGATTTTTTTTTTTTTTTTTTTTGAAGTTGAACAGGGACATTGATCATTTTCAAACAAATGAGATAAGGAGTGTGATTAAGTATTCTTTATTGAATCCCTTCTCATCATATAACTAGTTCACATTTCTAAGATACTTCCTGTACATGCATTATAAGCCATTCTGATTGTTACTTACACAACCAAAAACTTTTAAAAAGTGTAATTAAGTTTATTTTGGTTGCAATTATGACTTATAAACATCTTTTTATAAACAACAAAGTGAAACTGGAGAGGACCACCCAAGCTCAGCCAATCAGGAGCTGCATTAACCAGATAATAACTAAAACTTTTTTTTTTCAGGACCAACAGTACTCAGTGTTTTTTTTTTTTTTTTTTCACAAAATGCTGCATCATCATGGACTTTTTAGTGGAAAACACAAAGTTTACAACTAAAAAAGTTATTTACTGCACCTTTAATACAAGTCTGGGTGATTTATGGACTTCAAAACTGAGTTTTCTGAATCTTAATATTTTATGATAGAGAAACTAGAACACAAATAAAAACTACAAGGGCAAATTTGCATATGGCTATTATTAACAATTATTGTTTTACTCATACATCTACACAGTTATATTTCTTTATTAACTTTTCATAAAATCATTGTTGAGAAAAAAGTATAAAAAAATTGTTCCACACTACTTATTACTTTTAGAAATGTAATTAGATACTGCCCCAAGAATGTAACTTAGTTACATTACATAGAACATTGAATAAATATAGGATTCTTTGTTTTATTATTGGCATTAAAACAGAGGTATCAAACAACTAGTTCCTTAAACAGGCTCAAATTAATAAAAGCAACAATCAAAATGATTCTGGATCTGAGTCTCTGAGCTGTTTTATCTCACAGAACAAGTCATGTTTCTTTGTTTTGTTTTTTACTTAAAAGTATTATTATTATTTTTTTTTAGTAACTGTAATTTAATTACAAATATTTAACTAAGTTACACTAGCTACTCAAAACTGTATTCTAATTAAAGTAAAGATACATTATTTAGTTATAATTACATCTAAAACTTTTCGGAATAGTTTTTAATTGAGCATTTTAATTTGAATAAACATTACTTTTACTTGAGCAGATTGTGGTTCCTTTTCATGTGAGCAGATCAAGAAACTGACACATATTTTTATGTTCACAATAAAAATGATTTGTGTTCATGTTCCTTGCACAGCTTTTTGTAGAATGACAGTTTAATTCTAGTTTTTATGACTTACTCAAGGCTTTGTCCATTTGGATCATTTCCAATTGTGAAACTGTTGTTATGACCTCAATAGTTGCTCACTTGAGTACAAATACTTTACTCACTGCACATTACATTCACTCTTATTTCACCACTGGTTTGTACTTTTACTTGAGTAATCCTTTTGAAGTAACTTTCACATTCACATTTTGACTGAAAGTAAAAACACAGAGGTCAACAGTGCACACAGCGCCACTTGCAGGTCCCTCAGGTTATTACACCAAGTCTTCGTTTTCCTCCACCTTTTTCCACCTAAAAAAAAGTTTGCAAGAAGCCAAGTGTCAAAGAATGTATTTTGTACAAAGTTGGCAGAGGCCTGTGCCCCCTCCTCACAACCCCAACCCAGTCATTATGAAGGAAGCTGGTAAACCACATCCACCCTGGCTGCTGCGTTTAAGATTCCAGCGCGCTTGTAACACTCCCTCATTTTTGAGCACATTCCAGCAGATCTGAGGTGGTGTGGTTCTTCGGTGGTCAGCGTGGAGCCTGTAGGAGACATCAGGAGGACATTTAACAGGGGGACGCGTCAGGGGGACATGGACTCGCCGGGCTCTGATCCTCTCCGCAGCAAAGGCTCTCGGACCTCAAGGACAACTGGCTAATAAAATCCAGATGACTCAATTATGAAACTTTGCTTGTGAAAATAAAATGGTTTGACTAGTCAGCATGAAACGCACTTTGTAAAAGTCGGTCCAAACAGGAAAAGGGACAGAATTAAAGCAAAACCAGGAGATTTTTTTAATGCAAATACTTTATTATGAATGTGTGATTGCTATTCGTTGTTTGACTGGATATTAATAGTATATAAAAACTATACATCAAATCCAGGTGTATCCATCTTTACTGTGTCATTTCTCAAGTCGGTATTGAAAGATTTATTGTCTTAATACATTTATATATATAATATATATAAGCCAAAGTGCATTTTCCATTTTTTCCTCTTGTCCATATACACATTGCACCATACATAAATAATGACATTGTAAAAATGACTCCATATTTACAAGTACAATATATATTTCATATAATATATAAAACTTTATATTAAATCTAGGTAGCAGATATTTGGACAGTCTAGTTGTTATCTGTGATTGTTGAGGAGGATCTCGAGCCAGCAGGGGCAGGAGGTGATGAACTGTCTGGAGTAGCAGGGGCCCCAGCCTTTAGCGAAACTGATCCTCACACTGTTGGGATCGTAGGGCCCGTCCAGGTCTGTGTCCGTGCTGTGGCGGAGCAGGCAGGAGCGCTCATAGTCAAACACTTTAATGGAGTATCCAGGCATGACCTTCCGCACCACCAAAGTCCTGCTGTTGGGGACATCCAGCGTGGGCGAGTTGACGAAGATCGGGTGGTGGCTGCGGTTGTAGGCCCACACTCCATCGGGCTCTTTGCTCAGGAGGATGCCGTAGCCGATTTTCCCTCGTGTCCGCTGCACTGTGCTGCTGCGCTGCTCCAGACTGAGCTGGCCCAGGCAGAAGCCTGTGCCCTGAGGTAGATCATAGAAGATGCTGACGGAGTGCTCATATACGGTGTAGAGGCGGCCCACTCGAGTGCGGTGTTCCCAATAGGCCACGTTACACCAGTGGACCTGCTTCGGAGCGTCCGGAGACAAACTGGCATCTGCAACACACACAAGGAATCTCATTATTCAGGTGTCAAAGAACTCAATAACAAGTGTCAACTTCACCAGCAGATTAACGTAGCATGAGGCTGAAAATACACAATTATGTTGTGGATCTCAGACATGTTGTTCCACTAACACTATTACACTAATGAAGTGATACCTCTGCCTCCAGGGGGCACTGCAGGGAGCAAACCTTTAGTGAAATGCAAATGCTATCCAAGTCCCTCAAACTTCTTCTGACCTCCTACATTTCAATTCTCAGCCTTTCAGCCTTCCTTTCAGCTGCTGGTGCCGCTCGTGCAGCTGGTTGTGAAGAGCCTTTGGACTAAATCAGTCTTCAGTGACAGGCCTCAGCCCTGCAGCGTGACTTACAGCTCCCTGGGCAGACTCAGCCTCTGTGCACGCTTCACACTGGTGTTTGTAGCACAAGGACTGTGTCAGGACCACAGGCCTAGTCCACATGCAGCAGAGACTATCCTGCAGCAGGCACTACTGCGACAGGAGGCGGCCTCTACACTTTTTCTCCTCATTCCACAGAAAGTGGAGGGGGTCTCCGCCCCTCCCCCAATTTGCACCCCCGCTGTGGGCCCGGGGACAGCATTCAGCTCTCTGACAACTTAGCACAAGCCTGTGACCTGCTGACCCTCCAGCCTTCATGCTATCAGCTCCCATTAACTCACACACGCACTGATGCCATTATTTTGCTTCACAGAGTCTATTGGCACAGAGGATTTAAGCCAGGCCCACGGCCCATTCCTTTCAGTCTGTAGCTCTCAGAGCTTAATGACCGGCCACCATTAACAACCGCCTTTAAGGTGGAGACGCACAGTTCAACACAACAAACTCTGCTTCACCTTCAGCTAACTCAGGCTTTCTGCTGTGACTTTAGGCTCAGATTAACCAAACACAGCGCCGACCTGACGTCAAGTGTTGTAGAGGGGGAAGGGGCTGGGGGAGGGGCAGGGGTTCATCTCTCCATTCTCTGTGCCATTAGCGAATTCCACAGCACTCCTCCACTGAGCTGTGCTTTACTGCCGCGGCCCCACACAACTCAGCACCACCATGTTTATGGCCTATTGTCTCCAATCACATGAAGCCCTCAAATCAGCGTGAACTCACTCTGACAGGAGAAACGGCTTTGAATACACAAAACTAACAAGTTCAGCACTACAGCAGCAGAAGCAGGAAGACAACAAGGGGACAAAAGTGAGACATGCACCTAAAGTCAGACATGAGGCCGTGAGACAATGAGCAGGTCTGGGCCAGGCCTTTTCCTGAGCTGGTCTACGTGTGACTCTGCGCGGATCGCTCTCTGCACTTCCCTTCTCTGCGTCGACCCTCTGTGCGCGCAGAACTCACACTGAGACCCACCAAAAACTGTTTCAGTCCAAGTACAAGGGGTTCACAAGCTTTTAACAAACTTATCTGAGAATGTTCCACAGTAGTTATTTTGTGTAAACAGACGAAAGCCTTCCTAGTATCTTACACAATTTTATGTAGAGGTGGGAGTCGTAACAAAGGAAAATCATATTACAAAACAACAACATTACAAGAGAATATAATGGTAAAAATATTTATGCACTCGTTTCTTTCATTCATGTTTTGTGCAATACTTGAACTTCAACCGCAACTTTCACAGACACAATTTAGCAAAAAGATTGATGAATTGTGAAATATTATCCTCTGTTTTACACCCACTTCTTGTTTTCTCTTTCTTTCACAGTCTGATGCATCGTGCAGTCGCTAAACTGTTCAATGCGACATACATCGAGTTAGATTAAGATACAGTCCTTCCTTAATCTGGTCAGACTATTTTCGGCCGATGTACGTGAGGGCTTCGTAGGGTGTGCTCAGTTCAGATCTAGGAATCAGCGCAGTCTGGAAGTAATTACCAAAGTTGTGCTCTACTTAACCTCACCACCTCTAACAGCTCCGTTTACCCATTAGAATGAAAAGTGCATGTTATTGATGTTATTTTATTCTCAATAGGCGCTGCTTTTAGTGTCACTCACAGACGTCCAAGAACAAGAACAATTCATTAGTTAGTTCGGCTTAGTAACGAAGAAAATATCCGAAAGTTCTACTGAAGGTGAAAAATGGTCTAACTATAATTCCAATCACTTAAGAATAGATATTAAAGCTTCATTCTTGGCCCTACTTTAGTCTACTTGGCCTACTCTAATCTGGAAACAGGTAGTTTTTTCAATTCTAACCAGGCCAAACAGGGACTAAACTGTTCTAACTGTTATTAATGGGTCAGTATCAGTAAAAGAGAACATTTGCGGTAACGATAGAGTTGAGAATATACCTATACTACAACGTTTATCATTGTTATAATTATGTGTTTTAGGCTATTTTAGTTACAGTGTAAGTTCCCTTTCAAGCGCCATGTTTTACTTCTTTAACTATTTGTGTTTTAGCCTCTGCAGAACCTCCACAGTCTGGACATAGGTTACTTTTGTTCAAAGTTTTAGAGAGATCAGATGAAAACTGCAAAGAGGTGCCAAGTCTGCATTTTTATAGGAACTTCGTGTTTCTTTATTTGGAAAGTTTCCAAGGAATTTTGACAGTCAACGGTTGTGAATTTTAGTTTTAGTTTGATCCATGGAAATATTCTCACTAATGACTGAAATATGCACAAATGTTTTAAAGTCTTTATTAATGATAAGATGGTTTGTTTTAGCTTTTTCGAATTCTTGTCGCTTATTAATCTCTGAAAATCTGGCAACACTGGGAATTAGTCAAATTTTGTTTGCCTCGGTTGCAAAATGAGCTGTGGTGCAAGTACAGTCACATCACGATATTCTAAAATTCAACTAATCCACATGAAAATCACGATATATGATATACAATATGTTATTGCCTAGCCATACTACGAAGATAGTACCACATTCTAAAGAGTAATGGAAACACAACCAGGCCAAGAAGAGTCAAGTAGTGTTAGTGGAAACAAACACTCCATTACAACAGTTTAGTCCCTGCTTGGCCTAGTTAGAACCAAGATCAAACAGGGACTAAAAAGTATTTGGTCCCAGAGAAACAGGGCTAGTGGAAACAGGGCCAAGCGGAGTAGAGTAGGGCCAAGTAGGGCTAGTTACGGTCAACCTAAGGCCCTGTTTCCACTAGCCCTGTTTCTCTCAGACCAGGTACTTTTTAGTCCCTGTTTGGTCCTGGTTCTTGCTAGGCAAAGCAGGTACTAAACTGTTCTAATGGTGTGTTTCCAATCAGTGTTGACCAATCAGCTTCAGTTAGAACAGTTTAGTCCCTGCTTGGCCTGGTTAGAATCTAAAGTAGTACCTGTTCCCAGAGAAACAGAGCAAGTGGAATCAGGGCCAAGCAGAGCCGAGTAGAGTAAAGTAGGGCCAAGTAAAGCTAGCTTATTTTTGCACTTTCACTCCCTCCGCAAAAATTATGCAGTGCACTTGACTAGAGCTTATTTGCAAACTTTTCGGCCAAGTATTGTGATTGAAATAGGCCTAAGAATTACATGTTCACTTGAAAACATGTTTTGTACAAATTTAGAATATAAGAGTTGACTATTTTTATCAAGAATACAACATAAGATTACACAATAATACTAGCTAATTGTACTAACTTTTGTAGCTCTACTAGTAACACAATGCACGACAACACCTATTAAAATGAATTGAATAAAAACGGAATTGTTTACTGAATTGGGAAACTGGAAATTGTGCCAAAATGGTATTTCTCAATCTCAGTAATTGTGTCTTGTTCCACTGCTGTTTCATTTATACAATTATGATTCCACAAAATATATTTATCCTTACAACCCTAAAATATTGTGCACTATGCTGTATCATGGCTAATTATAACAACAACAATTTTGCAGCCCAACAGCAGAAATTACTCTCCTTACAGTTACATAAACATGCAGAAATACGCAATAAACACATTTTTAGACACTGATGATAAAAAAATAAATGTTTAAATACAGAATGCCAGCTTTTCTTAACAATAAGCACAAAAATTGCTCTACAAAGGAGTTGTTGAGGGTAAAAAGCCCACCCCCACCCCCGCCTTTCTCCCCTACGGCGTGAAGATAGCGACCAAGACAAGCAACAACAACACCATTACATCTCCCAGCATGCTCCGGGGCGTATCAGAGACAGGATCAGTCCCACAATCTGCAGGTACACACAAACAACAAGCGTCTGCCACTTTAAACTGAACCGTTTTTACTGCAACTCACCGCACTTTAGGGCAGAACAATACGGCTTAAATGTTTTACCACAACATAAAGGAGAGTATCTGTGATTTAACTGACTATAGCTAAGACGGTTTAATGGGTCGCATCTCATTTTGTCATTATTAAAGTTTTTAGCCTCTGTAGAACCTCAAAAGTCTGCGTTTAGGTTGCTTTTGTTCATTGAAGGTCGCATATCAAAACATGAAGCAGTTAATCATTAACTAGTGATCAATGCAGTCAATTATTGGCATTTAGAAGAGGTTAGAATCAACTTATGGAACCAAATACTCTTATCTAAGGCGTTTTCCCACATGAAAGTACCAAAAACTAAGTTCCCACATTCCCTTAGCCCTTGTTTAGTCAGAGGAACTACCCTGTCCCCATGTTTGTGTTCATACAGCGACAGCAAGTCATTTGTTGATTTTTTTTTCCCTTCTACATAAAACTATGATGTACAAAAACTAAAAGCACTTTTCTAGGATTTGCACTTCCTGTTTAGCTCTGTTACGGTAGTTTACATGTTTGTCTGTCTGTCTTGTGGGGCAATTTCAAACATATGTAATGACAGTTAAAATAAAATCATCGCCTGAATTCTACAGGCTAAATGCAGCTAAACAGAAGTACAATTCCTACAAAAGTGGGCAGGACAAAATAGGGTCAATAGGTAAGTTAGTTTCCATCACAGGAAATACAGTTATAGTAAATGTAGTATAGTGGATTATTTTCTGTTTATAGCATAGGCCCAATTGTTTGCAATCTCATATCAATCGATTTTTCAAAAACAAAAGAAAAACGCCATTAATGAACATAAACAAAACTAAGACTTTTATTATGTCCAATTTATTAGAATTTTTTGAAACTGTACATCAATATTCTGCCTCAAACTTTTTCTCCAAACTACACACAATTGGTTTTCGATTTTTCGATTCAAAACCCACAACCAAAAAAATCGATCTTGATCTCTTGATTTTTCAATTAATCCTCCAGCCCTAGTCTAAATAAAAGCTCAACCAGGATGTAAGTATGCTATCATGGGATAAATACCCAATCCAGCAAATTGTCAATTGATTGGCGCCAATATATCGGACTGCTGCATCACAATCAAAAATGCTTTTACTTATGACTATTTCACTATCCCAATAATATAACGTACTTGTGAAAACATGGCTTTAGCTTAGTCAAATGCTTGTGGTTCGGGTAACTTTATTGCCAGATTTTTTTTGACAACGCAAGAACATCTCCAAGACACAAAGAGAGTTAGCTTACTTTTTACTAAGGTGAACTTTTAACACAGCTCTATTTGCTCTAATCTAGTTTTCTGCAACAATAACTACCAGCATTTACCTACGATGACCAGGTTGTACTAACACATCATTTAAACCGGTGTATTTGTTGATAGAAAAGCACTATTGCATGTATGTTAGTGTATGCGTAGGTTGCAGAGCTCTTTAAGTGAGAGCCCAGCACATTCCTGAGCCCCCTCCCCTTCATGGTGCCTCCCTGCTTCCTCCTCGCTTTCACAAACATTGGCTTGTGGTCCAGAAAGTGGGTTGTAATTATTCTATTATGGTGGCCATCCAAAATCAAATGCATTCTTTTGCTGGATTTGCACTACTTTCTCGTCGTTTTTGCAGATCTTTGCACTGTTCACTGTTAACGCAACACTTTTACTTTTAACTTCTAAAGCTTGTCTTTGCATCAAAGTTTATAGTCTTGTTCACTGCATTTTAACTGGACTGGTGTCTGAGTTTGGGAATTAAAAATATCTATTTGCAGCTGTGTAATTAAGCTTTGTGAATGACAAAGTTCATGTGACATAAAAGACAGACGAAAAGAAAAAAAGACTAATTATGTCGTCACCCAGTTCTACAGCAACAACACAGTTTTTGGTTTACAAGATTATTCATTTACAAGCAAAACAGCCTGATTAGCTTTAGCCTGATTATTTGCTTCAAACTCTAAAATATATTATTACTGTTTTGGTTAAAGATGCACTGTGAAATTTTCTGCAGTTTAGGGCTAGTATGACTAAAAAACTAAAAGTTTTTTCCAAGCAAGTTTTTTTCCGGCTTCAACAATAAGTAAGTCCAGTTGCAGTCGTTTTAATCATTTTTTGGATTATATTTCTCCTGGATGTCTCAGAAACTGCATAATTTAAGGTAATTAATATCCACATTAACCTTTGGCTTCAACCACGGCTTAAGAACAACTTTTTACAAATAGTGGAGAGGACCACCCAAGCACAGCCAATCAGAATGTTGCTTTCAGTTATATAAGAGAATAAAATAGTTTATAATTTAGTTTTGGGCAGTACAAAGTAATAACATTTTGTCACAAAATGCTTCTTTTGTATCTCTTTGGTGGAAAAAATGATCACTAAAGAGATTTAATAGGGCGACACGGTGGCGCAGCGCTCTGGCCTCATAGCAAGAAGGTCTTGGGTTCGACTCCCAGGCCGCCTGGGGCTTTTCTATGTAAAGTTTGCATGTTTCCCCGTGTCTGCGTAGGTTTCCTCCTACATCTAAAACATGTCCAATAATGCCTCCCCTGACTCTTCCCCAGAGCTCCCCTGCAAAAGAGATTCTGAATCTCAGTGGGACTTCCCTGGTTAAATAAAGGTCAATCAATTAATTTAAATAGTCTATGTAGCCATGCAAGTCCGCGAAAACACAGCAATTTATTATTTTTTTAGTGCATCTACATGACAAAAACTTGACTTTATTTAAGTATATTTTTTGTCAAAAATATACACATTGCACCTTAAATATTCCTTAAAACTAACCAACCATAGTAAATATACTGATATATTTAGTAATTATCTTGTTAACATACACAATATTACTAGCAACTAGGGCTGGGCGATAATGACAAAAAATAGTACCTTGATTATTCTTTGGCAAGTCCTATAACAATATTATGACAATATTTTGTCAGCCCAACAGAAATGTGTTGAAATAGGGTATTAGTTTGCATTCATG
Source organism: Mugilogobius chulae (assembly GCA_038363315.1). Taxonomy (NCBI): domain Eukaryota; kingdom Metazoa; phylum Chordata; class Actinopteri; order Gobiiformes; family Gobiidae; genus Mugilogobius; species Mugilogobius chulae. The sequence continues at coordinate 9,498,718 of CM076411.1, forward strand.
CTGTTGAATGTATAATTTTTCTGTTTTTTTTCATTCCCTGGTAATAACGTTATTTTGCCATGAAATATCCAAGAGGTGTTCAATCTGATTCTTTCAATTAAACTAAACTAGACCCATTTACTTTCGCAACAAAAAAACGCATTCAAACAAGATTCATTATAACTGCCTAACATCTGCATTAAACATTATTGGTTTACAAAATCTTGCAATGTCATGTGAACGCAACCTGTTGTCAGACAATTGTGAAATGTTTGTAACCTCAATATTTCATTTATTTCACATTTACACCTTAAATTGAAAGCTACTACTATGTCTTTTTTGTGTTATTTTTTACTATGAACCAAGGACACGATATCTAAAATTTGATATATAGCCACCTCTACTTCCTCCGATAAGAAAAGGAGTGCGTATGTTTTATGAATGAGTCTCAGGTCTGCTTGACAGGCCGGGCTGTTGTCAGGACGATTTCAGTTTCAATCACAACACACACAAACAGTTGGACAGCAGCACTTCCTCAGCTCACGACAGACTCATTAAAAATGCAGGAGTTGGCGTTTTCTGCTGTCAACATCTGCAGAAATTATGAGCATTTCCAGGCTGATGGAAATTTCACTCAAATTGATTCAAATAACACAGGCTGAGAGTTGAACTTCTGACCTCGTTAAGTTTTAGAGAAACGAGTAAGAAAAGCCTGCTCATCAGGGAAGGAGCTTTTTAGGAACAAATGTTAATTGTTAAATGCTGCATACCAACAATTCCACTTGATTCACGGAAATGAGTTACATGTGCCCGCTAGATACTATAAAGTATACAAGTTTCATTGGACGTAAAAACAGCACGCAATGTAACTAGACACTTACCGTACCTCATACGATTTTGTTACGCTAGCAGCCATTAATGCTTCACCGAATGAATAAAACATTCTGTTAAATACATCTGAAATCACTTATTCAAGCTAATGAGATATTATAAGAGTCAACACCACAGCATAACAACTGGTATTAAAAGGCATCAAAAAAAAGCTAAAACAGTCTGATGCTAAACAAAACTGAAATTCGTTAGGCATCTCATAATTATACATTTTGAGCTTGTTTTTGGACTCGAGCAAACCCTTAATCCCATCATTAGAAAAGCATAGCTTAAACCACATGTCTATTGAAAAGTGAATGAACTGTTTGAGATTAGGGCATAGACTAGTAATTCTCATAAAAAGTAAGGTTTTTTGCCACCAAATCTCAAGATCAAAACTAGCAGCTTTTACTACGTATCGTTTTAAGTTTACCAGTCACTAAGACTTGCTAGGAACCTTAACCACCAGAAAGTGTTAAAACACGTATCCTGAAAGAATTAAATTAAATTAAAAAAAATTTTATTTTTTTTGAGCTACATCTCAGCTAATAGCAATAGCATGCAAAAGCGCATTTTATTTCAAACCAGAAGATGTTATTAAGACCGAGCAACCTCAATCCACCAGAGATGTTAAAACATGTTTTAAATTGAAGTTGAATAAGCGGATGACTAAAAAAAAAAAAAAAAAAAAAAAAAAAAAAGACTTTTTTTTTTGTTGGAGCTAAATTTCACTAACAGAAACTAGATGCTAAAAGCACACTCGGTTCTTATTTTTTTTACCCCAGAATGACGTTTAGAACAAGCACCCTCAATCCATCAGAAGTGTAAAACATGCTTAAATTGTGTTAAAGTTTAAATTAGGAGGGCATTATGACAACACAATATAACTTATTTTTTGGAGCTAAATCTCAAGCTAACGACAATTAGCATGCTAGAAAGCACTTCTTGATTTTCAACTGTACTAAGGAAAAAAAATTGGCTCAGCTAAATGGAGAAAAATTGGGTACAGACAGTTGAAGCATTTTTAGATCTAAAAATAAGTCTCTTGAATTCATCAGGACAAGACACAAATGGCCTGTTTTCATTATGTGAACATGGAAAAATGAATTCCAAAAGCTTAAGAGAAAAGAACAAAAGTATTTATTTAATTAAAGTTAGAAATACTTCACAGATACTGGACAACAGGCTGTGTTTATACATAAAATTGTGGTGGTGTGGAATGTGCTTTCAAATTATCAGATTGTACATTTAATTGTCACACACAACCGGTTTATGTTGATCTCGTTTTTGTTAAATATCTTTGTGATCATTATACGAGCATTCACATGAAGAACAAAAGTGATTAATAATTACAGACAGAATCCATCTATATGTAGAATATGTAAGTAAAGTGACTTATTATTGCTAAAAATCAGTAATTAAGTTTTTCTTTTGACATTTTTAACTAATAATGCAGCTTTAGTATCTGTTTTTCTGTTGTCATGGCAACAGAGCAGAGTTAAGCTAGCTTGTTTGCCAACAGCCGTTGGATGTTTAGGACATTTTAACATATTTTTAAGTAGAGAAAGGTGATGAGTTGAACTGCGTGTGATCCTGAAGTCTGTGTGAGTGAGAAATAGGAGAGAAACATAAATGCTGTTGTAGTTTTTTTGCTTTTCTGCCACTGTTTACCTCCTTTTCTCTTTGTACAAGTCACATACAAACTCAATATTTAGCCATAGTAGTAGTAATTTGTAAATATTACTAGTCTATAGCTGCTTTTTTCTATTTTAGCTGTATTTTGAAGAAATCGTAGTTTGTCTTTATTGACTCTTATTCATTTTCGCCACTCACTGCTGACATCAAATGCTCTGAAGTCATCTGCACAACCTCTATTGTTGCAGCTCTAATAAATATTCACAAAAACATAAGAAAATCAAACTATTATTTAAGTTTGTACATCATGAGTTTGGATATTTCTCCCATGAAGCTGTATTAATGAAAAGCGATGAAACTCTACCACCGTCGCCATGGGAATTACTGAAGGAAAGAAAAAAAAAAGGTTTATCAGTTACAATAAATCTCTGCCGTCTGAAGGAAGGCAGTTTTTTTGAAGAAGAAGAAGATGAAAGCAGCAGCACATGATTTCTTATCTGTGGAGCTGTCTGAACAGGGCAAACGGCTGGACCATGACTGTCAGAAGGCCCCTCGGTCCCACGGTAAAGACCCACCACTGTCCTGAACTGTCCCAGGGTTCACACAGTCAAGTCTTAATAGGCACATCAGAATAAGACACACCATTAGGAATCTATAACAATACTGGAAAAAGTGTGACGTCATATGAACTACAGCAGGGGTGTCAAACTCAAATGGAGCTGGAAGATTGATATTGTGAGACATTTTATTATGTTACATTGTTTTAAACAGATTGTCATTCCAACTAAATTATGGACAAATTGTTTGCTGCATTACAGTGTATTTTAGGTTTATAGTCACATCTTAGCAGTTTAAGCCTTCATTATTTTCCATTCTGGCCTTTGTGGCTCATCTCGTCAGCGCTAGACTGCAGTGAATTCTGGGACCTGTAGTTCAAATTGTTGGATTCTTTGATCAAAAATCATTTCGGGGGCCATATGAAATCATCTTGGGGCTGAATTTGGCCCTGAGTCCCAGTTTGACACCCTGGAATAGAGCAGCGCACATCAGTCGAATTTCTAGTTCATCTAATGTTAAACCAATAGAGAGTTTAAATGGCAAATTAACAAAAATAAAAACAAAATAAAGATTAGCATGTATCTTAAACCATGTTTTTACAAAGAGAGATAGAGATAAATACTGGTCAGAAAAATCGATGTTTTTGCCAAATTATGCAACAGGCTCTGTGCACGGAACGTCATTTGGCTTGTTTATATTCAAAACAGCTAACCTCTGTAATTCTGGGCATTTCCTGTTCTATTTTGTTTCTAAGCAATGAACAGTGAGCTGTGATGTCTCGAGTACTTCACCAATTACAAGTTTGTGTTTATAAAAATATTTATTTTTATAAACACAAATGCTAGCAGGAAATGCTCATAAGCACAGATACTAGTATAGTTCAAAGATGTATTGCTTGTGTCACCACAGTCAAAGTGCAAATCTGTTAGAAACATGCACATCGCAATAAAGCATACAGTATCTGTAGTTGAAAACTATAAAGAAACTGACAAATAAAAGTTGAAATTACAAATGTAATTCAAGTTCTAAAGCAGAATCCCTCCACATCATTTGTAAAATCAAAACTTCAACTTCATCCATATTTGCCATCTGGTTGCTAGGTAACAGTTGTGAAATAATCTGTACATATTTCCTGGACAAAAAACAATTACAAACCTCATCAAAACAGCCAAAACCTTCTCAAATATAACCACGTTCACTAAAAATGTGGCCTAAAACTTCGCATGCACACTTTAAACGCATGAATATAAGAAACACACTGATTGAGCTGTAAAATGTAGCCTTTTTTTCAGCCGCTCTGTGATAATCTGCAGCATATCTGAGACGAGGCCAGCGCCTTAGTCTTATAACTGTGACTATTGTTCCCGGAGCCACACGAGGAGCCACACTAAACCAACAGTTGAACATTCCTCAGATTTGTGATTCTTACTGTAATCCGCTGACCTGGGCTCGTGAACGCCGGCGCTCCAGAAGTCACCGTACAAGATATTATAAAAGTATGATTATTATGAGGAAAAGACATAACAATTGAACAAATATGAAGAGTTACTTGAACCAGAAAACTGTAAAATTGTTCGTGATCTTTATGTCGTCACCTTTTCTCAAGTTTGTGATCAGCTTTTTGAAATCAAACAACAAAAACAGTCATTAAAAAAATCTTTACATTTGGATGTTGTTTCTTTTTTAATTGATTAAACAAAAATACTTCAATAAGCTGAACCTGATTCTTCAAAAAAACATTTAATCCTCCTTTCTCCTTGTCTTCTTTCCTCTCTTCTTGTCCCTTCTTCACTTCTTCTCTCCTTTTCCTTCTTTCCTTTCCTCATCTCTCCTCTCTGCTCCTCTCCTCGTTCCCTTTCTCCTTGTCTACTTCTCTCTCTCTTCTCTCCTCATTTCCTCTTTCCTTGTCTGCTTTCTTCTCATTCTCCTCTCTCCTTGTTTCCCCTCTTCTAGTCTCCTTGTTTCCTCTATCCTTGTCTCTTATACTTCTCTCCTCTCCTTCTCTTCTCTCCTCATTTCCTCTCTCCTTGTCTTTTTCCTCTCTCTCCTTGTCTCCTCTCCTCATTTCCTCTCTCCTTCTTTTCTCACCTCTCTCGTTGTTTCCTATCTTCTTGTCTCCTTCCTCTCTTTCCTTGTCTCTCTCCTTCTCCTCATTTTCTCTCTCCTTATCTCCTTGTCTCCTCTCCTTGTCTCCTCCTCTCCTTGTCTTCTCTCCTCTTTTCTCGTTTTGTCTCTCCTTCTCTCCTTGTTTCCTAGCTCCTTGTCTCTTCTCCTTTTCTCATCCTCTCCTTGTATTCTCTCCTCTCTCCTATTTTCCTCTCTTTCCTTGTCTCATCTCCTTGTCTCCTTGTTTCCTCTCTCCTTGTCTCTTCACCTTCTCTCCTCTCTCCTTGTCTTTCTCCTCTCTCCTCATTTCCTCTCTCCTTGTATCTTTCCTCTCTTTCCTTGTCTCATTTCCTCTCTCTTTGTATCTTTCCTTTCTTTCCTTGTTTCCTCACCTTCTCTCTTCATTTCCTCTTCTTCTTCTCTCCTCCTCTCTCCTTGTCTTCTCTCCTCTCTCCTCGTTTCCTCTCTCTCTCTCCTCTCTCCTTCCTCTCTCTCCTTGTCTCCTCGTTTCCTCTCTCCTTCTCTTCTCTCCTCTCTCCTTCCTCTCTCTCCTTGTCTTCTCGTTCCTCTCTCCTTCTCTTCTCTCTCTCTCTTAGTCTCCTACCTATCTTTCCTTGTCTCATCTCCTTGTCTCCTCATTTCCTCTCTCCTTGTCTCTTCTCCTCTCCTCTCTCCTTTCTCCTCTCCTTCTCTCCTCTCTCCTTCTATTCTTCCTTGTCTCATCTCCTTGTCTCCTCCTCACCTCTCTCCTTGTTTCTCCCCTCTCTCCTCATTTCCTCTTTCCTTAGTTTTCTAATTAATCACTACATTAATAACATCTAAATGACAAAAACCTTTAAGACCGTGTTTTCCTTATACAGATTTCTTTAAAAGCAGAAAAATGGGGAAAAAAGACCTTCACCCGTGCATGGTCTTCATCTAAAATTAAACATCTGATCTTTTCTAACTTGTAAGACAGAGCCAGGTGAATCTCCTTCACTTTTATGTCTGAAAAACTTTGCTAGAGACAAGAAATACACTTTTTTATCACAAACTACTTGCACTAGCTTTAATTTGGCTTTTAAAACAGTTCATTTTATTTCTTACAGTACAGTTTTGACCTAAATCAACACAAGTAATAAACCTTAATCTTGATATCTCTTCTCGTGGCTCACAATGGGTTGTTGTTGCGATTAATCTTCGGCTAAAACAGTTGACAATCGCGGCTGAAGGAAAGCGGAAAATGTCCCAGGAATTCTCGCTGCTTCTTATCAATGGCTGTAGTGTACATTTGTGTATTACATAAGGGGAAGTGAGACCATCCTCTCAGGACACGACTGCGACACAACGCTCACAGCACTGAACTGAAGACGACCCTGTGTTTGATCGGACTCACTGTGGACATGACAAAAGACACGAGGTGGAGACAGTGACCTAAAGTTAGACTTAAAGTTGTACCTGACTTTTTTAGTTCTAAACAAGTGAACTAATAGTCTTTCATTTCAAAAAGTATATTGTAAATGTAGCACTTTATGTAAAAATCAGACCTCAGCATTCGGTCTGAATATAATAATAAACTATTTCCTTCTCAAAACTGAAAGCAGCGCTCTGATTGGCTGTGTTTGGATGGTCCACTCCAGGTTCTCTTTGCTGTCGGGAAAAATATGTTTTTAGGCTGTAATTGCAACCAAAATGAAGGCATGTGGATATTAACCGTGAGCTGAATGATTTCTTAAAGCTAAAAAGTGATTTTAAATACTTACTTTCTTTTTGGCTGCTGAAATATCAGATACCCTCGCTTTAATCAATAATCATGATTACTCAAGTAATATTTGGCACAGATATTTTTGTCCCAGATAAATATATTATATTATATTCTATAATTAAAAGTAATTTTGTGATTTTCTGCACCTTGTTATGGAAATACAATTTCAATATCAAAGAGATATTGGTATTAGCATTTGACATTTTAAAAGTCAATTTAATACAATCTATATTAAAACAAATGTTCCTAAATGTGTTTGTCAACATTTTTTTTTCAACCAAAAAGCTTGATTTCTAAAAAAAAAAAGTGACTAGACAATGAACAATAAGAATGAAAGAAAATTAGCTATTTCTGTTTGGTGGTGGTGACTGTAAATAATAATTTAATTTGTCATTTAATTTATTTATTTATTTCAAACATGCAAAAAAAAGCATGTAAACATAAGTCTCCAGTAATTTAAGATACTGCATGAGCACAATTAAAATCAAAATGTGACATAACTACAAAGATATCAGTTCACATGTTCAAAAAGTAAAACTTATTTAATCCCACCCCCTTTCCTAATTATAACTTATTGATGAAAGTTTATTTTTAGCACTATAATAATAAACGTCTCACTATAATCGCAACACAAAATGTTGTTATTGTGAGATCTCTAGTTGTTAGCCCACTACAAAATCAGACAACTGTGTCCAGTCTGAATAAAAAAAGCTAAGTATTTTGTTGTCATAGCTACCTGAAAGCAGTGCTCTGATTGGCTGCTCTTGGGTGGTCCTCTCCAGTTTACTTTGCTGTTTGTAAAAGATATTCTTGAGCCACAAAATGACTGCACGCCGATATTAATCCTGCGCTGAAGGATTTGTGAGAGAGAGGAAGTAGTTGGACAGATTTAAATACCTATACTTCCTGTTTTGCTGCATGAAAACCAGGCACCCCAACTTTAACCAGGAGTAATGTTACTTAATGTAGTAGGGTCAAAAACTTTACTTAAATAAGAGTAAATGACAAAGAAAGATAAACTTTATATTAATATTTGGATAAATGTATTTGGGGAAGCATAATGAAGAAAAATTAAGTCATAAAATGTGCACTAAACTATACTAATTATGTTTTTGTAAGGTAAGGTTGATAATTTTAAGTTCATATGAATTTTTAAACATTTTGCATTTGAATATGATGAAAACCTAATAAATAAACCTCACATAATACACATGAAGTCAATCACTGCAATGCTTTACAGTCAATCTTTCCAGAACATAATTTTTCTTCCTAAGCAGTGGGTCTAGTTTGACCAAAGTATCCTCATTTTTTAACCCAAACATGTCTTCAGATTTATTAATTGAGGTGACCATCAGACAAATGTATAATGTTTGTCAAATAATCACAAAAGTGCACAATCTCCCTTTACATTTTATTTTCTGTTATTTACAGCAGCTTGAATGACTTTGTATGAGTTGAGCTATACCAGGGTGGGCAATATTTTTCCTCGAGGCCATATTCAAATCCAGACTAGAGGCAAAGGCCCGACCACAATTATGGTATTGGTATAAAATGTATCATTGTTCCGAGCACATTTTTATTAAAATATGGGGTATTTATCTATTATTGTGTCCATTTATATTTAGAACACAAGTACAAACACATGCTTTATAGCAAGAAAAGAACTAAGCAAGGAAAAAATGTACTTCTAGATTTGTAAATGTTTATCTTTTTTTTTTTTTTTTAGTTATGAAGTTTTACTTGATGGACCAAGATTATTTCAGATTTTGCAAATTTGATTCAAGCTAAAATATCAAAAATGTCTTGAAACAAGTGAAATGTGCTGCCAAATATCAGCAGTTTTGTTTGGCTAAATGATGAATATTCAAGTAGTTTTAACTGAGACTATAACATTTTGCAGTGTAATGAGTAAAACATGCAGGGGGCTGATTAAAACAGGTTGAGGACTGCATCGGGTCTCTGGGCCGCAGTTTGCCCAGGTCTGACCTATACAAATAAACTTGCCTTGGCTATTTCAAAATAACCTTTAATGTTTATTGTAATTTTGACATAGACTTTTTTAAAACTAGTTGGTGCATCCGAATATAAGCCGCATTAGACAAAAACGTACATACACTAGCAGCAAGTCAATGAGAATCTATAACTTAGCTGCTTCATTGTTTAAATCTTCAAAAAAAACATTAATGATACTATCTAAAACTCAGTCTTACTTACAGAGGGACTATTTTAGGAAAGAGTTCTTCCAGAAGATGTAACAGAGTACATGTAACTACAGAGTACTACCGTTTTGGGCTCAGGTCCCCCAGATTCTTGGCCCCTGTAACATTCCACTGTCCCCTGTGTCAAAGGCTCGATTCACGACTGCTTTTTAAAACAGGATGTTTGTCTGAGGCCTCCTTCCCCTCAAATAAACAATCCGCACAACCTGATTCGGAGCGGGTGGAAGCACTCGGCTCACATTATTTCCACATCCGTATCCTGGCCCGTCCCAGCTCCCCGCGCGCCCCCCAGAGAGGCCGCGGCGGGACCCTGGGGACGGGCCGCTGACATGGGGCCAGATCACAGCGTCCTCCAGACAAACTATCACAGAGTTTGTACGGACTTACTTAGGTTTTCAATGACTTCTCAAAAACAAAAACATTTATATGATTGTATTTAAACATACACAAGCAATAATATGTTTTCAGTAACTAATTAGGACTGAAAAGCAATAGTTTCAAACCATTTCGACTTCTTAAAAAGAAACTAAATGCAGAATACATTTTTTTTCACTGTCAAACTGTGTGTATGGGGTCAAAATTGAATCATCTACCGTTTCCAGGCCTTTTTTTTCTTAATGTTTGTCCAAACTCAGTCATTTTTAGTTATGTGTGGAAAACCACGACTGTGCTGCCGTGTGGTCAAAACGCTGTCAGTGCATTTTCAGTTCACGCCGATGCCACATCGAGTTGACGCCACAATCCAGCCGCCCTGTGGGGATATATACTGCATATCTCGATAACAATGCTCAAACAATTACGTCAACATGGCATAAGTTGACTGCATTACTTTTCTTAATTTTTACTTTTAATCAAGATTTTTGGAACATTAAGTACTATAAATACTCAGCTATAATTGTCTTTTATGTATCTTCAAAACAAGATTCACACAATGATCCAAAATTTGATATTTTGCCTACCCAGATTCAATAGCAGTCTAATTTCTCCAGTACACATAGCTTAAATCAGTCATTTTCAACTAGTGTGTCTTGAGGTATTGCCAGGTGTGCCTTGAATAATTGTAGAATTTGATTTAAGAAATTAACATTTTGAACAATTTCCCATTTTGAAGGTCGAGGGCAAACAAAAACAAAACAAAACAATAATTTCTTCCTATTTAGTGGCAAAAACTAGGCCTATAAAGTATTTAAACAACACAATTAACCAGTTTTAGCGTCACATTTAACACTTTTAGTGTTCTTAAGATTTCAAGGACACTCAACATTAAAGACACAGATCTAGTCTCATTTTGTACAATCATTGTTGAATTATTTGCACAAAATGGTTTTTATGTATTGCTGCAAAATGTCCTTCAATGTAGTTATATAAATCCATTTGGGGCATTTTAATACAATAAAATAAATTCCAAAACCTTACATTTACAGACCTTTTAATGGGCTGTTTTTAACCCATTCAGAATTTGGTGTTATTTGAGTATTCTGTGTTCAAAAGAAACTTCGAAAAGGTTGAAAATGACTGGCTTAAATTGACTGTGTGAAGTGTTAAAATTAAGCTTTATGTGTGTTCTGTAGGTAGCAAGTTCACTGTGTGGAAAAAAATAATCATAATACAGGGTTTGCCAAGATAATTTAGGCTATGCTCATACACTATTTTTTCCTTTTAAGGTCCACAGTCAGAGCCAACTTCACACAATCCCAACACAAATAAATTATGCAAACAAGTCAATTTGCTTAAAGAAATACTGTTTTGATAATGTAAATATTTTATCTTGGGGATTTTCAGGTCAATGCACAGGAGGCTACTGCAAAAACAACCACGTGTTTCTAATTACACCATCTTATTTTTCCCTTTATGATGCAGCTCGATGAATAAAAAAGTAAATTATGACGCAACGCACTGTCTCTTCTCTTACACTGCGGTGAGGAGATCGGACCACAGGGAGAGGTGCTATATTTGTGAGCGCTGATGATCACACGAGGACAACGCTGGGGCTGTCCCGGTGTGAGACACGGCGAGAGGGACACGGTGAGGAGGTCGTAGCTGCCCCGGGACGCTCGTTCGGGAAGCACTGACAGCTGTCCACACCACCAGGAAAAACAGGTGCACGGCAGACTTTCATGTGGCTGCCGGCCGAAAACCGCTCCAAGAACATCACTCGCAAGTGTTGTGAGAGTCCTGTCCAAATCTAACCGGGCTTCCTCAGGGTTTTCCCACATCAGACTGAAACGTGCACAGTGGCTAATGCTCCAGATATTGTAGCTGTGTTCATTTAGCTACACTGCATGACCTAATAAAGCTAAATGAGCTGTTTTATTTAAAAACTTAAAACGTTTTTGAGACTTTGCAAACAGCAATGTCTTTAAAATGTTTTGCAGAATATTTAGTTTCTCATTAAAGTTACAGATATAAGTTAGCAAAGTGGTTCCCAACCCCTTTTGTCCAACGTTTAGGTTGAAGTTGTATTTAGCTGCCGGAAATTTAGATTCAAATATCACCTTTTTTATGACGTGATGGTGCCTGATGTATAAGCCGGTTTCATTTCACTCCGTGGAACAGCAACGATCACTAACATTCATGCTTGCGCTGTACCTCCCAGACAACAACTTATGTGTTGGTCACAGTTAGACGTAACGTCCGGTAACAAACAAACGGCAGTGATTTGTTAATACGAAAAAGCACCTGCCTACCATAGCACAAACAAGCTCCAATGTTGAGACATCAGAAGGTTTTCACGGAGTGAAATGAAACCGGCTGATACATCAGGCTAGGAAACCAGGGCGCCCAGAGGAAACCTACGCACACACGGCGAGAACATCCACCCTGTACCAGTAAATGCATGAGAGACTGAAGTTTGGATTTAACAGGATCAAGTTTATGTCTCTACATTTACTGAACTGGTTTTCAAAATAAAAACCCTGGTGCCAAAAAAGTGCAAATAAAATGTTTCTCCAAACATCTTCCAAAATGATTCAGATTGACCACAAATAACACCTTTAAATCCTGATGTAATATTAAACTTCACCTTCTTGTAAAGTCTTTAATAATTCTAAGTACCCCTGGTAGTGCTGATGTACCCAGGGTTCCTAGTACCCCTGCCCCTTCAAAGTACAGGCAGGACTGTTGAGCTCCACAGAGTAAAAGATTTGAGAATTTGAATCACAGCTGTACTTTGTGCAGGATTGGTTCTTGTCCATGTCATAATCTTTACATGTGTTCCTGTTACTGATCATGCGTACATGAATGTTTAGGAAGTTTGGATCAAGTATGAGCCAGTGTTATGAGGGTTTTTGGTGGTTGGTTTTTTGCTTCTCAATCATGAGCATAGACAATGGCCGAAGGTCGCAAGAGAACAAGAAAAACAGTGCTTGAATTTGCTGAGAAAATACAACACTCCAGAGAAAATCAATACATTCTCCTGATAATATGTCTTTAAAGTTAAATCTAGACTAAATCTAGCTGTGGTGGCCATTCTGTGAGTGAAAATGATGTCTCATGCTCCTGAAGCACTTTTATCACAATGTGAGGCCCATGAATCCTGCCATTGTCTTTGTGGAATATGTCCGTGCCATCGAGGAAGAAGAAACCCACTGATGGAATAACTTGCTCATAATCAGGATGTTCAGATAATCTACTGATCTCATTCTTCATGTTAATGTGGTAAAGGACTATTCTAACTGCAAATGTCTGTTTTTAGGTTCAAATCTATAGGCTCATTTTCAGCAACTATCACTCCGGTGTTCCAATGGTTGACTGTGTTTGCTAAAAGCCAATGGATGATTAGAAAACCCTTGTGCAATCACACTGAAAACATTTTAGCTAGATAGAGAAGCTATAAAACTGTCTTTCCTTTGAGCAGGTTGAGTATCTGGAGTGTCACACATCACAGTCAATTAAATGTTTAAAATGGCCAGAAAAAGAGCAGGAGGTGGGTATGTTTTTTGTCCTATCGCCCAGCCCTATCTGAAAGCATTTCTAGTGACATTAAAGGCTGGACTAAATGCAGAAAATAATCCTTGCAGCAGTTTAAACATCCAGTTCATCAGAGTGTATCCTGCAGTAATAACACGAATGTGCTTAAAGCTAAACTTCATCATCAGTAGAACGAGCTCGGGGACTAAACAAACCAGTTCCAGTGTGTTTCTCAGTCTTTGTGTGACACACATCGCTGCTCTGTGGGGATTTCTGTGGCCTCGGGCGCTGAGAAAGGGCTGAGGTTGACTTCTATTGACTTGCCTGCATCCCGGCCCTTACATGTGCTTTCATAAGAGAACAACGCACACAACATTCACACGACATTCACACAACATGCACACATTAAAGCTGCTTTTATCAGGACGGCCTCTGGCTCTGAGTCTTGTGATTTTAAAGGAAACATATTGTGCTTTGTCCAGGTACTTATTGAACTATACTGTATGCATTTGTCATCATCATTTTACATTCAGTTTGCTGTAAATCAGAATATTTATTTAAAATGGCTTTGAGTATGAAGTAGATCTATCAACTTCTGTTCAATACAGCAAAAATGATAAGCCCTTCATACTCACATTTCACCAACAACCAAGTTATAAAAGCTGCCATGTAATATATTGCAATTGTATACATACTACTGATGTCTGAGTACAGGAGTGTGGGTGGGGATAGGTGGAAGGTGAAGAACAGAACAAAAAAAGATTACTGTACTCAAACATGCATGAATCAATCAAACTACAACTTTGTTTAACTAATGATGAAACAGATTAAACACCCATGAAAGTTGACTTTGCATACTATGTTCTTTTTACCAGTCATCCTGTACCACAAACAAGTCAACGTCAAAATAAAAGGAGGAACCTCTCTCCAATCTCTCAGGAGAACAGCTCAAAAAGACTGCAGCTGACACAGTGGAGACTTCCAGGTCTTTTTCACAGCTTTGACTGAGCGTGTTTTTACCACAATGCAATATTGCAAAATAAATAAATGTGGATATTTGTAAAAAGTGCTTTTAAGAGATAACACGAACTGCTTCATCTAGGACAGGCGTCTGCAGCCAATAACATGCAATACTTCAAGAAATATAAAACATGTGATATTACCATCTTGACCAATCTCATCAAGTTTTTTAAGAAATAATATACATAGTTATTTTGGAGGTTGTCGACTTTTTTCCCCATCAGTATAGCACACTAATTCTATGTTTGAATTAGTGAATCAAGACATCATAATTGTCATATTCTACAGCTTTTTTGCCTTGTAGACCCCTGACCTAAATAATGAGCCCTAACATCAAACTTGTAACAGTGTGAAGCTCTAGCGTGAAGTAACAGAGCAGACAGTCAGATAGTGAGAGACGCAGAGGAACAGAGCTCTTCACCACAGCCCCAGAGGAGTTGTGGTCGACGAAACCCGCAGGTGTTGACTCAAGAAGTGTGTCGCCGAGCTTCAGTCACATCGACTGAGAGGACGAGATCTATTCAGAGACAGAAAATACAACCAAACACAGCCCAGTGCACTGATCAGGGTTTGTGCAGATGTTAACTGAACCATAGACATTTCCAACTTTCCCACAGCCACTTGTACAACTTATTCATGCTTATGTTTCATCAATTATCCACTTTTATAAATAGATACAGAAGAGATGCAATTTATATACTACTACATTTTTATCAACATTTTTAATCTTATTTACCTCCAGTGGTAAACAAAACAGCTGCAGTTCTTTAGTTGTTTAGTCGATTAATCGGTCGATGAAGTCTTGGTCGACCAAATTTTATTAGTCGACCAATTCTTTTATTTAGATTATAAGGAATTTGTCTTCAACATAGGGCTGGGCGATATTGACAAAAATGAATATCTCGATACATTTTTTTCGCATCTCGATATTTGGACGATATTCTGTCAGTCAACATAAATGTGTTAAAACGTCTTCACATTGGTTACTACACTGGAAAAACAACCTTAAATATGCCAACAACTTTAAAATTGGTTGAATTACTTTGTGATTTCAACAGGTTTTGACTTTCTTAACTAAAGATTTATCAATAGAACAAATCATTTTAGTCCTTATTTCAAAAATGGAAGCATTTTTTCCCCTCAAAAATTTAAGTTAGTATTTATTTTTCATATTTTAGATAAAACAACATATTTTATGCTTGTTCCACTGGCCATCAAAATGTGCTCAAAATTAGTATAACATTACTATCCCAGGCACAAATTCTTATTTTATCTAATTGAAGATGTGTGTTTAATTATCTGAAAAATTCCTCATTTTGTCAAATTTTCCTCTTTTGTGAAGCACTTTGAAGTCATTCATACACAAATTCATATAAAAGTGGATGTCTTTTATAAAATATACAGCATTACTTACTTAATTCTACTGCACAACATACTCGATAATTAGTTTCTCCAAAACAACATTCACGATATTATCTAAAATTTGATATATTGCACACCTCTACTTCAACAGTAACAAAATCATTGGTCTGAGCTGCCTTTTTTATATAAACACACAGTTTCCTCTTAATTTTCTGCATAAACTACATAATATTATTAGACTTTCTGAGCATGGTTTCTTGCTGAGTTGTCACCAAACTAAAATTTCTAACTCAATTTTGGAATAAATACCACAATGAGAACTAGAATGTTATTTCAAGAAAGTCAGATTTTTATACAATGGACTGACATTTTAACACAAAATCCAAGTTTATGATCAAACATTTTAGTTTCAAACCAGTTTTGATGAAGCTCAAGATTATTTTAAAACTTTTCAGAAACTTTCTTTTACAGAAAATATCAGATTTTGTTCAAATGTTTGTCCTGTTAATGTCTGTATTTGTTCAAATGAGAATCTAGTTTCGATACCAGTTTTAGCGTTGATTTGTAATATTTTTGATAACTCTACTTTTAGCTTCAGAGCCTTTGCCACGCCCCCTTTTAGTCGATTAATTGGTCGATGTGACATGTTTTTAGTCGACCAAGAGTTTCTTTGGTCGACTACAGCCCTAGTAGTTTGAGTGTTTTTCGATGTAAACACTAGTTTATCTGTAAATCTGCACTTAAAACGTTCTTAAGGGATGTTATCTTGGCTTGAAAATGATTGTTATACTTGTTCAAAACCACTAGTTGTGCATCTTACATACAGTTTAGTTAAGTTCAAAGCTTCTAACAAACTATCCCCAATGTATCTGAACCGCAAATCATTTTCTAATTTTCCAAAACTTTGCTAAAACCACTGGAATTCCAAAGCTTTTCCAGGCCTGTGAGTGTGATTTTAGATTTCCATGACTGAACGATGCCTGACTGTTCATCTCAGCAGCAGCAGCAGCTCCACACAAACACATTTGCTCCGGCCGGACTCGGAGTAGCTTGGATCTGATTACAGTTTGATCCCACTCAAATATTTGTGAAAGAAAAACAGGAGGAGGGCCCGCACACGCCTCAGAAACAGCTCCCCTCACAAAGGACGCTTTCTCTGTCACACTCCCTGCAGCAACGCTCTTTAATGAGGAGAATGAAACGCAAGCACCAAGCGAGCGCTGCTGCCTGTCAGGAGAAAAGACGACAGATACGAGAGCAGAAGGCGGACCAAACGGCGCCAAACTGAGCTGAAATCTGACGTGTTTTTCTTGTAAATGCATCGTGTTAACATGAGAAATCGACACCGGGACTGCTCTTTTTATATCAATGCTTCATTCTTGTTTATCATCAAAAACATGCTAATGCTTTGTTTGGTTTAATCAAGGTTCTTGCACAGCTTCTAGTATGAAATTTAAGACTTTTAAAGGGGTCCTATTATGTAAAATCTTCTGCAGCTGGTGATCAAGTGGTCAGAAAATCCCTGTTCTCGCCTATCACCTATTCCCTCCCACTTTTCTGTTGTCATTATTCAATAGTGAGGCATGTACAGTATGTTTCAATACTGTCATCCAGCCATTAAAATAAGTCTGTTTGCTTGTTACAGTAAAATGTTATCATAAAAAGTCATGGCTTATCAGTTCTGCCGTTTTAAAAAAGGAAGTAAGTGGACTCTTTCCATTTCTTTAGACTTTTAGATCAGTTTTGTGTTTAACAATGAACAAAATGTAAATTGCTAAACTACTTATGTCATAGTTTATTCATAAATACTTGGAAAAACCACAATAGGTCTTCTGTAAGATATTTTTAACACCTTGGAAATCTAAACTTATAATAAAATATATACATACAAACACTACTGGATTAACATTATAACTTAAAACATCACTTTGCTGACATAGTATCAGCAGAGGTGGTTCATGTTTAAAAAGTTAGCCGAATCAGATTTTACAACATTAATCGCAAAACAAAATGTAATCGCAATACTTGTCTCAAAAATTGCAATTTTATGTTTTTTGTGCAGCTAAAACTTCATTCTCACACATTTATTTAACTCAGCTCTCACTTCCTCATTCAGCAGCGTGATTTTAGCAGCCCTCCCCCACCCCAGCACCACTTTTACTCTAAGCACCATCTCTGCACCATCGATCGTTTTCCCTGCTTGGGTCTGATCGATAATCCTGTTGATATCATATGTATGTTTTCTACTAAACTGCTATCTTTCATCATCCGGAATTAATAATAATGTTTTTATAGTTTTTTACCGGGTTGAAATAAAGCATATGTCTGCTGTGTTCTTCTCTTAAAGGGGACCTATTAAGTCAAATTCACTTTTCTAAGTTTTCAACCTTGTTATGATGGCCTTTCTTCATCATTAGTTTGCCCAAAGTTATATTTGAATTAATCCATGCATGTTTGAGTAATCTTGTATTGTTTTTCAGCTGGAGTTCAAGTGCTCACTAATCCCCGTTCTCACCTACCACCTATCCCCTCCCACTACTTGATATAATTCAAAAGATTAAAACTCAAAGTGGATATGTCCCATATCCACTTTCCAACAATAAAAAATTGTTTTTAAAAATCTGTTGCTTTTTACAGTTACATTTTAAAATGAAGAGGCGGGGCTTATCAGTTCTGCAGTTTTGCACAGGAAGTCAACAGAGCTGTTTCTACTTTCAAGTCGTTTTAGATAAATTTTGTGTTTTACAATGAACAAAAGGTAATTACTGATCTGCACATGTTCTAGTTTCTTACTAAATATTAAAAAAAACAACACAATAGGTCCCCTTTAAACTGAACAACAATGAAGCTACAAACTGCAGATTAGCTAAGCTCAAACAAGGCTAAAAAACAACTAAAACTAAGATTAAAACCTCGCGTAAAAGTGATATACTGTATGTTAACGTTTCATCTTAATCTGTAATTTAATCAAGCTAATACAACGGTCAGTGAAAATGATAATGCTAACTGCCATGCATTAAAATGCTTAACAACAGGTCGCCCTGGCAACAGTTAAATCACTTTCTAAAACACTGCTCTGTGGCCGTCACCATAGCAACGAGTAAACACCTGATCAACTGCTGTAAGGGAACTAGCTTTGTTTAAAACACAAAAATAGCTTACATCCTCGACTTTTTCACACTGTAGACAAGTTTTTAAGATTCACAAGAGAGCTATTTCAGTTTGAGGCTGTGGTATAAGCGCAGTAAACAACTTGGAGCCGTGTGTTAGGCTGTTTTAAGACACTCCACGGAGGAACACCACTCCACTTTGATACAACTCCACATTGTGCGTTAAAACAGCGACATTTAGTCACTTTTCAACAATAAAACAGTCAACTGCTTGTATCAGTTACTTTTTACACTAAAGAGGCGGGGCTTATCAGTTCTGCCAGTTTTGAACAGGAAGTAAAGAACCTGTTATCTTTTCTAAGCCGTTTTAATGACGTCACAAGAGGGGGAAAAGCTTTGGGGATTACACTTAATTTCTTAATGGCAACAATAGGTGAGATCACTGATTTTAACTAGTGAGCCGGGAAACACCAGAGTGCCTTGAGGTATTGCCAGATGTGTCTCGAAATTTACAACTCTTCAGTTCACACAGATTCATAGGAGTAAATGAATCATTTTTGCAGTGTCCGAGCAAACCGCAGAAGGAAGCAAAACAATCACCAAAGCCAAAAGAACCCGGCAGCGGCACAGTCACATTCACCACATTATTACACGCCTTCATGGCTAAATGGTTGTAATGTTTTAGTTAATTGTGTCCAGCCAAAAAAAGGGAGTCGTGATTTTAAAAATATTAAAAACACTGGGTTAAACAACTGACTGTGCAGAGAACGTTGGTTTGCTTGTTTATATTCAAAGTAGCTAACTTCTGTAGTTATTTCCTGTTAGCGTTAGCATTTACACACAAACAGATCTCTTTATAATCATACAAGAGTCTATTGGTAAAATATTCTTCTGATTTGTAAAGTCTTTGACATGTTTTAGATAAAGCTGGGCGATATGAACAAAAATGTGTATCTTGATATATTTTTTCTTATCTCAATATACGATAAATATCACGATATCTTTAAACTAGATTTTTTAAGGATTTTTTTCCCCAAGCCTATAGCTGCTGATTAGGAAGAAGTAATGTAATTTTTTTATTGAATAAATTAATTTTAGTGATGTCTTTTGATAGACAAGCCTAAAAAAAACAAAATTCTATGCATAACAAAAGTTTAAAATTTCACTATCACAACAAACTCAAAACTCTTAGTCACTTTTGTACTTTTTTCTCTAACTGTAGCTCCATTCAGTTTTAAGATCTCTTTTTTTACCCAGGATTGTATCATCTCAATATTTATGATATGGCCAAATTCATATCTTGCCCAATAAATATCTCGATATACGATATATTTCGATATATCGCCCAGTTCTATTTTTAGAGACATCAATCACAACTCACTGTTTAATGTCTGATTTTTGAACATTTTGTCATTTTAAACTGGTGTAGTGAAAACCCTATAAAAATGAACTGAACAAGTACAAAAGTTAACTATTTTGAATATAAACAAGCCAACTGACGTTCTGTGCACAAGGCCAACTGCTTCATATCATAACTGTCCACATTTAATGAACTGTTTCTTTTAATTACAACTAAAGTGGCTTATTGCAAAGCCCAAACACAGTCCTGGTCATAATGTTGTTTGTTATTTGTCAATGCAAAAAGTGTGCCAGAAGTAAAATAAAAAAAAAATGTTCACAGCTTAATGAGAATGCCAGCCCAGTCTCCAAGAAAACGTAGATATACAAAAGAAATGTTAAAAACGGTTGATTTTTTTGTACGTAAGTATGTTACAAAAGTCCAAATGTAGTTGAAGAGGTTGAAGCCCTTGTAGCGACATTTTCGTTGGGTTTAACAGGTAAGTTTAGGCTTCAAGTGACTAAAATGGGTAACTCTAGGGCTGGGACTTGGGTAGGTTAAGATTTACCCATTAAAGTGTAGCACGTGCTTCAACCAAAATTCTTGTTTTTTTGTTGTTTTGGCTTTTTGTAAACATATTAACATAAAAAAGACATAAAAACGTGCTCATCATAGGTTTTGACGTCTAATTGTATATCTGTGTTTTCTTCTGAGACTGTGCTGTGAATACTTGCTTTTCAATTCTATTCAAATGTATTTGAGTGACTAATTTTCCTGACAAATAAATTTGATTCATTCAACAGCCCTGATACAAATTCACTTGATATAAAGACATAGGGCCAGATTTATCAAGCGTTGCTCATGTGCAAACTAAGTTAGAGGGTGCAAAAACTCACCCAGCTGATATTTTCTCTCACACAGACACTAAAGATGCAAAATTTGAGTTGATGCATATCTGTTTTGTGTAATACGTTATATGTGTGTATGTTCCAATATCAAACTGAGTGCAAAACACTCACAAATAACATGCATATTTTTCAGTTTGCACCTGCATTTTAGCACCTGGCTTGATAAATCAGGCCCACAGAGAGATATTGAATAAATATATTTGGTGTTTCCTGGTTTCTTTGTGCCCATGTGTCAGTTCTAACAAGTTCTCAAAGATTTGAATAAAAGATTTTGAACAGACTTGAGAGTAAATATTACTGCATATTTACATAATAATGTCACAGAACTTTATATCTCCAAAGAAACATAAGATTAATCTTTTAATCTTGTGAGTCTTGCTATGGACAAATATCAACCAAAGCAGCAGGTCTAACATCGGATATTGGCTAAAAAAATCAGCTTAACCCAAATTGCAACATCCATCCACATAACTATCCATCCATCTATTCTGTGACCTTTAAACATTTCTTACAACCTTTTATAACACTCAACAAACAAAGCTCCAGATTCTACAGCTCTCATCACTGATCAACAAAACCAAACTCTTAATGGGAGCAGCAGCAGCAGGAGGAGGAGGAGAACACACCCACCTGAAAATTCCCGGTGAACTGTTGGGCGAACTGGCCGCTCGCTCTCGGAGTACGACACTGTGGAGTCGGAGCGATCTGAAGAAAGAGACAACCTGTGAGAATGAGAAGAACGAACTGGAGATGCATCAACTTTTGTAATTAGCGTTAATACGGATTTTAATTTAAGGTTACTTCTGACTTTTGCATGACAGTGATCTTGTTTAAGGGTTTGTATCGATTTTAACTGCAGGTTTTCCAAGATTTTTCCATGACTTCTTCAAAACGATTCTCAACTTTTCCAAGACTTTTTTTTCAAACAACCATCTTTCATTAACTAATCAAGACCAAAACACAAAGATTTTTATGGATTTTAAACATTAAAAAACGAAAATGTTAAATTGCAAATATTTTAAATTATAAAATACATTTGTATTTCTTTATTTTATTCCAGTTTCAAACAAAAGAGCAAAATCTATCAGTTTAATAAAGTAACCGCAAAGTTGTTTTCTTCCATCTTAACTTTTTTTTTTATTCAGCCTTTTCAAAAACAAGATAAAATTGCTTTAAAAACTGCTTTTTAGTAATTTTCATGAACATAAATGAAAATAATTGTACATTTTACAGATTTTCTTTTTATATATTCTGCCTCAAAGCTTTTGCTTCAAACCAGAAGTTTTTACTGACAAAGGATTGGTTATTGATCTTTCAATTCAAAGCCAAATAATTAAAACAAAATAAAACTAAATCTGGATCTGTGTGTCAGAACTAAATTTCCCCAAATTATTTTTGAATCTAAAATAGAATTAGAATTTTCTAAAACGTTTTCAAAAGCCATCGAATTCCAAAACTTTTCTAGGGCCTGGAAATTAGAAAATAATTTCCTATGACTTTTCCAGGTTATCCATGACTGTACCAACCCTGTTGTTTAAAGCAGAACTAAGTAACATTTTTATCTTGTTAAATGTCTCTGTGACAATGGTTACGTATGTATTTTGGGGCATTTGAAGCATGTGTTCTCTCAGTTGTCTCCGGAAGAAACTACGGCAACCGCAGCCTTCCACCCTCGCTCCATCTCAACACATTCCCGACCCGAATTTCTGTTCTGAGAAGCCCTGCTCTTTTATTTATTTGTTTGCTGCCTTGATTCAATCTTAAAGTTACGCAAAAACGAGAAAATAAATAAGTAACGTCAAGTTTCAATTCAGATGGCTATAGTTTAATTACACAAGTTTGGTTAAAGTTCTTCACACAAATGTAGAAATACAATCATTTTACTGATATCTAAAGATGATACATGTATAATAGAATATATTTTATTGCATATAAACTGTTTTTGAACTGAATTTTGTCTTAAAATAGCTCATGTACAATTATTTCATTAACTTGTCGGTTTTATTTTATCAGTTCTTCTAAGCTCATTTTCAATATAAACTCCCATTCTATAATTAAAACATGAATAAACAAATTGAATTGCAAAACTGGTCAGAAAATCACATTTAGATGCTTTGCCCAAACCTCCAGCTCTAAATTAAATACATTACAATTGAACTGTCAGAATAATATTACCAGACAAAACATAAAGATACTTGAATTTTGAGGTCAAACTATAAATTAAGAAGAGGTAATGGTAGATATAGACCTATTTATTTCCTAAAACTTGTGTTATTGAGTTAGGTTGGGTTGTTTTTTTACAGAGTTCATACAGATTTTAACTTTTAACTATGATTTTTCCATGACAATTCTCAACATCTCCAAGATTGTTTAACTTATTCTTATGTTTCAATTGTTCACTTTCATTAACTGGTTAAGACAAAAATACAATAGTTTTAGGAATAGCTAAACATAATGAATGAATGTTAAACTTCAAACGATCAATCTTAGTGACTTTAAGTCCTGTTTTAATTTTTAATTTGGATTAGAATTGTCCGTGACTTTTCCAGGTTTTCTATGTTTTAGGCCAGTGTTTCGTTACAAGAATTTCAACATCATCAATACAACCAATCCTAAAAGTGTTTGTTCGTGGTCAAATTTGAATATTTTCTTCAGCATTTGGGACTTGAATGTCACTGAAACAAGAAAATGCTATGGTAACAATTAAAAAAACATACACAAAACAGGTATTTACCTAAAATCTAAGGCGTATGTGAAGTGTGAAACAAAGATAAGGGTGTATTCGGGGCAAAATAAGTTGGGGAACCACTGTTTTAGGCTGCTACTGTATTAAGTATAATACTCAAAATGAATAACTTACCCAGTGGCTTGTGGTCTTCTTTAAGGGCAAGCCTCGAGTAAGGAGGAGGAGGTGATTCTGCAAAAACAACATTTGAATCTAAGTAAAAAACACAGAACAGGGACACTTTGGTATTTGCATGTGAAAACAAGATTTCAGCAGAAGATTTCAGCAGCTCTCTTTAAGCACAAACTCTCTGCGTCTGTAGCCTGGCAGTAAAGCAAAAGTCCCCAAAGGAAAAGGGGCCCAGAGGCAGAGCTGTGACCTCAGCAGGGGAAAGAGAGAGAGAGAGAACACAGAAGGAGAGAGAGAGAGGGCTGCGTGGCTCCTTTAAGAGTGACCGCAGTAATTGCCAGGATCTGAACTCAGTCACTCAGATCCACAGAGTCAGTCTGGCGCCAGCACTATGCAAACGTATATTATCACCACTCCTTCACCTAAATAGCATGGGGACCTCCTCGGGACAAAGGGCTTTTGGAGCACAATGCAAAACTGATCTCTTTCTTTAAGTTCTACTGCTGACTAAAGAGAGACAAGACGTATTTGTGTCCACTTCGGTCTAAAAAAGTGCAGAAACTAACTAAACAAAACAGTCTGGGCTTCAGGATGCAGGGTTAAAATGTTTTTTTTGCTTTGTTTGAAGTGAGTTACAATAATGATTATCCTACAAACTGCAACAAATATGATGTTTTTAGTAACTTTGACCTACATACAGATATATCAAAGCAGCATGAGCTCTTTTGGGTGCAATAATCCTGCTCAGTTTGAAACTTAAATGCTTTCTCTCATCACATAGCGTGTTTTGAAGTCCAAGAAAATGATTGTTTGATTTTTAAATTAGTTGACAATTATTCTTGATGAAGCAAAACTTGTTTCAGCCAAATTCTAGACTAAAGTGTGTTTGCGTTGTGGTCTTCCATTTGAATAATCCCATGCATGAGCGAATGGGAGCTATGTACAGGCCGTGCTTTTACTCACATCCACTGAGCCAACTGAAGTCAACCACACACTCCACTCCACACTGATAACATTACAATCCTAAAAAAGAAAGTATTGAGTAGCAGTGAGTCTGATCAGCTGATGAATAGAGAGCCTCCTTTTCCTGAGATGT
The DNA here is from genome assembly GCA_038363315.1 of Mugilogobius chulae. Classification (NCBI taxonomy): domain Eukaryota; kingdom Metazoa; phylum Chordata; class Actinopteri; order Gobiiformes; family Gobiidae; genus Mugilogobius; species Mugilogobius chulae. The sequence continues at coordinate 9,523,427 of CM076411.1, forward strand.
TCCTATATAGTTGGACTTCTGACCTGAAGTGACTGCTGACAGCTGCCCGACAATAGCAGCTANCCGAAATTTCACCAAAGCACCATTGGTACACTTAGTTCACCCAGTTATGTTTTCATCATCAATTAATCAACAATTATTATAATAGATTACAGAAGGAGATGGCAACTCCATATAACCTACTGAAACACTTTTATCACAAATCACATTTATTAATCTTATTTAAAAAAAAATAACAGACTCGAAATAGTTATAAAGAAACACAAACAAGCTGACAACGATATTTCTTATGCTTAGCTCTTATAGGACAATACAGAACAATTACTATCATACGGAAACATCGAAATGAAAAGTAATGGTCGACCAATTTTTATTAGTAACTACACAGCCAATTCTTTTACTATTAGATTAAATAACACGTCAAGCACTAATTGTCTTCAACATGAGAGTGCGCGATTTGAGAAAAATTGAATTATCTCTCGAATTAAAAAATTATTCTCTTCTTCCGCAATCTCATTCGACTGAGCATATATCGATGAAACGTATTCACAATAGTACATCCAAATAATGTTTAAACAAACTCTAAACAATACGATCTTCAATATCGGGCTCAATCCAACTACAAAAATACTTGGAAACAACCTTAAACTTAGCTCAATCGCATAACTTTTAAATTGGTATGAAAATTTACCTTAGTGAGAACAGTTCAACAGGTCAATACATTGACGGTATATACTCATAACTAAATGATTATCCATAAGAATAGGGATTAAGAATAACGACTCAACAAAACATTATTATCTAAAATGCTACATTAACATCAAAGAATAGTTCATTTGTGACCCAAAAATCGACCGAAAAAAATTTAACATCCAGCCGCTACAGTTACTCGATAAGTATCAAAAGAAATAGTATAACTCTAACCGAAAGTAGACAATGATTCAAGTGAATAATGTTTACATATTTTGAGCAAAAAATGTATCGGTCTAAAATAAAACCAACTTCATAGGTCTAGATGAGTCATTAATCAACTATTTCTCACCACTGAGACTTTTCTTTGTTTAACATAAAACAGCTTTTACTGAGTTTCACACAAAAACATATGCCGAAATAGATTTAATATGAGATGCTCTATAAAGGTAGAACAAAAAACGTAGGGCCATCTGCACTCGTATCAAAAACTCTGCAAATTGATAATCGAGTCAATAACGAAATCGAAATAATTCATAATGAAACAAAAACCTGATTAATGCGAAAAAATACGCTCCAAATAACAAATCGATTTAATCATATAAACATAGATCACAATTGCCAGCCCACACAAACCACAAATACGTGTAATTAATCACAATCGGGACAAAGCGGTAAAAATCGATTTAATTAATCCGTGATAAAGTCCATGTACTACCCTCCCTCCAATAGAACAATCATTTTAGTCCTTATTTCAAAATGGAAGCATTTTTTTTCCCTCAAAAATTTAAGTTAGTATTTATTTTTCATATTTTAGATAAAACAACATATTTTATGCTTGTTCCACTGGCCATCAAAATGTGCTCAAAATTAGTATAACATTACTATCCCAGGCACAAATTCTTATTTTATCTAATTGAAGATATGTGTTTAATTATCTGAAAAATTCCTCTCTTTGTCAAATTTTCCTCTTTTGTGAAGCACTTTGAATAGACAAATTCATATAAAAGTGCCTTGTTTTTTTAAAAATATACAGCATTACTTAAACTACTGCACAACATACTCGATATTAGTTTCTTCTCCAAAACAACATTCACGATATTATCTAAAATTTGATATATTGCACACCTCTACTTCAACAGTAACAAAATCATTGGTCTGAACTGCCTTTTTTATATAAACACACAGTTTCCTCTTAATTTTCTGCATAAACTACATAATATATTAGACTTTCTGAGCATGGTTTCTTGCTGAGTTGTCACCAAACTAAAATTTCTAACTCAATTTTGGAATAAATACCACAATGAGAACTAGAATGTTATTTCAAGAAAGTCAGATTTTATACAATGGACTGACATTTTAACACAAATCCAAGTTTATGATCAAACATTTTAGTTTTCAAACCAGTTTTGATGAAGCTCAAGATTATTTTAAAACTTTTCAGAAACTTTCTTTTACAGAAAATATCAGATTTTGTTCAAATGTTTGTCCTGTTAATGTCTGTATTTGTTCAAATGAGAATCTAGTTTCGATACCAGTTTTAGCGTTGATTTGTAATATTTTGATAACTCTACTTTTAGCTTCAGAGCCTTTGCCACGCCCCCTTTTTAGTCGATTAATTGGTCGATGTGACATGTTTTTAGTCGACCAAGAGTTTCTTTGGTCGACTACAGCCCTAGTAGTTTGAGTGTTTTTCGATGTAAACACTAGTTTATCTGTAAATCTGCACTTAAAACGTTCTTAAGGGATGTTATCTTGGCTTGAAAATGATTGTTATACTTGTTCAAAACCACTAGTTGTGCATCTTACATACAGTTTAGTTAAGTTCAAAGCTTCTAACAAACTATCCCCAATGTATCTGAACCGCAAATCATTTTCTAATTTTCCAAAACTTTGCTAAAACCACTGGAATTCCAAAGCTTTTCCAGGCCTGTGAGTGTGATTTTAGATTTCCATGACTGAACGATGCCTGACTGTTCATCTCAGCAGCAGCAGCAGCTCCACACAAACACATTTGCTCCGGCCGGACTCGGAGTAGCTTGGATCTGATTACAGTTTGATCCCACTCAAATATTTGTGAAAGAAAAACAGGAGGAGGGCCCGCACACGCCTCAGAAACAGCTCCCTCACAAAGGACGCTTTCTCTGTCACACTCCCTGCAGCAACGCTCTTTAATGAGGAGAATGAAACGCAAGCACCAAGCGAGCGCTGCTGCCTGTCAGGAGAAAAGACGACAGATACGAGAGCAGAAGGCGGACCAAACGGCGCCAAACTGAGCTGAAATCTGACGTGTTTTTCTTGTAAATGCATCGTGTTAACATGAGAAATCGACACCGGGACTGCTCTTTTTATATCAATGCTTCATTCTTGTTTATCATCAAAAACATGCTAATGCTTTGTTTGGTTTAATCAAGGTTCTTGCACAGCTTCTAGTATGAAATTTAAGACTTTTAAAGGGGTCCTATTATGTAAAATCTTCTGCAGCTGGTGATCAAGTGGTCAGAAAATCCCTGTTCTCGCCTATCACCTATTCCCTCCCACTTTTCTGTTGTCATTATTCAATAGTGAGGCATGTACAGTATGTTTCAATACTGTCATCCAGCATTAAAATAAGTCTGTTTGCTTGTTACAGTAAAATGTTATCATAAAAAGTCATGGCTTATCAGTTCTGCCGTTTTAAAAAAGGAAGTAAGTGGACTCTTTCCATTTCTTTAGACTTTTAGATCAGTTTTGTGTTTAACAATGAACAAATGTAAATTGCTAAACTACTTATGTCATAGTTTATTCATAAATACTTGGAAAAACCACAATAGGTCTTCTGTAAGATATTTTTAACACCTTGGAAATCTAAACTTATAATAAAATATATACATACAAACACTACTGGATTAACATTATATTAAAACATCACTTTGCTGACATAGTATCAGCAGAGGTGGTTCATGTTTAAAAAGTTAGCCGAATCAGATTTTACAACATTAATCGCAAAACAAATGTAATCGCAATACTTGTCTCAAAAATTGCAATTTTATGTTTTTTGTGCAGCTAAAACTTCATTCTCACACATTTATTTAACTCAGCTCTCACTTCCTCATTCAGCAGCGTGATTTTAGCAGCCCTCCCCCACCCCAGCACCACTTTTACTCTAAGCACCATCTCTGCACCATCGATCGTTTTCCCTGCTTGGGTCTGATCGATAATCCTGTTGATATCATATGTATGTTTTCTACTAAACTGCTATCTTTCATCATCCGGAATTAATAATATGTTTTTATAGTTTTTACCGGGTTGAAATAAAGCATATGTCTGCTGTGTTCTTCTCTTAAAGGGGACCTATTAAGTCAAATTCACTTTTCTAAGTTTTCAACCTTGTTATGATGGCCTTCCTTCATCATTAGTTTGCCCAAAGTTATATTTGAATTAATCCATGCATGTTTGAGTAATCTTGTATTGTTTTTCAGCTGGAGTTCAAGTGCTCACTAATCCCCGTTCTCACCTACCACCTATCCCCTCCCACTACTTGATATAATTCAAAAGATTAAAACTCAAAGTGGATATGTCCCATATCCACTTTCCAACAATAAAAAATTGTTTTTAAAAATGTGTTGCTTTTTACAGTTACATTTTAAAATGAAGAGGCGGGGCTTATCAGTTCTGCCAGTTTTGCACAGGAAGTCAACAGAGCTGTTTCTACTGTTCAAGTCGTTTTAGATCAATTTTGTGTTTTATAATGAACAAAAGGTAAATTACTGGATCTGCACATGTTCTAGTTTCTTACTAAATATTAAAAAAACCACAATAGGTCCCCTTTAAACTGAACAACAATGAAGCTACAAACTGCAGATTAGCTAAGCTCAAACAAGGCTAAAAACAACTAAAACTAAGATTAAACCACGCGTAAAAGTGATATACTGTATGTTAACGTTTCATCTTAATCTGTAGTTTAATCAAGCTAATACAACGGTCAGTGAAAATGATAATGCTAACTGCCATGCATTAAAATGCTTAACAACAGGTCGCCCTGGCAACAGTTAAATCACTTTCTAAAACACTGCTCTGTGGCCGTCACCATAGCAACGAGTAAACACCTGATCAACTGCTGTGAGGGAACTAGCTTGTTTAAAACACAAAAATAGCTTACATACTCGACTTTTTTCACACTGTAGACAAGTTTTTAAGATTCACAAGAGAGCTATTTCAGTTTGAGGCTGTGGTATAAGCGCAGTAAACAACTTGGAGCCGTGTGTTAGGCTGTTTTAAGACACTCCGCGGAGGAACACCACTCCACTTTGATACAACTCCACATTGTGCGTTAAAACAGCGACATTTTAGTCACTTTTTCAACAATAAAAACAGTCAACTGCTTGTATCAGTTACTTTTTACACTAAAGAGGCGGGGCTTATCAGTTCTGCAGTTTTGAACAGGAAGTAAAAAGACCTGTTATCTTTTCTAAGCCGTTTTAATGACGTCACAAGAGGGGGAAAAGCTTTTGGGGATTACACTTAATTTCTTAACGCAACAATAGGTGAGATCACTGATTTTTAACTAGTGAGCCGGGGAACACCAGAGTGCCTTGAGGTATTGCCAGATGTGTCTCGAAAATTTACAACTCTTCAGTTCACACAGATTCATAGGAGTAAATGAATCATTTTTGCAGTGTCCCGAGCAAACCGCAGAAGGAAGCAAAACAATCACCAAAGCCAAAAAGAACCCGGCAGCGGCACAGTCACATTCACCACATTATTTACTACGCCTTCATGGTTAAATGGTTGTAATGTTTTAGTTAATTGTGTCCAGCCAAAAAAAAGGGAGTCGTGAAAAATATTAAAAACACTGGGTTAAACAACTGACTGTGCAGAGAACGTTGGTTTGCTTGTTTAAATTCAAAGTAGCTAACTTCTGTACTTATTTCCTGTTAGCGTTAGCAGTTACACACAAACAGGTCTCTCTAAAATAAGAGCCCAAAATTCTTCTGATTTGTAAAGTATTTGACATTTTTTTTTAGACAAGCCTAAACAAAACAAAATTCTATGCATAACAAAAGTTTATAATTTCACTATCACAACACAACAAACTCAAAATTCGTAGTCACTAGGGATGGGACGAGACAGAATTTTCACGAGACGAGACGAGCCACGAGATTGCGTCCACGAGATCGAGACGAGACAAGATTTTTAAATAATTTGCATTAATTGTTTCAATTTAGAATTTAAACAAGGCAAATAAAAAAAATGATTTGTATTATTTATTATTGTTAGTTTATATTCTTTTAGTTTAGCTTTACCTTTCATTATGTGTATCACCTTGGATTTTTATTTTTTTAACGATCTGAGTTTTGACTGAAATTGATCCACTCCCCCGTGTGTAGCTCAGACTCCGCCCTCTTCCCCTTTCCTTCTTCACAGCGCTGCCGCTGCTGCTGCAGGGACCAGACGCACGCAGATGAGGAGCCTTTCCTACTTTTTACATGACAGAGGCCAAAATATCTCTTTGTGGATCTATTTTAAACTATGTTTAAGTGTGAAAAACACTGCGCTGTTCCCGCGATGTCCGCGCGTATATTTGACGATTATATATTTTTCGCGCTAACTTTTACAATGTTTAGGACTAATTATCTCTGTCAATATTGGTCCTATCTTTACAAAATAAAAACTGAGACAGAGTTTAGGCTGTTTTCTGTCAGTCTGCTACAAGTCTGTGTGTGGAGGAGAATATTTACTACAGCTGCTCAAAGATACGAAACTTAATTTCATGACCATGGAAAAATCTCGCGAGACAGTTCAGTACGTGTGCGCACAGTATCGTGACAGTTTGATCTCGCGAGATCTCGCGGCACGAGATCTCGTCCATCCCTAGTAGTCACTTTTGCACTTTCTCTCATTTTGACCCAGGATTGTATCATCTCAATATTCATGATATGACCAAATTCATATCTTGCCCAATAAATATCTCGATATACGATATATTTCGATATATCGCCCAGTTCTATTTTTAGAGACATCAATCACAACTCACTGTTTAATGTCTGATTTTTGAACATTTTAAACTGGTGTAGTGAAAACCCTATAAAAATGAACTGAACAGGAAATATCATAAGTACAAAAGTTAACTATTTTGAATATAAACAAGCCAACTGACGTTCTGTGCACAAGGCCAACTGCTTCATATTCATAACTGTCCACATTTAATGAACTGTTTTCTTTTAATTACAACTAAAAGTGGCTTTATTGCAAAGCCCAAACACAGTCCTGGTCATAATGTACATGTTGTTATTTGTCAATGCAAAAAGTGTGCCAGAAGTAAAATAAAAAAAAATGTTCACAGCTTAATGAGAATGCCAGCCCAGTCTCCAAAGAAAACGTAGATATACAAAAACATGTCAAAAACGTATGATTTTTTTTGTACGTAAGTATGTTACGAAAGTCCTAAATGTAGTTGAAGAGGTTGAAGCCACGACATTTTTGTTGGGTTTAACAGGTAAGTTTAGGCTTCAAGTTACTAAAATGGGTAGGTTTAGGGCTAGGACTTGGGGTATTTTAAGATGTACCATTAAATCCAAAAGTGTCGTCACGTGGCTTCAACCAAAATTCTTGGTTATTTTTTTTGTTTTGGCTTTTCTTAACATATTAACATAAAAAAGACATAAAAATGTGCTCATCATAGGTTTTTGACGTCTAATTGTATATCTGTGCTTTCTTCTGAACTGTGCTGTGAATACTTTGCTTTTCAATTCTATTCAAATGTATTTGAGTGACTAATTTTCCTGACAAATAAATCTGATTCATTCAACAGCCCTGATACAAATTCACTTGATTTTTATTTTTTTTTATTTTTTTTATTTACCTTTATTTAACCAGGAAGTCCCATTGAGATTCAGAATCTCTTTTACAAGGGAGACCTGGCCAAGGTAGCAGCCAACACCATCAATACTGATGGTATAAAGACATAGGGCCAGATTTATCAAGCGTTTGCTCATGTGCAAACTAAGTTAGAGGGTGCAAAAACTCGACACAGCTGATATTTTTCTCTCACACAGACACTAAAGAGGCAAAATTTGAGTTGATGCATATCTGTTTTGTGTAATACGTTATATGTGTATGTTCCATTATCAAACTGAGTGCAAAACACTCACAAATAACACATGCATATTTTTCAGTTTGCACCTGCATTTTAGCACCTGGCTTGATAAATCAGAGAGATATTGAATAAAATATATTTGGTGTTTCCTGGTCTCTTTGTGCCCATGTGTCAGTTCTAACAAGTTCTCAAAGATTTGAATAAAAGATTTTGAACAGACTTGAGAGTAAATATTACTGCATATTTACATAATAATGTCACAGAACTTTATATCTCCAAAAAACATGTACATTTTTGATCTTGTGAGTCTTGCTAATGGACAAATATCACCCAAAGCAGCAGGTCTAACATCAGATATTGGCTAAAAAATCAGCTCAACATCAATTGCAACATCCATCCACATAACTATCCATCCATCTATTCTGTGACCTTTAAACATTTTCTTACAACCTTTTCCATAACACTCAACAAACAAAGCTCCAGATTCTACAGCTCTCATCACTGATCAACAAAACCAAACTCTTAATGGGAGCAGCAGCAGCAGGAGGAGAAGGAGGACACACCCACCTGAAAATTCCCCCGGTGAACTGTTGGGCGAACTGGCCGGCTCGCTCTCGGAGTACGACACCGTGGAGTCGGAGCGATCTGAAAGAAAGAGACAACCCTGTGAGAATGAGGAAGAACGAACTGGAGATGCATCAACTTTTGTAATTAGCGTTAATACGGATTTTAATTTAAGGTTACTTCTGACTTTTCCATGACATGATCTTGTTTAAGGGTTTGTACCGATTTTGACTTCTTCAAAACGATTCTCAACTTTTCCAAGACTTTTTTTTCAACAACCATCTTTCATTAACTAATCAAGACCAAAACACAAAGATTTTTATGGATTTTAAACATTAAAAAAGGAAAATGTTAAATTGCAAATATTTTAAATTATAAAATACATTTGTATTTCTTTATTTTATTCCAGTTTCAAACAAAAGAGCAAAATCTTTCAGTTTAATAAAGTAACCGCAAACGTGTTTTCTTCCATCTTAACATTTTTTTAATCAGCCTTTTCAAAAACAAATAAAAATTATTTTAAGTATATCTTTCATGAACATAAATGAAAATAATTGTACATTTTACAGAAAAAAATGTATATAGCCTGCTTTAAAGTTTGGCTTTTGCTGCACTATGTAACTTTCTGGAGATGAAAACTCAACTTCACAAAGTAAAAAATCATTCTTTTAACATTCTTATTGGGGATAAATAATTTTTATGCTATAATGTGGAAAAAATATAGATAAAGGACTGCTTTTCAATAGAAATAAACAGTAGGAGACCATCCTTTTCACCAAATAATAGTTAAGGTGGGTAGCTAACTTCTTTTGTTGTAAAATAGTAACCTTTGTGTTTTCCACTAAAAGTACATGGTAATGCAGAACTTTGTGAAAAATTAGACCACTGTGTACTGTCTGAACTGAATAATCAAGAATTTTAGCTCTAATCAGGAGCCGAATGTGATTGGCTGTGCTTGGGGTGGTCACTCCAGTTTCAGTTTTTATGATGGTTAGAGTTGGGGTAGCTACATTTTTAGTTGTAAACAATCAACTTTGTGCTTTCCACCAAATAGTCTAGGATAAATGCACACTTTTTGAAAAAGATTAACCCACAGAGTACTCTCTGAATCGAATAATAAAGAATTTAGTTCTAATCAGGAGCAGAATGCAACGCTCTGATTGGCTGAGCTTGGGTGGTCCTCTCTAGTTTCACTTTAAATAGAAAAAAATAGGGTTTTAAGTGAAAATTGCAATCAAAACTTAATAGATATTGATATTAATAATGTGTTGAAGATTTATGAGAGAAAGTTGTCAGATTTAAAAACCTAAATTGTGTTTGCAGTGTGAAAATCACCTACCCCACCTTTTTTAAGCCATAAATGCAACCAAAAATATACATGCCATAAACCGAACTGTGTCGAAGGACTGATAATAGGAAGTAGTCACATTTAAAACCTAACCAGTCTTTGCAGTGTGAAAAGCGGCTACCCCACCTTTAATTTTGTGGCCAAGCAAGCTTGCTCAGGGTAAAGTCAACATTTTATTATTTACCTCTAAAGACATCTAAACTAGATAAACATGGTTTTACATCAAAGTTACATGGTGTAGCTTTAACTTAAGCAGGATGTTAACAAAATATCCAAAAATTTTGCTTTGAGCGTAAATATTTTCTAATTTCCAAAACTTGACAGAATCAGAACAATTCCAAAAACTTTCCCAAGACCAGGAATTTGAATTTGAATTGTCCATGACTTTTCTAGGTTTTCCATGTTTTAGGCCAGTGCTTCCCACCAAGAATTTCAATATCATAATCCAACCGATCCTAAATGTGTTTATTTTTGGTCAAATTTAATATTTTCTTTGTACTTCCGTCGATCTAGCAGCACTCATACTCTTGTTTTTTATTTTTTTCAAGATGTAGGACTTAAACGTCACTGAAAAAAGAAAATGCTATGGTAACAATTAAAAAACAACACAAAACATGTATTTACCTAAAATCTAAGGCGTACATGAAGTGTAAGACAAAGATTAGGGGTACTCGGGGCAAAATAGATTGGGAACCCTGTTTTAGGCTACTGTATTAAGTTAATACTCAAAATGAATAACTTACCCAGTGGCTTGTGGTCTTCTTTAAGGGCAAGCCTCGAGTAAGGAGGAGGAGGTGATTCTGCAAAAACAACATTTGAATCTAAGTAAAAAACACAGAACAGGGACACTTTGGTATTTGCATGTGAAAACAAGATTTCAGCAGAAGATTTCAGCAGCTCTCTTTAAGCACAAACTCTCTGCGTCTGTAGCCTGGCAGTAAAGCAAAAGTCCCAAAGGAAAAGGGGCCCAGAGGCAGAGCTGTGACCTCAGCAGGGGAAAGAGAGAGAGAGAGAACACAGAGAGAGAAGGAGAGAGAGAGAGGGCTGCGTGGCTCCTTTAAGAGTGACCGCAGTAATTGCCAGGATCTGAACTCAGTCACTCAGATCCACAGAGTCAGCCTGGCGCCAGCACTATGCAAACGTATATTATCACCACTCCTTCACCTAAATAGCATGGGGACCTCCTCGGGACAAAGGGCTTTTGGAACACAATGCAAAACTGATCTCTTTCTTTAAGTTCTACAGCCGACTAAAGAGACAGACGTATTTGTGTCCACTTCGGTGTAAAAAAGAGCAGAAACTAACTAAACAAAACAGTCTGGGCTTCAGGATGCAGGGTTAAAATGCTTTTTTGCTTTGTTTGAAGTGAGTTACAATAATGATATACTACAAACTGCAACAAATATGATGTTTTTAGTAACTTTGACCTACATACAGATATATCAAAGCAGCATAGCTCTTTTGGTGCAATTATCTGCTCAGTTTGAGACTTAAATGCTTTCTCTCATCACATAGCGTGTTTTGAAGTCCAAGAAAATGATTGTTTGATTTTTAAATTAGTTGACAATTATTCTTGATGAAGCAGAAACTTGTTTCAGCCAAATTCTAGACTAAAATCAGTGTTTGCGTTGTGGTCTTCCATTTGAATAATCCCATGCATGAGCGAATGGGAGCTATGTACAGGCCGTGCTTTAACTCACATCCACTGAGCCAACTGAAGTCAACCACACACTCCACTCCACACTGATAACATTACAATCCTAAAAAGAAAGTATTGAGTAGCAGTGAGTCTGATCAGCTGATGAGTGGAGGCCTCCTTTTCCTGAGATGTTCCCTGATATAGTTGGACTTCTGACTCTGAAGTGCTGCTCGCTGCCAGCTGGCTCTAGTAAATATGGATGTTATGGAAATTCCAGCTCCAGTGCCAGTGAGGAGACAGAAATACTGACACACACATCTCTACACATGATCCAGGCTGACAGCGGGTCACTGGGGTCAAGTGACCCGTGTGCTGGGGTGTGCCAAGTCACTGCCCCCCACCCAACCTCCCCAGGCCGGGCCAAACCAACGCTATTAGACCTGTGGATCTACTTCTGATTCCTGTAGTTAAACAAATATGACGCACTTCTTGTGTGACCCATGTCCACTAACACAGCAGTGTGATTGTGGTAACACTGCTGACTCCAGGGTCTTGGGTTACAGAAAAGATTTTAACAGGAGATCAGCTGTGGCCAACTAAAATACAACTGCATCAAGTCAAGTCTTTGTGCCTCCCAGAGTTAAATAATAAGCTTGACTGCACCTATAGCTTATAACAGAGTGAATTTAGCCATTCTGCATGTGCATGTGCATTGTGCATGTGCATGGAAGGTGCTGGAGTAAAATAACAGTGAAAATCATCTCCAGGCCTCCTAAAGTCTCACCTGGCCCACACAGGCGGCTGTAGTGATAGGGGTTGCAGCACACGGTGGGACTGTCCTGGACGCCGAAGCTCGTGCATTCACACAGTGGTTTGAGCTGGGCCTGGTGCTGGAGGTCTGCCCAGCGGTACAGTTTACACACGAGCAGCGGCGGGGACGCGGCGTGTCCGGCCAGCCGCAGCTCTGTGCGGGACACCATCACACAGTCACTCGGTAAGCTTCCCCGAGACTCCACCGCCTCCAAAAGCGTGTCCAGCGCCCGCTCCTTGAGCCGCTTCAGGAGGCAGTGAGTCGCGGTTTTGAGCTCCTGCTCCAGCAAAGCGCGTGGCATCGCTTGCTGCGCTTCATGAGGGCTCCCGCGGGTGAGCTGGCACGAGCCGGGTCCCCGGGGAGCTCAGAGTGGTCCCTGTCTTTGAACAAGCAGCACGTGACGGTCCTGCTGTCGCTGTCCTGGCCCTGGGAGCCGAGCGCGCCCCCGTCTTGGTCCGCCGTCACCCCCGGGGCGCCCCTGTCCCCTGCGGGCCACACAGGGGAGCCGCTTGGGGTCATCGCTCTGAACTCCGTTTTGGGAATCTTCTCCGGGTTGGTACCGCACAGCTCGTCATTGTCACCTTTCCCATTGTCCTCCTCTCGGTCTGGGATCAAACGGCTTCTCCAGAGGCGCCGGACAAGACCTGAGCGTTTCGTCCTGAACATACGACAACTTCAAATCTAGAAAGAGCGTTTATTCTCGTGTACAGAGCTTCTCCTAAAACAACTGATGTGGAGACAGTCGGTGCCAAACATGAATGAGAGTGGAATGCCGTGCAGCGCGTGCACAGCCAGCGCGCGAGCAGCGGAGACTCCACATTAAGTGGAGTTGGTCTAAAACAAAACGGTTGAAAAAACAAGCTGCAGCATTGCTCTTCACGCACAAAGAAACGCTTTGAAGCGATAAAACATGCCCGTAAAGCTCAGTCAACGCGAAAAACGAACAGTTAGCCTTAGTCGCGAAGGAAAATGGAATCAAACCAAGTGGCCCAGGGCGCAACACGGTAGGCTACGAGATTTAAAGCCAGCTCCAAACTACTTTGTTCGGCACGTAGAGCGGATCGAGGTAGGTCTTTTGAGGGTTTAATCCTTAAAAAAAGAGCAGCAAACAAAGCTCCGAGGATCAGCAAGCCGCGGGAAAATATCTGCGTCTCAATCCCGAAACGTCCAGCTTAGTTCTCAGCCAAACTACAGCGCACAGCCTCTTCTTTCAGCGTTTTCTCTCTTTCCTTTTGCCCCTCTTCCTCACACTCACGCGCGCGCGCACACACACACGCGCGCGGGGCCCCCAAGGAGAGCGCTGGAGCCATTGGCTGACTACCATCATGTGCTAGTCTAGACACTTTGGCGGCTGGGAGCTGCACTGACTGTTGCGCAAACAAGGTTTCGAGTTTCTTAACTCTTAAAGGCGAAAACACCAAACTCGAACACAACTTTCTACAACGAGACCAGAACATACACGAGTGAGAACTCCTCTATTATAGACGCGACAGAAATGAAGCGCATACTTTAATAACACGAATAATGAGGAAAGTTATGTTTGATCTAAAAGGAACTAGAACAAGAGTGTGCTTATACTTCTATTGAAAAGTCTATGGGAAAACATGTCTATGATTAAACAGACAAAAACACAGGCAATCTTAAGGCGCGGGAATTGTAGTCTATGAAATTAATCAATATGGCCAAAAATAGCCTTTCGACGTGGCCAAGCAGCTGTAACACAGATATAACAGCCTACTACCATGCAAACGACAGACAGGAGTGTGGTGAGGTTCTGTGTGCTTATATATATTTTAGCCTGTTTCATCAGAGAATATAAGAACTACTACACACACAGTCTGTTAGCATGGGTAACTTTTGCAGTCGGTAATAATGAATGATAAGGAAGAGTTAAACTGTAACTCCGTAACTCCAGGGCACGCCCACACAGGAGAACCTGATCCACTCAAGCGAAGGTCCAGCAGTCCCGCGCTTGGATTGGCTGAGAGCAGTGAAGTCCCGCCCCCTCAAGACAAAGCCACACCCTCCGCTGAAACAGAGATGAATGAAACACAGTTATTATGGAGAGGCTGTCGTGATGGGGCAGCAACATGATTTAACCAGAGACGACTGATGGGAAAGAATAAAGTGAAGTCAGGTAATTGGAAGCAGAGTAAAAGAGGAATCAGCAGTGTGTGGAATTTCTACTTGACTATTGGCCCCAGAATTACCTTTGCACAAGAGGTCATGAGAGAAAACACAGCAGAACCAGTGCAGTCAGTGTTTAATATTTAATCAGCCAACATATGAACAGTTTTTTACATACACTCTCATCATTTGTTTACTCAAAGTTGTATTTATATTGATTTCGACATGTTTGAGCAGACCTGACCTGTGCGATAATGACGAGTATTTTTTGACGTATCTCGATAGATATATTAAGCCAGTCCAACAAAATGTGTTCAAATCATGTCTCATTTAGTTACTTGTAGGGCTGAGTAAGAGCCTTCCGATACGATATGGTCAGTGTACGATACGCATCTCGATACACGTAAATACTGATATAATTTCCTCAATATGTCACGTATCAAGATATATTTTAGAAAAAAAAACACATAAAAATCTGCTAGTAGGTATTTTTATGCAGAAAAACACAGTGCATTGATATTTATTTTTTTATTGTATTGTATCTTAGCTGAAAAACATGCTTTTGAGTATAATCCTCTCTAAAATCAGTATAAAAATGTAAATTTGATTATGTAGAATAACAAAATGCAGAGGAATTGTACAAGTGTCTTACAAAAAGTCATTTTTAGCTCAATAGTTTCAGCCTTAAGTAGCAGTCAAGGTTCATAAGTGTAAATTATAAATACGCTGATACATATCCCGATACACCTCTGTAATGATGGTATTGCCAATGATTTGTCATGATATATTCTGGTATCGATACATTGAGTACAGCCCTAGTTATTGATAGTTTAAGTTTACACAGGAAAATTAATCATTTTAAAAAGGCAATATGTTCATAAATGTTCTTTATTTTGACCATTTTAAAATATGATTTTCCAATAAAACAAGCATAAAATGACAAGAATTTTCTAACTTGAAATACGGAATAGAAGTTGTTTTTGTGACAAAGTCAAAAAGTAAACTGATTTATTCTGGATTCCCATTAGTTGCTAATAAGTAATAAGATGATTGAACACAATTTACCAGATTAACTTATAACATTTTACAAAAAAAAAAAAAAAAAAAAATATATATATATATATATATATAATTTTTTTTCTGCTAATATATATATTATGTAACTTTGTATTAGTAAATGTTAGATAAATGTTGAAATGTCAGAAGATGGAGGATCCATTTTTCTGTTGTTTTTTTTAATACATTCCTTTTTTTCCTATAAACGATATACTCGATATTTCATTTTTGCATATCTCCAAAACAATATACACAATATTATCTAAAAATGTATATATCGCACAGGTTTGAGTAATATTGTATTGTCCTGCTGCTGATGATCATTCATGTCATAGTTTACTATTAAACACATAAAAAACATAATTATGACTCCTTTACCAGGCACTAATGGTCAGTGTCTTATGATCTGAAGGTCGAAGGTTCAAATCCTGCTCTAGACACATATTTACATGACAGAGGTAGTCAACTAGTGGTTTGAATATTTGGTCCCAGATTTCCCAGTTATTTACACATGGAACTAAACACTAAATCAACATATAGATTGATATTTGTTCTTTGCCTCTAAGCTGTGTTGAGTCTTTCAAATCTGTTTTAGTTCAAACTATAATTCAAACCCAGGACTCCCCTGCAAAAGAGATTCTGAATCTCTGTGGGACTTTCCTGGTTAAATGAAGATCAATAACAATAAAGTAGATCAAAATACTCTTACTGTGGTCACTGACATTTATGTGACAGACTGAGATCACAGCCAAGTGTGTCTGATTACAAACACCTGCAGATATCTGTTCTGACACATCTTATACCTTCTGACACCACCATTCTCTCTCACTTTTAGTTCTGCAGCATCAGTTTGTTCAGTTTGAAATGGGATTGTGCAGATTTTAGTAAAACATTTAACAAACAGTACTTTGAATCTTTTAAAAGCAGCAATAAGATGAAAATAGTGGCACTTTGATACAATTTTATACAGCATGACTATACTATTTTTTACCATAATACCTAAAGAAAATCACATTAAAATAACTTTTTATGAATTGTCGTAGAATGATTTTGAGTTTCATCTGTAGTACAAGACGAAATGGCAACAAATTAAATACATTTTGTTTGGAAATTGGCAGTTTAAATGAATGTTTTTGTTGCTTTGTGCTATAATAGTATCTTAAGTATCTATTTTCAGTATCAAAGCTGAGATTGAAATGTTAGTATTGTGCCTATTGGAAGGTTTGGTCGGTCTTCTCGTTATTATTGACGCTGGGATCTGTTGATGAAGAACTGTCCCACTGGACTCCATGGTAATGTCAAAACTCTAATCTCTCAACAGTTCTGGTTGTTATTGCTCACAGGGAGCCCCTCACTTCCCTGTTCAAGGATGCTCATTATGAGACCTAATCTAAAGTCAGGGCCCTGATAACTGCGCTGGCGTCACTTGTGTAAACTGCCCTGACTCCTGGTTAAAAGCCGTGGTTGATAGCAGTATCAGCAGACAGACGCTTTGGGGAGACAAAGTATCCGGCTCCAAGTGACCTCCCAAAATAGATGAGTGCCTCAAGACTGGGGGCCACAAGAAGCACAGCCACAGACCTCAGAAGGGCGAGGGCCGCTGCAGGAAGAGTATGTCATCAGAGCAGTGCTGCTAATGCCACACAGATATACACCACAACACCCTGTGTCCAGAGAGGTCAGACATGCAGCCGCCTCACAGGGAGCCATTCACTGCAGTTGATTATGGACACGGCTGCCTCCAAGAGAGACTGCTCTTGTGGGCAAAGACCTTCACCACGTCCATTCAACTCACGGCTCAAACCCAACAATTTTCAAGCTGAGAGCCAGAATCACTCATTCTCAAACTGGAAGTGCACATTTGCAGGAAATCAATATTCTTTGTCCAGTTGTGTTTTTATCCAGCATAAGTCTCAATATGACTGGGATCCGGCTGTTAATTTAATTCATTTAATGTTTCAGTCTTTGATGAAATACAAAGGAGAAACACACAGCCAGTTTGGACATAAAATAATCTGAAATGTTCATGTCCAAACAATGCAAGACAACAAAACAATTAGTGCACAGCCCATGCAAATGACTCATAATAAAACGGAAAGGTCAGTCTGAGGGTTTAAGAATGAGATCATTTTTGTAGCAAGAAATAAATCAGACAGACATTAGTCAAATATGTACAATATCTTAAGACTGAGCTATGCCCTGAGAAAAGGAGTGGCACTCATTACAACCTTAAAAGAGTAACTAGAACTAGACGTGAATGAACTGATTTGCTATCTCTGAGGAAACTGTGCATCGCCATCCAGTCTGGCGCTCGGAGCCGTCTCTGAGCTCACATCCAGCAGCCACAGAGCCAGGCCCTGCTCCAGCCTGGTCTGCTGACAGAGAGGAGAGATATCCTCCGGCAAGAGCAGTGCAACACATGCAGCAAGCCTTAAAGATGCACTGTGCAACTTTCAGGTGCATAATTCTCAGTAAATGTGAATAACTTGGTTTAGAAACTCTTGGAGAATCTTTTGAGAATTCATCTGGAAAGACCTAAAGATGGCTGTTGTGTGGCAGACCATTGATAGCAACCTGTTTTAGCAGAAAGACAAGACTTTAAAAATCTTACACACAGGGACGTTTTGTGCATTTGTGAACGGGTCAGATGTGTGTGCTTTTCTCTACTGGATTCAACAACAAAAAAAACTTGTGTGTAATTTTTGACAATATACTTTGTGCTAAAAAAAAATATTGGGCATAGTGCAATTTAGAACCAATGAAATAGCAGATTTTATCAGCATAGTCAAATAATAATAGACAATCTAATACTTTTAAAGGTGGTGTAGCTAATTTTTACACCACAAAACCTAAAGCAAGGTCCAACTACTTCATAATTCTCACAAATTCTTCACAAATTAATATCCTGCATACAGTTTATTATTTTTTCTCTGCAATTAAACCTTAAAAACACACTTTTATAAACAGCAAAATGAGACTGGAGGTGGACACTCAAGCACAGCCAATCAAAGCGCTGCATTTGACTTTTAAAGAGAAATGAAATGCCTTTTATATTGACTGACAGTACACAATGATCTGATTTTGTCACAATCCGCTGCTTGTGGAAAATACTTTACTCGGTATTACATTTTTGCATAGCTTGGAACTTACAATATTGTTTAACATTTGATATATCGCCCAGCTCTAGCACAACAGTCAAAGGGACCAGAACTAGGGCAGGGCAATATGGCCTAAAGTATAAAATATAAAAAAAGGACATTCGCAGTAACAGTAGTTGACCATATACCTATGCTATATAGCGTTTATTATTATACAGTAATTATCTGTTACAATGTAAGTTCCCCTTTCAAACACTATGTTTTACTTCTTCATTTTTTGTGTTTTAGCCTCTGCAGAGCCTCCACAGTCTGGCATAGGTTACATTTGTTCAAGATTTTAGAAAGATCAGATGAAAACTGCCAAGAGTTGCCAAGTCTGCATTTTTATAGGATCTTTGGGCTTTTTTATTTGGAAAGTCGCGTATGAATTCTGACAGTCAAGGGTTGTGAATTTTTGCAACAATATAACTTAAAAACAATTCCCCTAGCATTGATGCCTTGTTATTGTATCTATTCAGGTGGAAATTAGTCCGCAAAGTCCTGTCTATGTCTAATAAAATACCGTTTTTCACCAACTTTTTCTGTCGTTTTTAGCATTGTGGGTAACTGTTGTTTGCATGCACCTCGCCACTAACAGCTGTAAAAAAAAACAACATTAAAGTACATTATGATGAACAATTCTGAAGCTCAGAATGCATTAGTGAGCTAATCATGCAGACTGAAGTAAGAAGTTTAAAATGAAATATTTCCGTTTGTTAACATTTTTAAGGATGCAAAAATCAGGTACAGTCCCTTTAATGATAAGATGGTTTGTTTTATATTTTTTCAAAGGCCTTTATGCTTATTAATCTCTGAAAATCTGGCAACATTGGGAATTAGTCACAATTTCTGTTTTTGCCTTGGTTGCAAAATGAGCTGTGGTGCAAGTACAATCACATCACGATATTCTAAAATTCAACTTTACCACATGAGTATCGCGATATATTATACAGATATGATACTGCCCAGCCGTAACCAGAACACATGTAGATTTTTATATTCTTACGGCTCTAGGGTCAGACAGGGCTTAGGTCAGAGTAGGTTGTAGTAACATTGATATATGAGCACTTTAGTGACTGCATTATTCAATGTAGAACACAATCCAATACCAACATTAGCTCCCACTTCACTAACCGCTTATCCTTGATTGCACGGTAAAGTGGTAGCACCTCGGGCAGGCTATAGCGTCGCCGAGTCTTCCTTCATATGTTTACTTTCTAAATAGCCCTACGCTTGGACTTACATCAGTGGAGACAGAATATCTAAGAAAACGAGGAAGGAAATCTGCAGAAAACAAAGGAAAGGGAAAGAAAGTCTCTCTGATAGAGCCTGCCCCTCGCTGTTCCTGATTACGGCAGAGCTGCGGAGAGCATGGCGCCATCAGAACGAGCAGCCCAGCAGCCACAGGCCAGACAGAGGAAGACTGCAGTGACGCGAAAACAGCTCAGACCAGGGCTTTTTCACTGTTTATGTATTTTAGATGGCTGTTTTTGATTTTGTTAGGCAGGGAAGAAAGACAAATACACCATGTTTTTTGTGCTGGATTAATGCAACGTACTACTAAGACTAAAAAAATGAAAATGCTGCAGCGTTCCCAGGATGTAGTCAGAAGTCAGGCAGTTCAAAATGTAAAATGAAAACTGGAAGTTGTCATAACTGTCTCTGTTTACAATATGCGTAATTACTTGTTTCAGGCTATTTAAAGCAGAAGTACCTGGTTTTCACACGGCTCACCCGGAAGTAGGTGTTTACAGAAAGTCTGTTCAGCTGGTTCCTAGCTCTCAGAAACTCCTAAGCACATGATTAATATCCCCATACATTCATTTTGTCCAAAACCAGGGCTTAAGAACAGCTTTTTCCAGACTGAAAATGAAAGAGTGAACCTTTAAAGCTCATATGACAGATATTTTTCTAAATATTGGCTGTAGTTTGATGTGATAATCTATTTTTACAGCAGTTAAATCTAAATAAGGAGAAACTAACAAATAAAAGTTGAAAATTACAGAAGTAAGTTTTACAATGAAATCCCATCCATCAAAAACACCAAAACGTAAATATTTACACACAATCGACACGTTTTTTGTGATTTTAAACAACATTACAAGGTATTATCGTTAGTCAAATCATAACTTCTTTGTCATTTATATGGATTTTATGGTTAATATGGTTGCTAGGAAACGTCATATTTACTAGGGATGCACCGATCCAGCTTTTTCAGAACCGATACCAATTCGATACTTTGTCTTTAAGTATCTGACGATACCTGATATCAACCAACACCATGTAAGGACTGAAACTGCTTTTCTTTCTTATTAAAACACAAGACATTTTGTCATTTAGTGTTATGTTCTTTAGTTATAGTGCAAGTCACACTTAACAACTTAATCTGAATAAAATGTCTAAAGGGTCTTTCACATCAGGCGAGGGGCCTGAACCGGTTTGGCAACTTCAGCTCACGTGTGTTTGGTGTAAATGGCGCTGTCGGGGGTCAGGGGAGCGCGGAGCAAGTCGCGGAGGCGAGGTTTTAAAGACTTTCAGGTAGAGTCGGCGTCGCCAGTTGCTGCAAATGCAGCTGTTTGATTGGTCCGTGGTTATCGAACCAGAATCAGTGCACATGAAAATAGTGTGGAAACCTGATAATGACGCTTACGGAAAAACAGCATTTAGCCGAGCATGGATTGTTGTTATTTACCTGGGTTCAAACGGACATAAGTACAAAGGAGAATGGCTACAAGGAAAAAAAAAAGATGGAGGAGTTGCAGCGACTGCAGTACGAAGGCCGGACTGTACAGAGAATAGAAGTTGAGCTTAATCCGTGGGGTAAAATTAAAAACATCTGTTTTGCCGTTAGAGTTTGACAACTACTCGCGTGCAGCTTATGTTTCATCATTTTCGTCAAGCGTTACATCACGCACATACTAACTCGGCATTTGTTTGGCGACCAGTGGCTGTTTGGATCGTGTTTGTGTGAATACTTTTTTACATCGATGCGCCCGAAAGAGACTTGAACAGATGTGCATCGCTCCTCCCTACCGACAACGACTGTGTGTTGTGTTGGTGTGAAAGACCCTTAATACTATGAGACATTCTCGGTCAACACCAGAGTGTAAATTACTCTTATTATGTCCAATCGAAGACGCAACAATGATATCGGCTGAACCGATATCGTGAAGTCGATACACAATCCTGCAAAATTTCCAACAAAGAACAATTATAAACCTTATCAAAACAGTCACAGTGGGTGGAAGCAAGAAAAATGTTTATCTATTCTTAAATATAATCATGTTCACTATGTTTTACTGAAAAATGTGGTCTAACCTGTCATACACACTTTAATGCTATGTCCAGGCAGCTGGGAACTGGGATATTTCCCATTTCTCGAACTGGTAAATACCACTTGTGAACCGGGACCTGGTCGAGGGAGTCCCACTTCACTTACGAGATCAATAATCACCACAAAAATGAACCTGAGGGGCTTAACTACCACGGTAAACGCTAAACCCTAAACGCTACAGGTTATTTAACGTTAATTTTGTTTAATCTAAAGATTAGCATTAGCCATAATGTTTCATACGAGTTGATCCAGTTGGAACGCTCTGAACTGAGGACCTGGAACGCAGCATGAGCGCAGCCTATAGGAGCACTGTTTTAAGCTCTTCATGAGAACTAAAATACTTTATTATTCAGACAGCACTCGGTGATGCTGCATTTAAAATATTCTCTTTGGTGGAAAAGAAAGTTTACAAAAAAAGCTCTTTCTCTAGATTGAAGTTACAATTGTAGGTGTGGTTTTAGCCTCTGCTGAGTCTAAAGTCTGTGTTAAAGTCACTCTCGTCCAAGGCTTTTACACAGCAAACTTTGCATGAGAGATTGTAGGAACCTGCCACAATAACTGTCTGCCTCCCTCACAACTGAGAGGAAATTAAATCACAATGTTACAAATTTCACATTATACAGCTATCACCAATGATATGATTTTGTCCAGCTCTAGTCAGAAGCTGTGTGTTTTGATAGATGAAATGAGCAATCAAATCTTAAAACAACTTGTTCTCACACAACTAAATTTACCACTTTATTATCCACCCAATGCTTTATTTAGGCATTTTCACCTTGAAGACTTCAGTCACATTCTTGGTTCAGTTAAGCTGCTGTTCTGGCCGTGGTAACTCTATCTAATCTTCACTGACCTGTAAAAACAGACTGGCTGGGCAGGAGAGACCAGAAAATGAGGAGTGAAGTTTTCAGACAGGAAGAGAATGGCGTCAGTAAAGCAGCAGATAAGAAGCAGGCAGCTCACACAAACAGCAGCACTTGGCCCCTCACTCTCAGCCTTAATTTTGGGTCCTTCACTCTGTACCTCTTTAGATCTCACCCTGGGCCTCATGTGCACAGAAAAGTTACGATCCGTGTTTATGGGAACAAGCTTCTAGTGCTATAACCCACGGATCCCCAATGAACTAAATTGAAATGGGAAAGAGACTGGTCACAAGGCACTAGGGTTAGTGAAAGTGTCTCTCCCTGAAGCTAGAGCAGGTCACCTACCCCTGGACGTCTCTCTTCCACTGTCTGTTTATGGAACAACATTTGTTTAATACTAAGTCTGTTGTCCCAGGCTGACTTGTCTCTAGCTCAATTAGCGCTTTCAAATGTGCTGTCTTTTATCAAACTGTGGGCCAGGAAGTCTGCAGCATATTTTGCTCCTGAGGGCAGATTGGGTGATTTCCTTGTGCATAGACAGGACCCAGTTTGATAGCAGTGTCTACAGCAGCTAGAATCACGCTCCGGCTCACAGATAAGAGTCTGAAAGCAACAGGGTCACTCCTACAAATACATATTTCCCAAGCCATGGACACACATAAATAGACTTATATAGACACCATAGACTTGAATGAGGGAGTGAATAAAAGCTTTGACAACAGGAGACACTCTGGCGTGGTCGTGAGACTGGCTGTTGTTCTGCTCCTCTGAGCTAATGTTCACCGCAGGCTGCTGACCTTTCCTCTGGACAGACAGCAGATCTGTGGAGTGGTGCCACCACCAGTGACTGGGATGTGCAGTGAATACAGTCTGCAAAGATAAACAAGGCCTTGTTTAGCTAGTTCTTTGTGGCTGCTGAGCCAGCTGATAACTGCTCGGGGGCCGGCGGCGCTGGGCCTGAGAGGCAGACACTGTGGCTGCACAATATTCTCCCAGAGCCACCTCTGCCTCAGATCTATGTGTCTTCACCAGAGAGCATCTGCAGGCTGAGCTGGGCCGCCAAATACACATGATACCTATGGAAGGTGCTATTGGAGTAATGTGAATTAACACTTATCCTACGTTCATGGCAAAATGTGCCACATTTTGCACATTGTTAGGTTAAACATGAAGTGATAATGGGACAAATGTTCAGAGAGCTTACATTGTAAACGTACACATTTTGTAAGTGGACTATGAAGCGTCTGCTCACTGCTGTGTGCTGCTCGTGGTCCTCTCCTTGTGCAGACTTGTGCAGACTGTCTGCTGGTCTGGGCTCCACCCTTCTGTCCACGCTCTGCTGCTCCCCGCTGCTATCACTCCATCAGGCGCTGTGATAGTGAGGAGCCTGGCGTCTCCACTTGCCCACAGCCTGCTGAAGCAGACATGGAACAATTACAAACCCACTTTCTCCTTGCTTCTCTTCAAAGTACTTATTCAATTATTGTTGCATGTCCAAAATCGAGATATTCCAAACATCCTCGCAAGATCTGCCGCAACATCTAAAACTCTTTCTAATTTCCTCATTAAAGAGTTTTAATTTAATTTAAGCGTCTCACAACATGCTGCTCAGATCTGGAAATGGATGTCTGCTTGTGCACTGCACATGATGCTACATATTTAGTCTCATTTAACAAAAGTAGAATAAGTCACTTCTACTTCAGTCATACTGTACATTCAAGACAAGTGAGCTGCTCTGTTTCCATATGACAAAAGTCAACAACTGTAAACATGTTGTATCAAGCTTTTAAACACAATTCTATTTTTTTCTTGTGGCTCAGCTGAAAATAACCCTCACAAATACATAAAACAAATTGAAATTTTAGGCTTTCTGCAAATTCACTAGACTAATTACTGCCATACAATAAAGTTGTTCTAGGAATTGTGATTTTAATCTTAAGCTTTAAAAATGACTCACTTCTAAACCTGTACTCAATATACAATACTTAAATTAACAATACTTTCTCATTAGGAAAGTCTGTCATAAAGCTGCTCACTACAGAGAATTAATACTGTGATGTTTGTTTGTTTTTAGATATCTGTGCTTTATTTAATTTATTATTTATTTATTATAGTTCCCAAATCCAGAGGTCCTTTATGTTTGCTTGCAGGGCCACATTACGCTTATGTATGATCTTAAAAATGTTTATCATCAAAATATATCTGGAGCTGTGTATGGTTCAACTCACAAAGGCAAAATTCTGCTCTCAAACAGAAAACGCTCTGTTCCACCTTGTGATGTCATTAAGTGAGGATTCAATAATGCTACACTATGATTTTAAACTCCATACATCTTTAGTATAGAATAACTTTGATTGTTTCAGCGGTTGATTTCCCAGATTCTGTTTTCGTTGCCTTGTTTAAACAAAATGTGTGTTGACATTTCACCTAGACAAAATGTAAAAGTAGAATATTTCAAGACAAAAGATGACAAAATGCAATTGAAATGTAGAATAAAGCTGTTTAAAATAGCTGCTAGCTTTAAACATTCCACTTAATGACAACACAAGGTTCATGTTGGCTGACAAAACAGTTTTATGTATATTTTTATGCGGAAACTTTGATTGTCAGTTTTGTGTAATATAAGATTTTAAGTGGATTTTATCAATGTGATTCTTACTTAGGCCACTTTTTACTTTTGCTCTAAAGAAGGTCAAAAATTAAAGCTGATGTACCTGATTTTCCTGCTGCAAACTATTACCAGTCTATCAATAAATCCTTTGACACATGGTTAATAATCACATGCGATTAAGTTTGGCCACAATTATGGCGAATGAACATAATTTAACAAACATAATAGTAAAAGTGGAGAGGACCACCCTAGCACAGCCAATCAGAGCACTGCATTTAATTTTTGAGAAATAAACGTCTTTGTTATTTGATTCAGACAGTACATAGCGATCTGATTATGTAATGAAGTGTTGTTTTTATTATTTACTTTTGGATGGAAAATACAAATACAAAATCAGGTCCCCCAGCTTTAACAGGACTGTGTATTACCGAAAACAGGGCTAGTTTTATCAGTTATTAGTTTTTCGTTAGTTGTGTTGCATGTCACAATTAAGTCTTCGAAGCAGGTTTTATGACTTCGATTTCTGCCAGTTCTTTAAAGAATTTGTCTCTTTAAAACCTAACTGTAATGTTATTCGCTCCATGAAAAATGTTGAGTAGACTAGATTAGGGCTGTAAGTTCTTAGTCATTTAGACGAACCGAAATTTGCATTAATCAGCTAATTATTAGGATTTTGAGGGCACTCTGTAAACTCCAGTGCCTTGGTCATCTCTGTGCGGCAGGTGAGGACCAACACATGGATATGAAGATTAAAAACTACAGCACTTTAAAATACTGAATGCATTTTAACCACATTTGCAGAAAATGCACTTTGTACTTTTGTTGTTATTTTAGTGAGTGAGTGTGACTTGATGACTGTTGAACTGCTGTGTTTGTCTTGTATTGTCCTAAATGCAGAATTGGCAGGTAACTAATTATTTTTACTCAAGTACTGTACAAGTATTTTTTTTTTTAACTTACTTTACTTGAGTTCAAAAAATCTGGCAACTTTTTCCTTTACATTTTTCAAGTGAATATCTGTACTTTCTATTCTACATTTTACAAACTGTTAACTTACTTTTTTAGGTCCACAAACATCTTTTTTTCTCTCAAAGTCACAGTTCTTAGCTGTCATATATCAAGTTTTTTCCAGTTAAACAACTTCAAATTCTAATATTACAACAATATACTTTTACTACACAACTAAATAAAATTATATTACAGTCATTGCATCGCTTTAGCCCATTTCACACCACAGTGCATGCAACACTAACTTTGTTTACTGAAGTAAGTTGCCTATGATGTATTGTGTACTTTTACTCAAGTAAAGGAGTTTCAGCTCTGCTTTTGCTTTTACCAGAGTAATTTCCTAGACAAGTACTTTAACTTATGTACTTAACTTTTTTTTTTTATTTGACAGGGACAGTACAAATAAACATTACTCAGATGTTCATGTACATAAGGCTTCTAGCCATTGGCTAACTTACAGCCCCTGTCCCTGGTTTGGCTTTTGTGGTGAGTATTTATAAAAAGTTAGTAAAAGACATGAATAGAACAGGACATTAGATATACTGTAGTATAATATAAAAGAAGACGTGTTTGTCCACTTACATCCCAGTTTAGTGTTCACACTGTTGCCTTTCCCTAAAGGTGCACTGTGTAACTTTTTGGAGGTGAAAAGTCATCTTAATTTTTCAGTTTAGGTGTAACAAAAGCATCTAAAAGACAAAAATATGCAATCATTAAAGGTTTATTTTTAGCCAAAAAGTTGCGCAGTGGCACCTTTAAGCCAGCTTATTTTGAAGCTTTGTGGAAGACTTAGAACTCCAAAGACAAAGAGTTCCATGAAGTGTGAAGCTTCAGTACTTTTGCCACCTCTGCCTAAATGGTAAAAGGACTACGAAATGTAAACTAGCTGTTCGCCAACTTTGGCCACTCAGTAATTTTGTACTGATGTTCATTAATGTGCATTGTCCCTTTCAAACAAAAAAAAAATAATAAAAAAACACAGTATTATGTTGTGTATTTCCCTGTATAAATGCAACTCCAGCAGGCATTCCTCCGCACCTCAGCAGCGGTCGTGTGAAGAGGGGATGAGTCTGTGGAGATAGGGGCAGCAGCAGCACTCAGCCTGGGCCCAGCTACATTCCCACACTATCTGTTCACCAAACTGCATCTGAGCCTCTTATCGCTGGCCCGGCAGGAATTCTCTTAGAGGCACCTTTCCGTCTGCTTCCCTCGCTCACCCCTCACGCTCCCCTCTGACTACACTGTTTTGTTTTTTTGTTTTTTTTCTCTTCCAGTTGGTTTCTTAAAGTCGCAGGGCAGACAACTCCTTTGAAGTCTGTTTTGATACGATCTGCTTCTGGCAAAATAAAGGAGATATACATCGCTCGAATTTCTTACATATTTTCTTGCTTTTAGTGGTTGAAAAGACGACACGGTGGCGTTTCTATGGAAGCCAACGCCCATCTTTTATCACTACTGTTACCTTTTTTCTTTTCAGAGAATTTGGAAAAAGCATTCAAAACATTATGTGCAGATATAAATATAGTTTTAGCCTGAATTCGTTGGAACTGCTTAAAAAATGTATACATGAGTACTTTTGTAACTCTAATGGACACTGACAGAAATAGCTGATCCATTTACAAGCAGGTTAAGTGTCTTGCCTAAGGACACAACAAAAGTATTCACCCGAGGGAGCTAGGACTGAACCATTAAATTCTGTGTCTGTATAGCCAATTCTCACTTAAGCTTCTGCCTAAAACCACTCAAATTATATTCTATCTGAACTGTAAGATGTAAAGACCAGTGTGAGCTAGGTCTTTTTTTATTTGTTGACTAGTCAAAACTAATCTTGTACACTGACTACGTGAGTACATTTACCAATTAAAAGCTGACCTATAATGTCTAAAGACTTCTGAATACCTAAATAACAAATAAATAATGCATTGCTGACCAAAATAATTTTGCTTTATCCCTGTAGTCAAGCTGTTGACAATATAAACAACATACTGTACTGTCATGTCTGCCAGTCACAGTCAACGCTAGCTTTTAACCAGTTATTTTAATTTGTTTATTTATTAGAGGTGTGGACTTGCAAGACATCACTTAAACTTGAGTCAGACTTGAGTCAGTATTTTGACGACTAGAGACTTGACTTCATCAAATAGACTAAGACGTGGGACTTGACTTGGACTTGATTAAAAAATAAATAAATAAAAAAATGTTTATTTTTACATTTGCAAACTGAAACATGTCCCTACTCTTTTCTTTTTTGTAACCAGAAATTAGTTTTAAATGCAATAATTTCTAAGTTTATAAAGGTTACAGGTTTTTTTTTTATTAGTACCTGGAGGTCAATTTGTTTGCAGAGGGGACTCATCTGTCCCAAAATATAAAAAACAAGACATAACATTATACAAATAAAATAAATTACATTACATCCCTAAGTCTACAGCCGTCCAATAGTCCGCACAAATCCACAAGGTTCTGCTCAAGATTGAGATCCATCCCACCCTAACCTTTCTGCAAGTACCGGTACTAACCCTAACCTTATCAAATTATAAAGTTTATATGCATATTTCTACAACTTCATTTATTCTGTGATGCTATATGCATTTGGCAGTTTGATTTAAAGACTTCAAAAGACTTGAAACTAAAAGCAAACTTGGACTTGGATGAAAGACTTGTTTCTTACTTGAGACTTGCAAAACAGTGACTTGGTCCCACTTCTGTTATTTATTTATAAAATACAGTGTGCTGCTCATTTTACTGTATATTAGTTATCATGATAAAGACGTGGATCAGACTCATATCATATATAATTGTGCATGTACTACAACCGATTTTCCTCTCAGTTTTCACACTTTGGCAACTCTACATACTTTAAGTTGTAAGTAAGGCCGACAGAGTTCATGGCTGATTCCTGCAAACTTCTCTGGTTACACTAAAGTCATAGACAATCTAAACACAGACTGTGGAGGTTCTGCAGAGGCTAAAAACACAATAATGAAAAAAATAAATGATGTGACGAGTGGAAGCAGAATTTACAGCTTATTATTATAACTTATAATAGCCTGAGACAAGTAAGTTCCAATATTATAAAGTCAAGTCAAAGAAGTTGGCAATAAAAACTGAATATCACAATTTTCTTGAAATCAGATCGTGATTTTAATTCATGTACCAAATCTATTTTGATATTGCCAGAGATGGGAGACTGACTTAACTTGACTTGAGTCACACTTTTCATAACTTTAGACTTGACTTGAGGCTAATGATTGATATAACTTGGACGTGACTTGTATTGAAAAGTTCAAGATGATAGAGACATTTTAAAAATCTTGTGACAATTTGAGTATTAAAGATAATTGTAGTTAGTATAATTTAACATAGAATAAATAAATTCACTGAACATTAACATATATTAATTGATAAGAAGAACACTAGATGGTCACAAGAGAAGTCTTTTTTAATTCTTAATTTCGAGTAAGGCTTCAAAACATTACAACGATGAACCAGATGTGAAAGAAAAAGGCAAATGTTTATTTTACTTAAATGTTATATCATAGGATTTTTGCATTGCACAGTGATAAAAATAGTACAAGTGCAAAATTGTATATCATTTTACAAAGACACAGTGCCTCCATTCAGATCATGATGTTTTTTGGGTTTTTTTTTGCTTTTTTATGTATGACTTGCCATGACTTGATACCAATGCAACAACTTGACTTGACTTACTTGACTCTGACCCACTGACTTGGACTCACTTGTGACTTGCACATACAGTAGGTGACTTACCTCTGCCTTGCGGTCGATAAAATCTTGCCTGAGCCAAAGACACTACAATATATCCACTGCAAAAAAAATATAAAAAATTCAAGACAAGCTTAAGATGGTTGATTCCAAGTCATTTTAAGCAAGTCTAGATATATAGTTTTTGCAGTGTGTTTGAAATATATCTAATGGATTTCCCACGTAACATATAATCAATTCAAAAATTCTGACTTGAATCTAACTACCAGTAATTTACTCAAAACGTGACAAAGGCTGAGTAAAAGTCTGTATTTGAAAAGACAGCTGTAATAAATGAGAAAAAGTGATTATAAAAAGAGGATTTTAACAAATTAGCAAATTGCCACAGGTAAGAGCTTACAATTCAAGCTTTAATCACCATATTTCATTTCAGTGCAATCCATTTGTGCAGCCCTATGCCAAGGTAGCCAAATTTTCACCCTCTCTTCTCCACTTTTCCAACAAAATCTAAAAAGACTCTGTACTAATCAACCATCAGACCCTGCGTAGTGAAGTATCATCGACTTTGGTGCTTTTGGAGCGTGAGAGACCAGACTCCTAAATAGATTTTTGAGCCGTTGAACTCTCCAAACACGATCAGGCTCCACCGATGTTCACTTCATTCAACACAGCAAATCCTGACCACCCAGGGGCAGTGTTGTTCTGGGAGACAGTGCAACAAAACATCTGAAAATCAAAAATCTCTGAAACACGCAGCAGCTTACAGGGATAATAAAAGCCCCATTTTTATACTAAGAAGTCAATTTTTCCAAAGCATTAATGGATAACAACATAAACAGAAGTGGATGAAGAACACATTTGAACTTCTCCCTCTAGACTCAGATCGGACGGATAATGTGGTAATTGTGGTGTTTGTTTAGATATAAGAGTAGTACACAATGTAACAGCGACAGGAAAACAAAGCCAAGAGAAGACTTAGCATCAGGTCTTGATTAGGTATTAAGTCTGTGCCTCACCAGTAAAAACACACAGAACTTTATGAGAGAATATACAAAGAGTAGTGATCTCATATCAGTTCTGGTCGTTTGCTTTTATTACATACAATCAGACTATCCTGATGTTTACATACAACATTCTGTGATGCCACTGCCACTCATGAGGGTATTTTATTAATACTACAGCTTCTGTGGTGACCAACAGCCCCCTCTGCTGTTAAACCAAAAGTGTTTGTTGTCAGAAGGTCTGAATTTATGTATGTATTTATTAAGGAAAACATGTCCCATCGACTGATTAATCGACTAAAAAGGGGCGTGGCAAAGTTCTGAAGCTAAAAGTAGAGTTGTTAAAAATATTGCGGATCAAAGCTAAAACTGTTGTCGAAATTAGATACTCATTTGAACAAATACAGACATTACCAGGACAAACATTTGAACAAAATCTGATATTTTCTGCAAAATAATCTTAAAATAATCTTGGGTTTCATCAAAACTGGTTTGAAACGAAAATGTTTGGTCATAAACTTGGATTTGTGTTGAAAATGTCAGTTCTCTGAATAAAAATCTGACTTTCTTGAAAGGGCG
The DNA here is from genome assembly GCA_038363315.1 of Mugilogobius chulae. Lineage (NCBI taxonomy): Eukaryota > Metazoa > Chordata > Actinopteri > Gobiiformes > Gobiidae > Mugilogobius > Mugilogobius chulae. Next base: position 9,554,999 of record CM076411.1, read on the forward strand.
TTCTAATTCTCATTGTGACATCGAGAATCCAGTTTATTCCTTTGTATCAAAATCAAGTTGGAAACTTTAGTATTGTGATAACTCTGCAAGAAACCTGCTCAAAAAGACAAATAATATTATGTATTTCATGCAAAAACTATAGTTTAAACAGAAAATGAAGAGGAAACTTTGTGTTTATATAAAAAAGGCAGTTCTGAACAATGATTCTGTTACTGTTGAATACAAGTTCCTTATAATCTAAATAAAGAATTAGTTGAGACTCCATCGACCGATTAATCGACTAAACGACTAAAGAACTACAGCCCCTAGTATTTATTTATTTCATTACAATAACCTCATGCCTATAGCTAGCGTTTAAGATTGATTTGATTGTACTTTTATTATTTATACATTGTCATGCTTTGTATTGAGCAAGACACATTTAGGGAAACAAACACAGGTCTCACACTCTCATAAACTCCAACAGAGGAAGAAGAAATAACTCTAAGGATTTAGGGCACAGCTGTCATGTTTGTTGAAACTTATTTAATTATTGGCCCCTTGCTGTTCTTGCTGTTCTCCTTCCTTTCACTCTCTTCACCTCACATGCAGAAACTGCGCTGAATCTCCCCGTTCCATACAGTGTGAAAGATTGAGTCATATCTTCCTGACAGAAGAGGTCAAAGGTCAACCCCCTCCTCTCTCCCCTGTGTGTTCACTGCCCCCGCCGTCCTGCCCTTTTGGTGGGCCCCTTTCTCCACACATCCAGCCCTACATTCCACAGACACCGGAGGAACCTTCAAATGCCGCACAGGCAGAGCCACAGACAGGCAGCTCACAGGGGCCCAGCTGCCCAAAGTCTTCACTCAGGGACCTCGACCCAGTGGAAGGTTCGGCTCAGAAATGCAGAGTGAAAGCACAACATCCCCCTGATGACAAGGGAAGGGTTTTGGAGAAGCACCTCAAATCAAAGACCTCCATGGAATGCTGCAGCAGTGTTCCTAATCCTTTAAACTCTATCATCTTGATTTCAGCTCAACTATTTTGGAGAGCTTACCACAGGAAACATGGCCGACTCATAATGTCAACATTTTGGTGGTTGATGAGCAGATTAATCCCACAATAGACTGACAAAGTAAACTATGATGCTGCATTCAAGTTCTCTCGGAAACTGTGAAGTTCCGAGCTCCGACTGGGAAAAACGTGTTTGAACACTGCTCGGGAGGGAATTTCAGCTGGGAAACTCGCCTGGAAGTGTTGGCGGACCGCATGAGATTGAAGCAGAGACTGACCAAAATGACAGGGATTTAGTTTTTATCACACTGACAGTTCTGCTTCACCAGTAAAACACATTTAAAACCTTAACGCAGACTAAATGAGTTTACATCAATGCACCTTTACAGGTAATGTCCGAAATCATTTATTTATCAACTTTTTACCAACAAGAAAAGATACAGCTCCTCAGTAATTTATGAGTTACAACAATAAGAGTTTCCACATGACTTTTTCACAAATCTGCAAAGAAAATCAAGATGAAGTGATGCAAATGTTTGTTGGTGTCACTGCTCCACGTGTGTTCCACAAGCTGCTGTCATGAACGCTCTGATTTTGGGAGGTCCGATCATTACGTAGATACCTCAGAGTTTCCCGGGAACATAAATGCAGCATTTAAGTACTGATTCTAACTCTCATGCAAGATGCTTAAACTTCCCCCAAAAAGTCTTGTTTTTTTTTTTTCATAAGACAGAAGAAAGGTGTTGAAAACTGACCAAAAGTAGTTCCTAAAGTCATCACTGCATGTCTTTCATGTCTTATGATGATTCTGGATGTCTGTAATGATGCTGAGGAGTGTGTAACTTCTCCTAAAACAGAGAAGATTAGCTATAAGGAGCACATGAATAGACTGGCAGATGTCAGTTGGCTTGTTAGCTAACTTCTGTACTTCTGAGCATTTCCTGTTCAATTAATTTCTGAGGTTTTCACTACTTGGTCTAAAATGAATAAATATTCATAAAATCAGGCAGTGAACAGTGAGTTATGGTGGATGTCTCAGAACACATGCTAAACACTTCACAAATCAGGAGAATACTTCATCAAAAGACCAAAGTGTGTTTATTAAGAGACATATTTATATCTCAATGCTAGTGCTAACGGGGAATGCTCATAAGTACAGAAGTTAGCTATTTTGAATGTAAACAAGCCAAATTATGTTATTTCATAATTGCTTCTGTGCGTTTGAAATTGATTATGCCTGTTTATACTTAAAAAGAATTTCACAGGATTACTTACACAACTTGTTAAATTTGATCTGTGAAGTTAAAAAAAAAAAGTTTTGGCGCTGCGTACCGGACATGACGTACTAATACGGAAGTAAACAATCCTTACGCACCACGCACGCTGCTGCAAAAGTGCCGTTCTGTTCTCTTTTGTGTTCACATAAAATAACCTTTTGAGCAAATATAATAACCGCACAAGTGTAAATATGGATAAGATCACGTCCAAGTTTCGTTTGCATCAGCTCTGATTGTACTTTAAAGATAGACGCGCGTTGTTAGGATCAAAGACATTTTCCGTATCAGTCTTACCGCTTGTAGATAGTAACTTTTGGATAAAGATGCACAGCCGTCTGCAGGAGCTCAAAAGGAAGCAGAGACTCTCCTCAAGCTAAAAGTGACTCTGCAGGACCAACTCAACAGGCTCAAGGTAAATCTCACTGTGTGGAGGCTGAACAAAAGTCTGTCAGTGTGTTTATTTACTTGTGTTGTTGTACAGTTTGAGGAGGGCGCGTTGAAGTCTATGATCAGCGCGATGTCTGAAGGAGGAGAGTCAGAGGAGCCTCACTAGAACCACAGGTAAACGAGCTATGTATTCTGCTTTTGTACATGCGTATATCATTTTGTGTGTGTGTGGTCTTATGAGTGACTAGAGGAGCAGTTGTTCTCAAACTTTTGCTATTTAAGGAGCAAAACTTAATATGGCCTTAACCAGTATTGGATAAATGTTACTATAAAATTGTAGTACATTATATATTACTAGTTACAGGGAGAAAATCTTGTAAATTTGTATTACAATATTATGTCTTAAAGTTACACTAGTGAGTTACTTTGAGCTAATCACACATTTGTCAAGACATTGTACAATAACTAGACCCTTTACTGATAACATGCATGTTAGGGAACACTTGGTGGTAGTCGGAGTTGAGGCGCCAGTGTTGGTGAATCGCCTCTGCTGAGTTGCCCCAGGGCGTTTACTATCACTGAGTGGGGAGGGAGGGTTCATCTCACTGTGAAGCGCTTTGTGACTCTGTGTCTGTGAAATGCGCTATACAAATAAGATTACTTACTACTACTTACTTTACATTTACACCTGATTGCTCATTATTTATGGAAATGCAGCGTCACTACACATTTTCATCATAATATTTAATTAATCTTTAAGCCAACAGACAGTATTTTAGTGTCGTTTTCAACAGAATATAAAAGCAATTAATTAATATGCAAGTAACCTGAGCTACTTAGTCTTATAAAAATGTTGACAATATATTACTAGTTATCTTAGATAAGAATATATTGTCAAAATTTTGATAAGTAATGAGTTACACTACTTAGTCACTGAAACGGAGACTATATTATAGTAACTAGTTACTTTGTAATGACTGCTCCCCTCACTGGCCGTAACTAGAACAGAAACACTGGTTATTGCCCCTGACGACTCCATTCCAGGGATTAATCAGTATTTGGGTGTTTAGGGCAGTCTGCCAAACCAGCTAGAAACCTTGGTGTTATTTTTGATAAGGATATGTCATTGGATCATCACACTAAACACTGACGAGAATTTTTCTTCCATTGAGGAACATATCTAAACTTAAAAAATGTGTCACATAATGATCTGAACTTAATTCATGCTTTTGTGTCGACACGCCTTGACTATTGTAACAGTCTGTTTCTTGTCTGAATAAGAAGGAGCTGTCTCGTTTGCAGCTGATTCAAAACTCTGCAGCGAGGATCTTGACCCGCACAAACAGAAGGGCTCACATAACACCCATTCTCAAAGCTCTTCATTGGCTCCCGGTTCCTTACCGAATCCATTTAAAAATTTTAGTGCTCACTTTCTTATGTCAGTGACCTGATCCAGCCCTACAGACCGTCTCGAGCTCTAAGGTCTGTGGATCAAAACTTGTTGATGGTTCCTCGCGCACGTTTTCGGACCAGAGGAGACCGGTCATTCCAAGCTGTGGCTCCAAAGCTTTGGAATGATCTCCCGCTCTCCTTGCGCACCTTAGATTGTGTTGATGCCTTTAAGGGCAACTTAAAACCTTTTTATTTTGTCAGGCTTTTAATTGTAATGTTTCCACTTGCAGGGTCTGATTTGTTTGTGTGTTGTTAAATTGTTTACATTGTTTATTTTTATTGTTTTATCTGTGAAGCACTTTGTGACTCTATATATATAAATACACTTTACTTACTTACTTACTTACTTACTAACGATTGTATCATAACACAGATCTCTAAATTTACAAGTATTCTATAGACCAGTGTTTTTCAACCTTTCTTGAGTTACGGCACGCTATATTCTGGGACACACTTCATACAAACAAATTAGATGTGTTTCACTCAATCTTTACCGTGCATCTCACAGAGAAGAACAAAGAACTATTTAATGTCAGCCTTTTTACAACAGTCCACAGTAAGCGCTGACATTTGTAAAACTCCTAATTCTTCACCAGTGAGTTTAAAGTGCTTTTCAGAATGTTATAGTTCTAGACTTAGATGGATTACTCTCATCCAAATAGATACTTGGACAAAACATAAAGGTGCAAAACTGATTTGAGTTTGTTCTTTGGGGAAAACGTATTTAATAATGCAAATGTTGTCCATGTTGTCTAGTATTTAAAATATTTAGTGATTGATTTGTACTTGTATTGATAGACGTACGTAACAGTGTTCATAATACATTTAGTTGGGCATCTCTTGATTACAATAAAGTATGATGAGAACCCTACAGAGACTTGTTAAAATATGTTTTCAAGCGTAGATCTACTAGTTGTAGTTTATTTATTATACAAATGTGTCACAAAAGTGGAGAAATATCACATTTATCCCCTTCTTTGAAAGCTCCGACTGCTGAATTTTTAGCAATAAACAATAAACTCTGTATTCTATCTTAACATTGGCGTTATTATCTTAACTTGTAAATAAAATGCAATGTTTGTGTTTCAGTCTGCATAAATCCAGACGACGAGAGGGAGATAAACCAGACCAAGCTGCTGCTGAACGCTGCTGAAGACAATCATGGAGGATGAAGAGGAGGAGGAGGAAGATGATGATGAGACGAAGAAGACAATGAGCTGGTGGTTGTTGAAGATGAGGAAGAAGAAGAAGAGGATTATTGAGATTCATTGTGAAGGACTTCTATTCTGGAAGCTTGTTTAGCCGTTCAAGAATGCTCAGTGTTTAATTTATTCCAGGTAACTTAAAAGTGTAAAATGTGCAGACCAAAGTATGTTTAGCTTAAGTTAGTGCTGGCACAAAAATACAACAGGGTGTTAATGTTAGATGTATATATCAAACATGAAAAAAGCTTAATAAATGTTGTGTTTTTTGTATTTCTTTGCTTTAAATGTTGACAGAACCCGAGCGGTAAATGAGTAATGCCAAGCAATCAATTTCTCTGGTGAACTGTTCAGCATTTTCACAGCTGAACAACAAGCAGATGGGGCCTCACAGAAAGAGCAGCTTTCACACTGGCGCAGACCACAACAGGTTACATACAATGGACATATTTATCTTTTTACTGCGTCCGCGGCTCTTTCACTTCGACCGGGGCTCAGTCAGAACACACCTCTGTACATGCTCTTCTGCCCTGCACAGGTAAGTGAGGCTGGAATATATACACCACACTACAGTACAACGGTTTATCAAGTTTTGTTAAGCAATTTTATATCTGGGATGGCATTAACTTAAATTTGGTGTCAGAGATGGCAAGTATTTTTACTTAAGTACTGCACTTAAGTAGTTTTATCTGCACTTTACTTGAGTATAAAACTAATTGGAGACTTTTTACTTTCACTTCTTGCATTTTTCAAGAAATATCTGTACTTTCTACTCCAGACCAGAGGTGGCAAAAGTACTTAAGTTCACACTTAAGTAAAAGTACAGTACTTGTGTAAAAAACAATCTGGTAACCCTGATTATGACTTGTTTCGAGGTGTTTTCTGCCTTGTTTTAATAAATTAGTTTTTATTTCAAGCCTAATTACTGTAATTTCTGCCCTATTGAGCCACCTGAATATAAGCTGCACCCACTAGATTAAGTACGAAAATGATAAAGTACATATAGGCCGCACTTGTTAATAGTAAGTCTATGAGAATCTATATTTTGCTGCATTGCCGTATAAGCCGCATAGTTCAAAGCTCATGAAAAAAGTAGCGGCTTATAATCCAGAAATTACGGTAATTGCTAATGAAGTAAGACATTTTTACTCATCTACTGGCAAATTGACTCAAGCCCAAATCTGTTGAGTCTGAAATGTCTTGAAGTGAAATAAGCTGCCAGTTTTTTGTTTTAACTGAGACTAGAGAATAACTTTGTGATTGTGTGATTGTACTTTTTACATGGTTACTTAAGTAAACTTACATACGTTTAATTTTTTTATTTTACTCAAGTAAAGGAGTTTCAGCAGGCTTTTATTGGAGTCATATTTTACACAAGTAACTTTATCTTGAGTAGTAAACTTCAGTACTTTTGCCATCTCTGGTGTTAACAGTTATTGAGAGGAAACATACAATTACTTCATTTGATTACTCACAATTATTGACAGCAAGACCAAACAACTGTAAAATGCATTTTCTGATACAACATCTAATAAAAGTTCTGCAACACACTTATAAGCTTAATAGTGCAGGGTTCACACGGATTTTAACTTCTGCTTTTCCATAACTTTTCAATGACTTTTCCAAAACATTCACTCATTCATTTTTTTTTTCATTAATTCATTTTCTACCGCTTAATCCCGTTAGGGGTCGCGGGTGACTGGAGCCTATCCCAGTGTTGGATAAGCCAGAGCTCTAACCACTTGGCTACCGTGCACCCCCATTTTTTTTTTTCCAAAACAAATTCCAACAATTCTATAGTTTTGTATTCACACACATATTTCAAACCAATTATTTGTTTTCAATAGGGTTGAGCAATTAATTGAGAAATCGAATCGAAATGTCAATTATTTAGTTATATGCTTTGAATTGAAAGATCGAAAAAACAATCTTTTGTCAGTAAAAATGTGTGATTGGGAGCAAAAGTCAAAGATTGAGGCAGAATATTGAAAGACAATTAAAAAAAAATGGAAATCGAACAATATGAGGGAAAAAAAATCCTGATCGTATAATTTTCCTAGATCGTCCAGCCCTTGTTTTAAGTAACTAGTTAATTAAACGAAATGCAATAATTTCGTTTCAAACTATTTAGTTACCACATAATTTGAATATAGTCTTTTAGTTTTGAACAAATGTGCAAAGAATGTCAAAATGTTCTGTTGCAAAATTATAAAATTAATAAAGTCACTGCAATACATCCAATTTTTATTTTATGGGCACTTTTTTTTCTTTTATATCAGCTAAACACGAGCAGAATTGTGTTGTAGTAAACAATCTTCAATTTTTTAACTCAAAATATTTTATAATTTTTCCAAACTTTTCCAAAACCAGAAGAATTCCAAAACTTTTCCAGAGTCTGGAGATTAGATTTAAGTTTTCCATGCTTTTCCAGGTTTTCCATGACTGTACGAACCCGATAGTGAGATATAAGTTTTACATTCAAGTTTACATATGTAGCATTCATTGAACTGAAATAACTAATTTTTGCCTGTAAAATGGTTTTACTGTATATTGTGACCTGACTAGATAGTTAGTTAATAATAATATTAACATCAATATTGATCAAATCTACTGTGATTGTGTGTTTTCTTTGACAAGAAGAACGTGTTTGCGTAGGTTTCCTCCGGGTACTCCGGTTTCTCTACAACTAAAAACATGTCCATTAATGCCTCCTGACTCCCAGGGCTCCCTGCAAAAGAGATCTGATCTCAGTGGACTTCCTGGTTAAATAAAGGTCATTAGAATCAGTTTGTTAATAGTTTAGCTTGGGTTGGGTGATAACTCTTCCCCATATTGACTGAGCTTATTGATTGTATTGTATTTAGACTAAAACATATATAAATGGCTTTAGTAAAGGTCTCATGACAATAAACTAGGCTTATAACTGACATTTGACAGAAATGATAATTAGTTTGTGATAAAATCTGAAGTCATCTTTTTTGCTGACAAAGGGCTGGCGCAGTGACATGATCTTATCTCGATTTCTCAAAAGCTCAGTTAATTGCTCTGCCTTAATTTTAAGTTTTAAGTGCTCAGTTAACTTGGACAAACTTCACAAACTTCATTTAAGTATAACAGACTATATTGTTTGTAATCTAGTCATAATCTAGTCTACATTGTGCTGCTGCAAGCTCAATGTGTGTACAACAACAGCGCAAAGATCTGTTTAGTATCTTGTAAATTATTCACATTTAATTTTCTGTGATTAATATCTAAAATAAATGAAGTTCTATTAAATTTGATCTTGCACTGTTGTAACACAGTCAATGCCATCACTACACTACATTTGTTAAATCAAAAGATGAGATTAAGTACACTGCAAAAACTATACCATAAATCTAACTATAAATAAATCTAAACTTGCTTAAATGGACATGGAATCAGAATTTTAATCCAGAGATGTTTTAGCTGATAAGATTTAATTGCTTGTGTAATGTAGAATATTTCACTGGTTTCAAGACATTTTATAAGAGAATTTGTCTTAAATAAGAACAAAAATTTGCCAATGGGGTGAGAACAGTTTTCTTAATCCATTGGTAAATAATTTGGCTCGAAATAAGAAGCAATGTCTTGAAATCAGTTTGAAACACGTTGAAACAGGGAAAATAATCTATGTCTCCACAATAAATTGAGGTTAAGTTTGTCAAAATGCTTGGAATTAGGTTTAAATCCTAGTATCAAAGAACTTTAACTTGTCTTGAAATGTGTTTTTTGCAGTGTGTTGTGACGCAGTGTGAACACAGCTCTTGTCTGTGGGTAAAATGGTAATTTCTATGGATGTGTTAGACCAAGCAAAATTAGCGCTCACCTCACTGATTTTTAAAAGCACCCTCTCTCTCTCCACCCTCTCTCTTTCCCTCTCTCTCTCTCCTCTCTCTCTCCTCTCTCTCTCTCTCTGTCTCTCTCTCCTCTCTCTCTCTCTCCTCTCTCTCACTCTCTCTCTCTCTCCTCTCTCTTACTCTGTCTCTCTCTCTCTCTCTCTCCTCTCTCTCCTCTCTCCCTCCCCTCCCTCTCTCTTCCCTCCTCTCTCTCTCTCCTCTCTCCCTCTCTCTCTTTCTCCCTCCCCTCCTCTCTCTCTCTCCCTCCTCTCTCTCTCCTCTCTCCTCTCTCTCTCCCTCTCTCCTCACTCTCTCTCTCCTCTCTCTCTTATCTCCTCTCTCTCTCTCCCTCTCTCTCTCACTGCCCAGTAACACACAAGCGTCTGTATCACCTGTAGGCACAAGGCCAATGTCATCAAAGCCATTAAAATTACTCTACTCTCTACTCTACCACAGCTAGTAGACATTAATACTTATACTATAAGCAAAGGAAGCTCTGGTAAAACTGAAATGGTAACTTCACATCATTTCAAAACCAACTGTTTTTAAATCTGGATTACCTGCTTCAGCACGTGGTTAATATTAACAGGCATGATTTTCTTTCCAAAATAACTTAAAACCATATTTTTTTCAGTCAGCAAAGTGAAACTGAAATGGACCAAGTTACCAAGCACAGCCAATCAGAAAAGCTGCTTTTGTCCCTTGATCAGAATACTTTTATTTGACTAAGACAGTATTCACCTTATTCTGCCCCGCCCACTTTTCTTGGCAGTGCATTTCCTGTTTAGCCGCGTTTAGCCTGTAGAATTCAATTGCTGGGTTTAATTTACCTGACAATATATTTATTTGGGGGGTGCATGCACGGTAGCAGAGTGGTTAGAGCTCTGGCTTCCCAATAAGGCGGTCATGGGTGCGACTTCTGGACCATATCAACATCTCACGATCTCTCTGGGTGGAGTTTGCATGTTCTACCTGTGTCACCGTGGGTTTTCTCCGGGTACTTCAAACTTCCAATAACATGCATGCTTAGGTTAATTGAGCATCACTGTAAATCTCCTCTAATGAATGAATGAGAGAGTGAATGTTTGTCTGTCTACCCCTGCGACGAGTTGGCCACTGTTACCCGAAGTTACTGGGATAGGCGTCAGTCACCCGCAGCCCCGAACGGATTTAAGTGGTGGAAAATGAAAGAATATCTATTTGAGTTTGCACCACGAGACACACGAGCAAGCATGTTGGCTACCTTAACAGACCCAAACAGGAAGTGCACTGTCAAGACAAGTGGGTGGGGCAGAATAAGGTGAATACAGCCAGGTGCTGCATTTCAGTTTCAGGCAGCTGGAACCTCAGGTGCCACAGTGGGACAATTGGAGGAGAAACTGTTGTTTCCTGAGGCAAAACACTTTACCCACATTACTTAGTATGGATCTGGTGTGATTGTAAGTGGTTGGTGGTGCAAAATGGCAGACTTGGTTTTGTCAGTCTGCCCCAGGGCAAGTGTAGCTATCATCACTGAGGGTGGAATCAATAAACACAGATATATTTGAAAAGTGCTATATAAATCCATTGCATTATTTTGCTAAAAATTAGAACATTTACATTCATTTATAAAGTCAAGTAGCCCAGTTTTGAAGGACTTGTGACATATTATGAACTAAAATGGAACTGGTTCTGTACAAACAGCACAGAACCATATCAAACTTTATTTAAAGGTGGAGTAGCTAACTTTTTTTGTTGTAAATCGGTATACTTTGTGCTCTCCACTAAAAAGTATATAGTAAGTACAGCACTTTGTGAAAAAAATAGACCTCTGAGTATTGTCTGAACTGAATAATAAAGAATTTTAGCTCTAATCAGGAGCTGAATGCTGCGCTCTGATTGGCTGAGCTTGGGTGGTCCTCTCCAGTTTCACTTTGTTGTTTGTAAAAAGAAGTTTATAAGCCATAAATGCAACCAAAATGAATACATGTCATATTAACCATGTGTCGAAGGATTTACGAGAGTCAGATTTAAAACCTAAATCGTGTTTGCAGTGTAAAAATCAACCAAAGTTTAACCATTTTTAGGTTTATAATTTGACATTCTGGTTGTAAATGATGGTAACACACTAGATAATTGCAAATGAATCATGTTCACACTAAGCTCAAACTGATAAATACAGTTATACGTGTTTCTATTGTGTAAAAAATTAGAACTTTAAATCTGACTTCTCACACACGACCGTCCGCCTGTGTTTCCAGATCAGACGGCGGTGTGTGTTCGCTGAGCCTCCGGAGGAACATGTCCACCTCTGCGCTCACTTTGGGCCATGTGTTTGTGCTGGTGCTGTGTCTGTCTGCGGCTGAGGACTTCGACTGGACAAACAACCAGCACGGCTCCTTCTATTATGGCACTTTTCCAACTGGTACTGGCACCGTGTCTTCTGTCTTTAGCTGTAGTAACGTCTTGTTCTTTATGTGCTAACTTAAAAATGTTAGTTTTATTTCAGACCTTTTCTTGTCTTTTTATATGTTTCTGTCACACGACTCTGTACTGTTTATCGACATCATGCAAAATGTATATTTGTTAAATGCGATGCCAAAAGACCAATTTTTTCTAAACCATTAGTGTTCGGTTCAGTTCAGTTTATTTGTAGTTTCAGTCACATCTCATCAATTTCATTCTTAATTTTGAGTGACCGAAACAGGCAGAAGCAATAAAAATGCTTATGTGCCATTACATAGACATATTACATTTTACAAGTTACATTTGTTTACATGAAGTAAAACATTCACGATTGACTATTTCATCATGATGCCATAGGTCAGGTATTTATTCTTAATGATTTTTCCTTTTTAATCTATCCTATCAGTAACAGTGTGCTTTGCCATAAACCAATTCAATTTATTAATGACTAGACCTGAGGAGCAGCGTTTCAAAACATACATGGAATGAAGTGCCACATAACATGACAATGAAATAATCATTCAAAATGAGCATTTGACTTAGTTTTAAAGAGGCATCACTTTTAATTAGGCACTGAATATATATTTAATTTGTATGGCATCACAATGTTTGTCATTTTGATTGTGAGAGGAACACATTCAAATTTGACAGTAAAAAGTACTACTTTTTGCTATGAGCCAAAACAACAAGAAGTCTGAGGGCCACACTTAGCCCCGGACCATAGTTTGACCGGACATGCTAAAATACTTTTTGTATTTCAGCAAAAAAACTGCATTTGAAAATGTTAAATTTAGCTGCCATATAAACAATTACTGACCTGTAGAATGTTGTGACGACACATGAACACAACTCTTATGTTCAAAAGCCTTTTCGCACTGTAGTAACTTTTTTTAGAGCCTAGGAGTACATTTTTCTAGTTCCAGTGCCCATTTTAGGCACGTTCACGCAGAACAGGAACTATGGACTGGGCCACACTTTAGAGACTTTTTGTAGCTCCTGCTCTGGGGCAGGTACTTTCCAGTCAGACCAGGAACTTTTTGTGACACAAGCACATTTATAACACTAACAATGATTGAAAACATGTTTTATACTGTATATCCTGACATTTAGACAAACTTTCCTTATCCTCGAGAAAAGTTACTTAAAAGGAGTAGCTTCAAAAATAATTTGTAAATAATACTTTTATTAAAAATAAAAGTGAATAATTGTGTTTAAGTGTTACTTTTAATTATGTTTTAGCTTTTGTACAATATAGTTTTATGTGGAAGGGGACACCACTTAATGACGTATTTAAATGGTCCAGACTATACAGATAAGATTAAAACTCTTTAGCCTCACTTTCAGAAACTGTTGTGTGACGCAAACATGGGGACAGGTAGTTCCTCTGACTAAACAGCAGCTAAATGAATGTGGGGACTTAGTTCTTGGTACTTTCATGTGCAAAAACACCTACTAAGGAAACACATTTTTTCTTCATATTTGAGCTCAATATTTGTTTTAATGTCCATCAGGATTTTCGTGGGGAGCGGGCAGTTCTGCCTATCAAACCGAAGGCGCCTGGGACAAAGACGGAAAAGGACTCAGCATCTGGGACGTGTTCGCCCACAAGAAAGGCAAAATCCAACAGAACCAGACTGGGGATACGTCTGGTGAAGGCTACTACAAAGTCAAGGTACTCCATTATTGATCTGAAATAATAGAAGTTAAATGATTTAATAATATGTAATATGTCTGTAACTCTCTCTGGTTTTACTCAGGATGATGTCAGTCTAATGAAGGATCTAAACCTGAATCACTACAGATTCTCCATCTCCTGGCCTCGCCTCATCCCCACAGGCATTAAGTGTACGTTTGCATTTTAAAACTTTTAGGTTCATTCTTTAAATTACAATTATTATTATTGCATGGTGGCTTCACAGGAACAATTGTCACCGGTTTAATTTACTTCATATCTGTGGTTGTTTTACATTATGTGAAGCTTTATGTTAAAAATACTAGACACTCAGATGCAAACGGCCAGGATTTTTCCAAGATGAACCTAAAAAATACCACTTGTGGACATTACAGAACATATTTACAATTAATTTAAAAATGAATTGTGCTCATGACATGCTACACATAAGCCTGCACAGTCCAGACAACACCTACTGATGATCAAATTTGTTCTCAGTTAAAGTGACACTGTGTAACATTTTGGAGGTCTAAAGTAAATGGTCCATAGTTCCTTCCATGTTTTTTTTTTTTTTTTTTTTTTTTAAGAAAATAGTTATGTTTTATGTCACTAGTTAAGAGACACATTTGATTTTACTGATCCAATTCTGGGATTGAATATTGTTGCCAATTCATAAATTTTTGCTTTATTAAGCGTCGGTCCCACAATTCAGCCAATATCCTGACTGTGCTTTAATTGGACAACAATGAGACTATTTACAAGATGATTTTGACCCAGAAATGTTCATAATGTTGAAAATGTACAGTTGTTAATAGAAACTTATTTTGTAAAATCTATTTTTCTTAAATTTTAACCTTGTTATAACGACCTTCTCTCATCATTAGTTTACTCAAAGTTGTATTAAGTCTGATTCATGCATGTTTGAGTCATCTTGTATTGTCCTGCAGCTGATGATTGACCTACCCATCCATTCAATGTATTTAATTGTGATTATTCTAAATATTCTGATGTATGGTTCAAAATAGCCACTTTACAATTAAGATAAAAATGTAGAGTGTTGCTGCTTGTTACATTAAAATCTTACAATGAAAATGCGGATCTTATCAGTTCTGCACAAGAATTAAATGGAGCTCTTTCTATTTCTAAGCTGTCTTACATCAATTTTGTGCTTTACTAAAGACAAAATACAAACTACTGATATTTTTTGGCACAAGAATATGCACTGAACAAAAAAAAGCTATTTTCAATGTTGATATTGAGTGTCAGCAGATACTTCTTGATAGCAAACAATGAAATGAAGACAATATGCTATTACCCAATTATTTTTGCTAAAAAGTTGCACGGTGGCATCATAAACAATTGATTAGCTGGGATTAATCAGTTTAGTTTATCAGCTAGGTTGTGTTTCCTTGCAACCAAGCGTGTTCTTCAGTGTTTACTATCCACTAAAAGGTCCCAGGTCCTGCACTGCTAATCTAACTTTAACCATATTCACAGCTGATCACATCAACGAGAGAGGAATCCAGTATTACGACGATCTATTGGACACGCTTCTGGAGAACAACATCACTCCGATTGTCACTTTGTACCACTGGGATCTTCCACAGGTCAGTGCTGCTTCGTCCAGTCAGGTGCACTCTTGTCCTCTTAACATTATTAAATATAATAACGCTTGTCTACAGGTCTTGCAAGAAAAATACGGAGGCTGGCAAAACATCAGCATCATCAACCATTTCAACGATTTTGCAAATTTGTGTTTTGAAAAATTTGGGAATCGAGTGAAATATTGGATCACCTTCAACAATCCCTGGGTAAGCTAAAGCAGAGACACTGTACTACTTGTTTGTCCTGTAATTGTTCATATTGAAATAAAGTTTGTGTAGGTAGCTGAATGTTGATTCACTCTACAGCAGCAGTGTGTCTGTATCTCATAGTGTTGCTAAGTATTTTTGTCAGACATCATCTTGTTCAAACGCTGCAAAACAAATCTACCTACGGGTACCAATAAAGTAACCTAACCTAACCTATGAACTGGAAATAGGACACAGCCGAATTTAAAATTATTGTTAAAGTTAAAGGGGTAACTAACGTTTTTTTGTTGTAAATTAGTAAACTTTGAGTTTTCCACTAAAAAGCCAATGATAAATGCAGCACTTTGTGAAAACATTAGACCATTGTGTATTGTCTGAACTGAATATTAAATATTTTTAGTTCTGATCAGGAGTCAAAAGCAGCTCTCTGATCGACTGTGCTTGGGTGGTCCTCTCCAGTTTCACTTTGTTGTTTGTAAAAAGACCTTTATTGACCTTAATTGCAACCAAAATAAATAAATAAATGTTAATACGTGTCTAAGGATTTATGAGAGGAAGTTGTGAGATTTAAAAATGCACTGTGTAGTTTTCTGGAGATGGAAATTCAATAGAGGGATTTTTTGTTTATCAACACAGGCGATGTGCGAGCACCTGTTAAGCAGAAAGAGCTGCAGCTCATTGACACAACAAGTCGAAAAAGCATCATTGTCAGCTAACTACAAGAGTTTATCACTGTGCAAAAACAATAGTTCTGCTGCTAAATCAACATTTGTGGATGAAATTCGAACCTACGACCCTAAAAAGTAACATTCAGGTGAATTAAAAAACAACGAGAAAAACATTGTCTCAAGCTTCAGGAGCCAGACGTCTGTCAGACCGGCTCAGACCTGATCCAAACAGCTGCTCTCGTCCCATTTCATTGTTTTATTCAAAGAAGTTTCCCCAGTCAAGCAGATGGAGAGCGGCTCTTTCTGCATGGAGCTTGCGCAGTAGAGCGGAAAGTGACATTGACTGAAAATCCCTCTATACTAATACAAGATAAAATTATTCCTCAGAAAGTTTTATGCCCATTTTAATTTATTTACTTGTAGTTTCACAAAGACATCTAAACTAGAAAAACATGTCAAAAAGTTACACGTTGGACCTTTATAACAAAATGCATTTGCAGTGTGAACATCAGATGCACCACCTTTAAAACCCATATGACAGATTATAACATTTTTGTGACAATATCCTCTGTATTAAGAGATCAAATCATAAAAGAAAATGCAGCCGAACGTGTCTTACCTTATGACATCTCTGTTGTCCACACTTGTATAATAATTTCGACTCATCCTGTGTTTGGCTTCAGTCTGTGGCCGTCGAAGGCTATGAGACGGGTGAACATGCTCCTGGGCTGAAGCTGAAAGGCACAGGCGCGTACAAAGCTGCACATCACATTATTAAGGTAAGACTTAAACACTGAAAATGGTAGTTTCAATCTCTATGTAACTATGTGTTTGCTTTAAAATGTTAAATGTTTTAGGCTCATGCTAAGGTCTGGCACAGCTACGACACACAGTGGAGAGGAAAACAAAAAGGTAAGTCTTAAATATATCCTTTTAAATGAAACTTAAGCTCTATTTGAATGGTTTTGTGGACAGGTCTGGTTGGCATTTCTCTGTCGGGCGACTGGGGGAGCCTGTGGACATCTCCAACCAGAAAGACATCGAGGCGGCTGAGAGATATGTGCAGTTCTACTTAGGATGGTTTGCCACTCCGATCTTTCACGGAGATTACCCCCAAGTCATGAAGGACTTTATTGGTAAGTGACTTTATAGCATAAAGAAGAATAATCCAAGAATTACACAAATTGTTTTTCTTTGCTTTAGGCAGAAAAAGTGTCCAGCAGGGCTTAGGAACGTCTCGTCTGCCGACTTTCTCTCCTCAAGAGAAAAGCTACATAAAGGGCACCTGTGATTTTCTGGGTGTTGGCCACTTCACCACAAGATACATCACCCAGAAGAACAACCTCCCGGTCCGCGGCAGCAGCAGTTACTTCCTGGATCGTGACCTGGCTGAGCTGGTGGACCCGCGTTGGCCTGATCCTGGCTCTGAGTGGCTGTACGCTGTGCCCTGGGGTTTCAGACGCCTGCTAAACTTTGTCAAGGTCAGTTTATATATGCACTAAAATAATACCCCTATAACACATAATCGTACATCTGTCCTTGTTTAGAGTCAGTACGGTAACCCCATGATCTATGTGACGGAGAACGGCGTTCAGAGAAGATACACTGCACAGAGCTGTGTGACGAGTGGAGAATACAGTACTACAAAGACTACATCAATGAGATGCTCAAAGGTAAACGCTGCCAACATATGAGTGTGCATAAAGTCTATTATTAAACTTTGTTTTGTCGCAGCTATTAAAGATGGAGTGAATGTGAAAGGGTACACCGCCTGGTCTCTGCTGGATAAGTTTGAGTGGGACGAAGGCTTCACTGAAAGGTTTGGACTTTACTACGTCGACTTTCGAAACAAAAACAAGGCCCGCTATCCCAAAGCCTCTGTTCAGTTTTACAAACGCATCATCAGCTCCAACGGCTTCCCCAACCAGAGAGAGGTGAGACAAAGCCCTCACACTTGAGCTACATTAAAACTACCTTTTTTAATGTAACGTGTGATTCAGGTGGAGAACTGGAGAAGAAAAGCTGTGGAAACATGTTCTTCAAGCAACCAGCTTTTAGCTGCAGGTGATTATTTTTAGTTATTTAGTTAAATCTGGTGAAAAACGCAGGGGTAAACAAACAAAGATTCAGAGTTCTGTCAAAATCTATTTTAAATTAATCAAATTTAACCTGAAATGTGCTGTTGCAGCACTTTGGTCAAAAATACTTCAGCATCACAATCTTGTGTCTGAGACATCTTTTTTGTTTGCCCCTGCAGCTGCAAGAACCAACATGGAACAAACAGAATTGCCAAAGGTTTGGCCTGTGCATGATGAAGTGTAGACTAATGGTACATGTTTTATTTTACACAAGAACAGTTGACTCTTTTGTAAATGACTGAGTGATGCTTGTTTTGCACTGAGCTGCTTTGTGCTGCTGCAGCAGTTCTCAAAGGGTTAAACTGCACATTTTCTTCTTTTATTAGAGGAACAGCGGAGCACTGCTGCCAATATTCTAAGACTTATACATGGTAAGGAATAACGCAACATTTAAAGAAATAAAAACATTAACCCTTTGAGTGCTGTGCCTCCTGCTGCTTTGAGCCTCTGATCACTCTTACATAAACTTACGTTCTCTTTTGTGTTTGCAGATCCTTTAACCAGCCACATGGAGATGGTGACTGAAATAGTGGTTCCCACTGTCTGTACTCTATCCATTTTGATCTGTGCTGTTTTTCTCATGTTTCTGTTGAGGAGGCGGAGCTAAGACAATCTATTTTATTAGGTTGTCCTCATTTGAAGTGATTTAAAAGCTTGCTAAACTACCATCAGACACTAGTCTTGATTGCCTTGTAAAAGGTTTATTAAAATGCTGTGACAAAAAAACATGACTAACTTTATTTTGCAAATACTGATCATCTTTATTAACATCATTAACATGTTTGTTAATAATTTATGCAAAACTTACCAAACTACAAGTCACTAGTGTTGAAAAATAGGCCGGGTCTTCTGAGTCTCCATTTACGGTTTCATTTCCAAAGTCTGAGAGAAAAACAAAATAGCACAAACATAAAGAACACATACAGTATTTACCACGTTATGAGTGAAACTAAATAATTACCTGTTTCAAAGACGACGTGATCCACCAGAGGACTGTCACTGAGCTGCAGTAATGTTCTGACCTCACGAGGGCCGTCGCCGCTGGAAACCTCCACCCCCACAGGACAGGGTGCTCCCTGAAACAAAACACATTACAAACAATTAGAATTTACATATTTATTATTTTGGGTGACCTGGGCAAAAAAAATCTCCACTCTTGTTCTAAAATGTGAAAATTGAAAGAGATTGAACAGGACTAAACCTCTAAAATCTAAATCCAATCACATTTCACACACAGCTGATAAAGTGGGCAGTGCTTTGGAAATACAAGTGATATTATTTATTGATTATTTATTTACTCAGATCAGTAGGCTGCTCTTCAAAGGTGCACGGTACTGCAAGGTCAACTACACAATTCATATTTTGGAACACTGTTATTAATGATAAATTGTATGTTACCCCATAATAAGAAAAAATATTAGAGGTTATGCACGGACATTCATTTATTCAAAAACTGTTCCTCAACTATTAGAATGAGTGGCAAAACTATTCACTTTATTCTGCCACGCCACTTTCCTTGGCAGTGCACTTCCTGTTTAGCGGCAGTTAGTCTGTAGAGTTCACTGACTGGGTTTAATTTAACAGTTGTTATATTTGTTTGAGATCGCCAACATGTTAGCTGCTGTAACTGAGCTGTTGTGAGAAGCTAGTCTGTTGTTTATCTGCTTTGTTATCACTGTTTACCTGATTTTCCCTTTTCAGATGTCAGTTACAAACCCAGTGCTCAGTAGAGTTGTTGTGGGTTGAATTTGTTCTCAGACTGTAGTGTCTTTTTCCTGTTTTAGCTGTATTTTGACTGTTACAGGAGAAAATGTCCTTTCTCTCCATTGACTCTTATGCATTCTTGTCACTCACTGCTAACATTTAGAATGCTGTGATGTCACCTGCATAACCTCTACAGACGGCAGGACCAGCACACACATACATGCTTGGGTTTATCGAGTCAAAAAGCCTCTGCAAAATCTTAAAATGTGATCAAAATAGTGCTTATATAACATTACAAAAAATATTAGTAGATTAAGATATTTTGTTTGGTGCTAATAGTTGTTGATATTTAGCCAGGTTAGTGCCTCTGCTCCATTTTATTTCACTCCAGAAACTAGGAGTTCTTCTACGGTGTGAAATGAAACAGGCTGATACATCAGGCTAGTTGATTAGTTTTTTTAATTTCATAAAAATGTTTTTGACGCGCACATGGTCTTACTTTTATACATCCTGGTTTTTATAAGGTCATTAAAAGTCTTACATTTTATACTAGACGTTGCGCAGGAATCCCACATATGCATAGCAGTCAAACTGTTGAGTTAATTTAAAGGTGGAGGTTGATTTTGGTTTTAAATCAACTTCCTCTGCAAAATCCTTCAACACATGGCTAATACCATCATGTATTATATTTTGGTTGCAAATAGGGCTTTAAAACACTTTTTATAAACAGCAAAGTGAAACTGAAGTGGACCAACCAAGCCCAGCCAATCAGAAAGCAGCATTTGGCTCCTGATTAGACTAAAATACTTATTATTCAATTCAGAAGTAGGCCTACCCTGTGGTCTAATTTTTTCACTAAGTGCTGGATTTACCATACACTTTTAAGTGGAAAGCACAAAGGTTACTAACTTTGAAACTAAAAAAGTTATTTACACCAACTTTAAAAGATAAGAATGTGGTTTAAAACGACTCACTTCTGGTAGAAATGACTGATCAGAGCTGGTTTTACAGGCAGTTTGAAGTTGTGGCTTTCATCAAATGGATTTGTTTTGTAATGTTGCAAACACGATCTGTGTGAAAGAAGCACACACAAAGCCTTAATGTGATTTTATGATGAAATAAGCATTCATTTACTTCAGTTGTCTGGTCTTACTGCGTCAGGAGGAAGAGGCGATGATACGGCAGACCCAGGAATGTGGTGCAGGTCATCAGTATCTCCAGCAGGTGGTGTAGTTTCCTCAGTCGAACCACCTGCTCCTGGAGATCCACTTCTGTGCTCAGGTAATAATGCTGCCAAACAAAATAATTAAAGTATTATCAGTGTTTTTTGTGTCTTATGCTTTTAATTAGCAGGCTAAAGCATACATACCAAATGATTTAAGGTTGTCAACTCTTCACCTGGAAAAAGGATGAACAATATTAGCACAAGTCACAATAATAATAAAGTCTACTATGACCAGTGGATATCAACTAAGGCTGCAACTAACGTTTATTTTGCTAATGGATTAGTTGGAGGATTACTCTTTCAATAAATCAATTAGTTGGATAGAACAAAAGTCACATGAACAATATATATATATGTTTTTTTTTACACAATTTGACCCAAAAAGCTTAAAAATTATCAGTTGAGGATGTCTTGGAGTTGTATATTTAAATACAAAACAGTGTTTCCATTGAAAAAATGTATAAATACATTTTATGTGTAAATAAATTTACACACACTTTTCATTATTGTTCCTTTGAGTCATTTTCTCAGCTCTTGCACGCTGTACAACCAATTCATAGACCAGTTAACGATTATTCGATTACTAAATTAGTTGACAACATTTCAATATCCACAAATTGCGATTAACTTGTATCTCAACTTTTTGAAGTCGCGACCCCAAAAATAACAAGCACAGGCATTCTCAACCCCCAGACACAAAATGTAGGCCACCCACAAAATGCTAAAGCTTTATCTTATGTTTTTCCAGTTCCACGTGATATTTTTTCCATGTATTTATCTATACATCTATTGATTTTTTCTTCCGAAACAGCCATGTTGGTTTTCACACGGCAGATGATGCGTGTCTCTGATTGGCTAATAATCTGTCAATCATGCCCACTGAAATTCGAAAGAAGAACACGATGGCCAGACGATATCTTTTTGGGGATTTCCAGGCAAGAGGGCCGGAGCACAGTCATTGGTGAAAGAAATTCTCATTATTGCGAGCACATTTCTGTAAAATGTAGGCAATTTTAATCTATTATTGTTCATTTTATTGTGATATTTACAAACAACACTAATGCAGACACGTGTTCAATAGCTAAGTCGGTTACAAAAAAACAATATGAAGAGCAACACGTATTAATGTGCCACCGGATCAGAACAGGGGGCCGCAGTTTGTCCAGGTCTGGCTGAACATAACGATTTGATTTAAATTTTTTCTATTTTATTTTAATCAGACGTCTTAGGAAAAAATTCTAGCTCTTATCAAGATTCTGTCATAGTATACTTGTGAAAAACTTCACTCTGCAAACAGCAAAATGAATCTCCTTGAGCAGTTTGTGGTGGGATTACCGATGAGATAGTTGATGTAGTCCTTCCTCATTTTGTCCAGGCCCATCTCCAGCAGCATTTGGACCGGCGTGAGACCCGACAGACAAACATTATCGATCTTCTGGTGGTACGACTGCAGGATGAGTTTACTGAGGCGGCTGTCACTGTCTCTGTGGATCTGAACAAAACATACACATCAGTAGACAAAATGTAAAGAGGAATGAACGCTTACACAATGTTTAAAGTCTTTCCACTATTGACAATTTACTCAGCTACAAACGAATTACGTGCATATGGCAGATTAGACATTACATTTCTGCTTGAATTTTAACAATTTGGCAATTTATTTGAAGTTTATAATTTCACTTCTTGGTTGGCATCGGCAGCATAGAGGACATAGACAGGGGTGTCAAACGTGTGGCCCCAGGATGATTTCTGTTATATTTGTAGTGGCCCCTTTGATAAAAGCTGGTAACCAGAAGTCCCATAATACACTGCAGTCTAGCTCTTTTGCCGATGGAAGCCTATGGAATTAAACTTCTAAAATGTACTGTCAATGCAGCAAATTCTTGTAAGAACACTTTGCACAATACAATACATTTCAAACTGATGTAATGTCAATACGATAATGGACACAATTGTAATATTTGAATATATCAGGCTATATTTTTAAATGTGGCCCTCAACCAACTCTGACTTCGATCAATTTGGCTCCAGCAACAACAACCCATTAAACTGCTGGATTATTTATCTGTCACTACAGAATAAGTTTTAATCAACTCTATTATTGCCATTTAGTGTTTTATAATCTCTACTGGTTTAACATTGGGTCCACTGAAAATTCTTCTGATGTGTAATGTCACAATCTGACTTCTTTAGTTATGATTATTAACTTGATAATAGAGTTGTGTGAAGCAAAGTTATTCTTGGTTGACTTAAGACATGTTCTATCACTGAAGCTATAAAAGCAGCTTTTGTTCTGATCATTTCTGAATTAAAGCTCAAAAGACTAATTTCAATAAGTTAATGACAAAACTTACACAAAAATGATAAATATACTGTATAGAGATTGATCCAAATCGTCAACTAAATACTCCTTTTTGTTGCTGTTCAGTAAATCCTAAGGCTCAAAGAAATCCACTACCATTGTGGCTGACTAAGACACCATCATCGCTTAATCGACTAAACGACACAGCCTGCTTAATAACAGCTTTATTTTTTTTTGTTGGTTTTTTGTTTTATTGTTTTTTTGATAACAACTTTTAGGAGTGTTATAATCATCAGTCTACTGACCTACAGCGACAGGGACTTTCACACCAAACTAAGAAACGACATGAGAACTTGTCACATGGCCTTTAATAGCTACTTTGCTTTAGTTTCTTACCCAAGGTTTGATGCCTCCGTATCTTAAAGCATCAATCACAAGCTTCAGACAGTCTCCGATGTCCTGATACGACGTCACACCTGAGGGGAAAGGAAATTGTCAAACTACAGTATTAACATCTGAAGCTGCACATATTAATCTTTTATAAGATCCCATGATTCCTATCTTCACACATTTATCCATGAGAAACTTTTAAAGAGCTAAAATGGGTGTAGTCACTGCTATTTAAATCAGTCCAACTACTTCCTAGCTCTCACAAATCCTCACTTTAAGCTGCAATTACATCTTAAAATCTGTTTTTAATCACCTCTTTTTTACACAGATAGAAAGATAAAACAGGAAAGTGCTGCTTTTGGCACATGTGACAATTAAAATACTATATTGTAATGCTACATTTGATTCAGAAAGTAACTACAGCAGTCTGACTTTGTCACAAAGTGCTGCATTTACAATAAACTCTTTGGTTGAAAGAACAAGTTTACTAATTTAAACAAAAAAACTTAGACCAGGCATGTCCAAAGAGCGGCCTGGGGGCAAAATGCGGCCCTCAGATCTCTGAAGAATTTACCTAAACAGCATAAGTAATGCATTTTAAAGTTAAATTAAAAATCTACTATTTTCTAAGGTCAAAATAGTAATACATTTTGTGGTTTTAAGCTTTAATAAATGTCAGGGGTTCAAATGTTCTTCTTTTAATACATCTATTTCAAAATTCATTATATGGACACTTTTTTATGACCCAAATGGCCCTCCGTTTAGTCTGTGTTTCAACATTTGACCCTCAACACAAAAAGTCTGAACACCCCTGTCTTCATCTCGTAGAAACATGTACACTTTAGGATGGAGAAAATGTCTATTTTTAGTCTAACATTACAAAATGAAATCCTGAACTTACTTTTCCTCAGTCTGACCCAGAGCTGTTCGATAAAGTCAGATCTCCTCTCTCCAGCCACGAGGTGAACGTCGATGTCTCAGCCTCAGACTTATTTGGGGTCTAAAAAACATATCAGAACCTTTTCATTAAGTCACGATTATAAATACTGTCTGTACATGTTTCAGCTCATCATTTGAGTGAAAAGAATTTTTTGATGGCATATGGTTAATGCACAAACTATTCAGTAAATGCAGAGTTGGTTTCAGGTTACAATTTAAGACTTTATAATAAATGTCAAAACTAAAAATATCTGAATTTTTTTCTAGCAGTGCAGTTGTGTCACTAATTAAATTAGACCATTTAACACTAATATTAGAAAATGAAATGAACATGCTGTTGCTGTGGTTTTAAACTGTACTGTGTTCTGTAAAGATATACGACCTATGCAAGTTAGACAATATCAAGTTAAATTATTTTTTAAGACTCTGAATAACATTTTTGTGTATTTCAATAGCTTACCTCGACTGGTTTTACTGTGTGGTGTTGAGTTTTTGCTGCGTTCTGAATCTCTAAATGAAACACAACATCTACATTGTTCATTTCTGATCACTTTTAACAAAATGTATTCATACAGTCATAAAAAAAATGTACCCTCGAGATAGGCCTTGGTCAGATCAACTGCTGAAGAAGTTTCCATTGGCTCAACCATTCGATCTCTCCAGTTCTTAAGCCATCTGCAAGACTCTGAACAGGTTGATACAGATTAAATGTTACAAAATGAACTCAAACATTAACCATGATGAGCAAAGCATCATAAACTCATCATGACGAAGTAATGTGTGTAATCTTGCATGTTTTGGATTTCAAGAATTGTGCATTATTAACTTGCATTATGAATCAAATACACTTTTACAACAATATGCAAAACAACCTGAAGAAACTCCAGCTCCCTGAACATTTCAAACATGGGGCTTCTCATGTCTCCACCGGCAACTTTGATGTTCTGCATAAAAACATAAAACCAATCATTTTGAACATTCATTTCAGAGAAATATTTGATGTAATAATGTGTTATAAACCGTACATTACATTGCGTTTCAAATAATTAATAGGTCATAGACCTATTAATTATTTGCACTCAAACATTATGTAAGGAATGATTTTATTTTTTATATATATATTATTAATAGAGTTCAAGATAAAACTTAAAAAACAGTCATCGTTAAACCTGCCATTTTGCAGCAAGTGTGCCAAACTACACGTTGTCAAAAAGGAAGCAAAGGAGCCGTGGAATAACCCAATAAACTGCTGGAGTGCTTTTGGTAGATAAGTCTGTTGTTCTCTACGGTCAGAATATGTTTTTAATGAACTGCTAACCCCATCCATTCATTTTCTTCCGCTTTATCCGGGTCGGGTCGCAAGGGCAGCAGTCTGAGCAAGGATGCCCAGACTTCCCTGTCCACACACACCTCCTCCAGCTCTTCTGGGAGGATCCCGAGGCGTTCCCAGGACAGTCGAGAGACATAGTCCCTCCAGCTTGTCCTGGGTCTTCCCCTTGGCGTCCTCCCAGTGGGACATGCTCGGAACACCTCCCCAGGGAGGCGTCCAGGAGGCATCCGGTACAGATGCCCGAGCCACCTCAGCTGGCCCCTCTCGATGTGGAGGAGCAGCGGCTTACTCCGAGTTCCTCCCGTGTGACTGAGCTCCTCACCCTATCTCTAAGGGAGCGCCCAGCCACTCTGCGGAGGAAACTCATTTCGACCGCTTGTATCAGCGATCTTGTCCTTTCGGTCATCATTATGTTCCGAGGGGTTCAGTGTTTTAGTATTTAATCTCTCCATTTAAAAAAAATCTCCATTCAGTCAACTGAAAACCCTACTGATGTGTGATGTCACAATCCCAAGTCTTATTTAAAGAAACAAAGATCACTGATTTTTCACGCACCAGTGCAGCAGTCGAGGACATTGGAGGCGGAGTTTCTAAAAATACTCCCGACGTCGTTCCATCTGAAATCCACCGTGACACTGCTCTGTGACTCAATAGTTGTGTTTTCAACGACGGTGGATCCAAAAAAGTTGTATCTGGCCGTGCCTTTCAGTGTCATCTGAAAGCAATCAAAGTTCAAGTTTTAACATTTCTCATTAACAAGATATAAAAAAAAATAAAAATAAAATAAATAAAGTA
>CM076411.1:9589115-9627347 GCA_038363315.1 Mugilogobius chulae
TTCGGCATGTACTCTGAGTCTATTTGGAACCTAAACCCAAACACAGAAATGACAGTTAGGCTTGCTAATCAGAATATTATGACTAGGTTAGTTACTAATTAAACAATTATGCAAACAAAGTTAATCAAATTGCATTTTGAACTGAAAATAATCAAACACACAACAAAGAAAATACTAGTATGTTTCACCAAAGACAGTGAGAGAGCTGTGCAATATATCAATTTAGATAATATTGTGATATTTGTTTTCAAGATATCCAAAAATTAATATCGGTTTATTGTTTTATAGTAAAAATTGCCACAAAAGGAGCCTTTAAGAGAAAATAGAAAAAATGGAGAAAATGGTGCTAGTGTGATTCATTTGCAAACACTTCATATTTTTCTGACAATTAGGTTGCGCACATGAAACTTGCCAGCATTTTCCAAATCAGTAACTTAGTTGCTATTTGGACAAATCTCAATTTCAGTTATGATTATATTACCCTAATCTGTAAAAAAAAAAAAGAAAGAAAAGAAAAAAATATAACAAGATAATCGAATTGCTAACTATAAAAAATGCACTTGTATAGCTGAAGGCCTCATGTCAATCTGTAATTAAATAATAACACTATAGAACATAGATGTAAGACAATTACGTAAAATAAGAATTAAGAGGCTCAAGCTAAAAAAAAAAAAAAATTATAAACACAAACATACCGTTTTCCACAAATAAAGATGCCTTGGTTTGTACACAGCAGATTTATTAGAGCGATTTCCTCTCCAAGCAACTTCAAAATCTGAATGTCTTCCTAAAACAGAATAGCAAAACATGTTAAAAAAAAACCTAAAATGTCTAATGGGCCTACCTCAAACTTGCAGTGAGTGTTGTTTTGCTGGTCATGAATGGACCTACGCACAAACGTCAAAAGCAAATCATGACAGATAATGTATGTGGTTTAAATCGTTCAAGACAAGCGCAAAACTCACCAAAGAACGTCAGTAAACTTTTTGCAGCAGTAAGTGTCCTGGATGCCATCGTAGCTCCAGAAAAATACAACATAAACAAACTTTGCAGGGAGAAATGTTTCAGCCGCGCGCTCAATCCAGACTCCGCCTTCATACGTCGGATCACGTGACCGGGTCAAACGTCAAACATCAAACTCGCAATTTTTATATAACTTATTATAATTTATATTTGGAAATAAGGCTTTAGAAGCGAGGCACTATTGCTTTATTGAAATATTAAAAATAAAATAAAAATAAAACACAAATTTAATCGGACTCACATCCTTCCTCCGCGAGCAGACTGAAAATAGTCCCGAATTTCTCATTTGAAGAGTTTATTTTGTTAATCTGCAAACATTTTTCACCCTAACAGTCAGTTGATCATATTTTGGTCCACATATTATTAGTATTCATGTGACTTGCTTATTCCACAAAGACGAAACTTTACTTAGGCGGAAGTGGAGCAGATTGTTGCGGATGGTAAAGCTTTTAGGACGCAGTACGCACTTCCTTTTTACTGTGGCCGCCATAGCGAGTGGAGCGTGGTCCCGGCGAGCCGTAACCCTTCAACCTTAAAATGGTGAGATATTTTCATTATTGGCAGCACAAAGTACCGCGTGGTGAAAGTGCAGTGTGTTAGTTCACTGTTGAGTTACAAATTTGCAAACCTGAGGTGATTCGAGGCTGTTTTTTGAGTAGAAGAAACCCCCGGGGCAGGCTAACACGCGGAGCCATTTTGAAAGCCCTGTCTGAGTGAAGCTCCTTACACGTGTTAATATAGATTTGTCTTGAGTATTTATTCTACATTAATGAGCACCATGCTTTAAGTTGCCAGTCTATTTGAGGCTGATTAACTCATATTTGTCTCATTTGCTACATTTAGTTTGTTGTTGCATATGAGGCCACTGTGTACCACTCCATGATGGCACTTGTTATAAAGTTGCATGTCACATATCAAAGGTGGGGTAGTTGATTTTAACTCTACAGAATCTGAAGCAAGGTCTAAGTAGTTCCTAAAGCTCACAAATCCTTCATTGCAAGGTAATATCTATATTTATAATATATATTTTGACTGCAATTTAACCTTAAAAACATATTTTTACAGACTGCAAAATGAGACGGAAGATGACCACTCACACACAGCCAATCGGAGCACTGCATTTAGCTCTAAAGAGAATAAATGCTTTTATTTAGATTTAGACAGCACAGGTTATCTGAATTTGTTGCAATTTGTGTATGCATATATTTTGTAGAAAGAAAGTATATTAATTTACAACTAAAGTCTAGTAACCCCCTTTTAAATGTGGACACTGTATAGTTTATAGTGTTTTGGTTTGTCGTATCACCGGTGTTCTGTTAAAACTATATGCTTCCTCTTCCAGGCCTGTGCCCGACCCCTGATCTCGGTTTATTCCGAGAAAGGAGAATCTTCCGGCAAAAATGTTGTGATGCCTGCTGTGTTCAAGGCACCCATCCGCCCCGATGTGGTGAATTTTGTGCACACAAACATGCGCAAGAACAGCCGCCAGCCGTACGCTGTCAGTGAGCTTGCAGGTAGTCATGAAAACCAATATAACCAAGTGATGTGATTCTTAAACTGACGGATGTGCATGTTGCAGGTCACCAGACTAGTGCAGAGTCCTGGGGAACAGGAAGAGCTGTGGCTCGAATCCCCCGTGTGAGAGGAGGTGGTACTCACCGCTCTGGACAGGGAGCCTTCGGAAACGTATCCTTTCTCACTTTACTAGACCATCCTTGTTGTAAATGTAAACAATGACTTGCTATGATGGTGTAATTTGCGTCTTACTCTGTGTTAGTGACAGAATGCCTGCTGTCATATGCTAACACAGATGGTTGACGAACTCAAACTCTGAGCTTGTCCTGAGTACATTTGTTGTGATCTTAACTGTGGTTTAGATGTGTCGTGGAGGACGCATGTTCGCTCCCACAAAGACCTGGCGCCGCTGGCACCGCAGAATTAACACCACCCAGAAGCGTTATGCCATCTGCTCTGCTCTGGCTGCCTCTGCCATCCCAGCACTTGTCATGTCCAAAGGTGAGCCTCGTTTTAGGCATTATCAACCCTCAGCCTTGCAGTGATGGTGTAATTTGCGTCTGAGACTGTGAACAGTGACAGTTGCCTGCTGTCATTAAGCTGTCACAAGTTTTTGATGAACAACAAATCTGAGCAAGCTCACACAACTGCTGTATGGTTCTGGAGCTGGAGTTTTTCCTAATGCTGTAAATGTTATCAGGACATCGTATTGAGGAATCCCAGAGTTCCTCTTGTGGTTGACGACAAAGTTGAGAGCTACAAGAAGACCAAGGAAGCTGTGTTGCTCCTGAAAAAACTTAAAGCGTGGAATGATATTAAAAAGGTAACTTTTTTTAAAAATCTTGGAAAACATTTACATTAGTGTTGTAGCTCTCCACCTTTAACATTGCTTCAATTCACACTTAATTACAGTGTAACTTTGTGTAATTTCAGGTGTACGCCTCCCAGCGCATGCGTGCCGGCAAGGGTAAGATGAGGAATCGCAGACGTATCCAGCGTAGAGGGCCATGTATAATTTATAACCAGGATGCAGGAGTCACAAAAGCCTTCAGAAATATTCCAGGTACATCATAGTTACATTTTATATGGTCAAGTGTTCATGAACATGGAGTAATTGTAAACATTTGTTATCTAGGCATCACTCTGCAGAACGTGAACAAACTGAATCTCCTGAGAATTGCTCCTGGAGGTCACGTGGGCCGCTTCTGCATCTGGACGGAGAGCGCCTTCCGCAAATTGGACGAGCTCTACGGAACATGGCGCAAGCCATCCTCACTCAAGGTGGACTACAAGTGAGTATCAGTCGGTAGGATAAATACTAGCAGTGCTTCAACAATCTGTCTGAAGTCATGACTGATGTTTATGCCCTTGAATATTGTGTCAGTAATAAGTGTACTGTTAACACTGAAGCTAAGTAACTATTAAATCTCCAAAACATGCAATGATGAGCTTCCACTTCATGGTCCGTGTTTTTGACATGCTGTGATATTTCTTGAAGTTCTGAGACATGTGTCTGCCAAAGTACAATGGATTATGTTGTGTATAGAGATATTAATTTTATTTTCTTTACTTTTCAGCCTGCCAATGCACAAGATGACCAACACAGACTTGAGCAGAATTCTGAAGAGTGAGGAGATCCAGAAAGCCCTTCGTGCACCAAAGTAAGTACTTGTACTTTTCTACGAGAACAAAGATCAGTCTATGATGAGTTTCCACTTCAGTCCGTGTTTCTGAACCCTGATTATCCGGAAGTCCTGAGCCATGCACCTACTTGAGACGATAAAACGTCATTGAATTTTCTTTTATAATGAGATTTGCCTTTTGTCTTTGCAGCAAGAAGATCAATCGCAGAGTCCTGAAGAAGATCCTCTGAAGAATCTGAGGATAATGCTCAAACTGAACCCATACGCCAAGACGGCCAGACGTCATGCTATTCTCAAGCACGACCCTGCGGTAAGACCTCCAGGAAGAGAAGTGTTCGTTTGTCTAAAAACACTGGGTTAATGTTTTTTCTTTTGTAGATCAAGGCCAAGATGCTGAAGCCCAAGAAGAAGAGGGTGATCAAGAAAGCCAAGGCAGTCAAACCCAAGGCATAAAAACTACAAAGTGGTTCAGAGACAATAAAAGTGGTTTCAAATTTATCCACAAGACTGTTTATTTTACAATAGCAAACTTTTTCAATGAGAAAATATCAAGCACACAGGTTAAAGCAGCATCTGTCATTTTAAAATATGAATCTTGAAAAACATGGCTTAGAGCAGGCCTAACTTGAAGCCTGGAAGAATTTCTCTTGGCTTGTTTACATAAAATCTGATTGCACCATGAAACGAAAAGACATCGTACACGTTTGGACCGGGTTTAAGGGCCTGGTCCGTGAGTCGGCGTGGAAGGCTGATTCAGTCCGATGGTGCTGCACAACCAACCGGCAAAGTCCACCTGCTCTGCCTCTGACTTCCTGATGAATTGATGCACCTGAAAAAAAGTGAAATGTAGATCTCAAACACCTCATAGACTTACTATTAACAAGTGCGGCCTATATATGTACTTTATCATTTTTCTTACTTAAATCTAGTGGGTGCGGCTTATATTCAGGTGTGCTCAATAGGGCAGAAATTACAGCATTTGTAACTAAAGTCAATGTGATTAACTTTCTAAATGGCGTTGCGCAGAAAACACATGGACTGAAAATTCTTCTCTGAAAGTAACTCTTAAATTTACATAACAAACCCCATCTTGTAACCATATTTCAAGGCAGCCCAAATGTCCTAAAACGCATTCTAAAATTCAAAATCTAATGGTTTCAGAACCCTTTATCAGAAACAACTGACTGTGCACAAGAGTATTTATTTTCAAAAATGCCAACATCTTGCCGGCAGGTTCATTTCCTGTTTAGTTCATTCTTATGAGGTTTTCACTACCTCAGCCTAAAATGAAAAATGACAAAAGATCAGGCAGTGAACAGTAAGCAGTTGGTGATTTTTTTTCTGAAAACATGTTAAATACCTTATAAAAGAAGCGAATATTTCACCAAAGGACCAAAGTGGGTTTATAAAACGATGTTTGTCAAGCTAATGCTAAAGTCTGACAATTTGAAAATAAACTTCTATGCACATAGTCAATTGGTCTGTGTGAAACTGGCTCTATAGCTTTGGCCACTGACAGTAGTACAGTATCTTTAAATGTCTTGTTTGCACAGGTTTTATTATTTTTTTTCCTGAAGCAATCTGTCAGATCTTAAGATTTATTCCACCCTGTACAGCAGCTTTGTGGGAGAGTTCTCTATAATCTCAATATTTTAACAGTTGGTGTTTCTTGGAAAAGGTGGAGTGTTTGGATTCCGTATAAACCGTGTTCTTTGTTAATTCATTCAAAAAAATTTATCTTTAGCCTTCTGGAAAAGTATTTCACAATGCTGCTACATTGTGAAATACACACAAAAATGAATTTCAAGACATTAAAGTTGCTTAATTGTAGGATTGTAGAACCCTAATTTCAAGCATTTTGACCAATTTAACCTTAGATTTGTTTCCTTGTCCAAGTGTTTTGAGCAGATTTTAAGACATTGCTTTTCTTTCGAGCCAAAATATTTGACAAAACTATTCTTACCCCATTGGCAAATTTTTGGTCTTATTTCACCGCAAATGCTCTTAAATCAGCTAAAAATGTACTGAAACTCGTGAAATATTACCAGAAGCTGGTATAACTAGCCTTGATTTGAAATATTTTTGGTTTTGAACATTTTAGGTTATTTTTAATTTACTATATTTAGCAAATACTCACCATCAGCTGTTTAAGATCTGCTCTTTCTGCTGGATTCTTGATTAAGCTATAATAAGGAAACATTATTAGTCATTTAACTCTTAAAGTGGTGGAAGTGTGTGGATGTGAATAATCTCACAAATACAAACCATTTATTCACAAAATCTTGAAATTCAGAGCTGAAAATTCCTGGAAGTTTTGGTGGAGGCTACACAAAGAAAAATTGGTAAAGTTTATTTTTATTTTGCAGCTCACTAATCATGATATCTGAAGTCTTACCTCATTAACGATGTAATCCAGAAGCTCGAATATTGCCATTGGAGGTCTGCTGTCGTGGCCGTACGCTGCAGGAAAGTAATTTTACACACATTTAAATAATACAGAGGGTAAAAAACAACCTAAAAGTTTAAAAGCTTAAGTTATACAAGTTGTCCTTCAAAAACACAACATTGTAATGATTGTAGCCAGCATCAAGCATCCAAACAGTATGAACAGAACACATAACAACTGTTCTTCTCCAGGGGGCGCCAAAACTGCTCTCTTCCTTCACACTCTGCAGTCAGAAAAGTGTCTCTGTTTCTCACACCTACACATCCAACCGTTTCCCCAAATATGAGAAGAAGCAATACCTTCTAGAGTAGGTCTATTCAACTTAAGGCCCAGATGTCAAATCGACCCTCCGAAAAATTTGATCCGGCCCTTAATCCGCTTCAAATCAAAAAAATATTTCTTATTGTTCATAGATTCATGCATATAGTTCTGGGTTATTACTCTGGAAATAGTGGCCAACTTAAGCTTCGAAAAAAATGCACCCGAACCCTGCAATAATAATTTTAAGATGTCACTTTTTCAGTGTATGTTTTAGTCCTGATTTAATTCTGGTTTAGTCCCAGTTTAAATCTGGTTTTCGCTTCAGATCTTGTTATGTGGGTTAATGCTGACTTGGACATTTTCTTGAGCATTAAAAATTGAATTGACTATAGCATTAGTTATTATCACTAAAGAAATCATTCTAGTCCTGTGAATATTACATTGTGTTCAATCACCGGCCCAGAAGCCATGATCCTTGGTAAAATCTGGCCCTCGGGAAAATTTTAGATGAATAGCCCTGTTCTAGAGGGTTGATTTTTACCACATTTTTAAAGCTTAAAACTAATCTTTGTTATTATCAGCAAATGAAAAAGTAAACTACAGTGATACAGTTATTTTGGTTATTTCTACCCATGTAATTCCTTTAACATGGAAAAAAGTCATAGACGTTATTGATTATAGCACAAGTCCAACTTTTGATTATCACTTTACAACATTAGTCAAGTTACTAATTTACACGCCAGTCACAAACAATATTAGCTGTGTTTATATTGAAGGTTTATGGACTTACAGCCTGGTCTGCCTGGAGGTCGTGGTCTTGGGGACGACTCGCTGGACGCAGCCTCTCCCTCCATGGACACTCCGAAGATCTGCTCCAGCTCAGCCGTGTCCGGGGGCGGGATGGGGAACCGACCGATGGCCATCTCCACCAACGACAGGCCCATGCTCCAAATGTCTGACTGAACAGAGTAATGTGTCCCCTGCAAACGCTCCGGCTGCAACAAGGTAAGGGTAACACACATTCACACAAAGACTAATTTATCATTCTAACATTTTCTACGAGAGTAACTTTACTTGCACTGGTTGTAATCTAAACTGAAGAATGTTTTCTCTATAATATTGTTCATTCATCTTTATACATCTGTGTTTTGTTGTTGAATGTTGCACAAGTTTCCCTTAGTCTGGCCACAATAAAATGCCACAGACATGAACCAGAGCTGTTGAACTGCATTGAACGTTCATTTCTCCTCCATAAGCCGCCTCCAAAGACATTTCAGTGACTTTGGCCATGTGTTTGCTTATATATATTTGTTCAGTGTGATAAAGCTCAACAGTGACCGTCCACTCCTTGGTTTAGGAAGTACAGGCTCCAGTCATAAACTCTCCAAGGGATTTAGAACAAAATAAAAGTATAAGACCCACATTTTTGCAGTCAGTTTCTGCAGCTTTATAAACTACAAAGTTATTAAGACATTTTGCCGATTTTAAGTTCTAGATGTGTATTTTAGACTGTTAAATGGATCTGAGTTAGCACATAACTGGCCAGCTTGCAACATGCATTTAAACTCTTAATATTAGATTTTTTGTGGGGTTTTTTTTTGGGTACTTTACTTCATGTGCCCAAACGTAGTTCAACAGTGAAAGATCGCCCTTTCACTGTTGTCAGCTCTTTGGACGAATCCTCACCTGAACCAGTAACACTAAATTCCAATAAATATGTAACACAACATAATCTTTGTTTGTTGTTGAACTGATTCTTCTTAATGTTGGGGAATTTTTGTTGTTGTTGTAATTTATTTTTTTTTCTGTTAAAATGTACATGGTAAATGCAGCTCTCTGTAAAATAAAATGACACCACTGAGTACTGTCTGATCTGAAAATGTTATTTCTCATCAGGAGGCAAAAGCAGCGCTCTGATTGGCTGTGCTTGGACGGATCACTCCAGTTTCATTTTGTTGTTTGTAAAAAGAGGCTTAAAAACTGTAATTGCAACCAAAACTGAATACACAGTTACATTAACAATGTGTCAAAGGATTTATGAAAGAAAGTTGTCGGATTTAAAACCTAAATTGTGTTTGCAGTGAAAATCACACATCCCACCTTTAATGTAAAAATGTTTAGTTTGTTTTTTTTACTTTCACTTTTTTCACTTTTACTGTCACTTTTTTAACTCTAAACAAAATAATAATCCAGTTAGATTAAAATGAAACAAAGTCAGTTTAGTTCCCCATCAGGTATTCCTGTTGAAGCATTGCTTTGTAAATTTCCTAACAAAAATACAATACTCTCTACTTCATAATTGACCCGCTAGCCAAACTTAAAAAACGTTGGGTTGAGGACTTGAATTTGGACATATGTATCTGAGATAGACTGGAATTCCTTCTTACTGAATATAAACACAATGTATAAAGAAATTGTCAGTGGATTTATTCAATTAAATATCTTTCACAGATGTCATAGAATCTTCTCGACAACTACGGTACATAAATGGAATTTAATTCCTGCAGACACATGTTGGAGTTGTAATGAAAAAGGAGCAATCCTTCACATTCTTTGGACCGGCTCTGTTCTTCAAGACTGGTGGAACAATATAATGGAGTTATTTTCAAAGTTCTAAAAGGAGGTTTCATATTTTTGCTAAACTTGCCATTTTGGATTCTACTAACGACCTTCCAGACTCTCATTTCTCATATTTTGAAAAGAGATGGACTATTTTAGCACTTACAACAACAAAACTGATCCTACTGGATGAAAACGTGTCAACCATGTAAAATTTTTAGCCATTTATCTTGAATGTTTTGTCTAAAAATATTATATAAATGTGCGTTTTTACCCTGAACAGGCTTGCATCTCACTAAAATCAAATCTTTTGTTTGTTTTCACGGAAATTGTGTACTTTTAGTTATAATATTCCTCAGTATACCAAGAGACTGATATATATTGATGAAGAATACACCAAACTAATGTATTACCTTTGTATTTCAGTGAGGTTGTGCATTTTAAAGCTACACAATGTCACTTTAAATTGTAAAAATGAAAGCAGGAAAAAGCTGCTTCTCGTGAACATCTTTCATAAAAATACTGACTGACTGGTGTTTAATGCACTCACAGACATATAAGAGCGGGTCCCCACAAAAGAGTTGGCCATGGAGTCGATGAGCTGCCCGCTGACCCCGAAATCACACAGTTTGATCTCACCGCGAGAGTTCACCAGGATGTTGGACGGCTTCACGTCTGAGCGAGAGACGACAGGAGGACAGGTGATAAAACTCCACAAAACAAATTCAGATTAACGTGACTCACCTCTGTGCATGATCTTGTGTTTCTCTCTCAGGTACGACAGACCTTTAATGACCTGGAGAGATTTTACTTCAATTACAATTCGTCTAATAAAAAGTGCAGCTAATATTAATTTAGTTTTATTAACATTAACACATTTACACTAACAAGAACCACTAGCACAAACCTAAGACTAATGCCTGAAGAATCCAGTGTAAATTTACTTCATACTTACTTATTTATTGTTTTATTAATTGATTTATTTGTGTTTCATCACTTCATCACTGCTGTATTAATGAATGAGAAAACTATAATCAATAAGAAAATGCATTTATAAAAGGAAATAAAACATTGACTGGAAGAAATTTAGTATGGAATAGTATATAATTTTTGGTTTTAAAACATGTTTGAGCTGAGAAAAAGAAAAGCATCAGACTGAACAGGCATTGATAATGACAAGCATTGACAATTGGTGTAATTTTAGTGTTTTAATGTAAAAACTAGTTTGTCTGTGAATTTGCACCTCCTTGACACCACTAGTGCTGTCAAGCGATTAAAAAAATAGAGAGATTAATTCATTATGATCTGTAATTAATTAATCTAATTAATCTATTTTTAATCTCACCTAAATATTGCTGAGAAAAACACTCAACTTAAGTGTTTTTGTTTTGTTTTTATCCAATTTAATTCATTACATTATTGTTACAGATGGAAATATTAATATATTGCAAAAAATGAAGACTTTAGAAAGTTTTTTGAACATAAAATTCCCATTCATCAGTCCAATAACTTTTGCCCACTTCTTTATTTTTGTCTTGTTGCTACTCGTCACCAGTTAAAGATTTCAAAATAGATTAATGCGATTAAAAAAATTAACTCTATTAATATGTCTGTAATTAATTAATCTCAATAAATGCACTAATTTGACACCCCTAGTTACCACAGCTCAAAACTAGCAAAAATCTTTTATTCAAGTATCACATTCTAAACAACTAATCGATTAATCGAAAGAATAATTGAACAACTAATCGATTACCAAAATAATCATTAGTTGCAGCCCTAGACTAAAATCCTAGAAAATCTAAGAGTTGAAATGAGTCTTAACATGGTGTAAGACTCAATTAGATACAATTCCTTGTAAATCTAATAACTTCTGATTTAAAAAAAAAAAAAAAAGTATAGCTTGTCCTCAATAGTATTACAGTACATCTAAGTCATGTCAGCTGCTTTTTGACTCACTGCGATGCTGACTTTGCCCAGGATCTGCTCTGGGATTTTGCCGGCCTTCTTCAGAGACTGGTCCAGAGAGCCTCCGTCCTGAGATGGAAGAGCAACAGTGGATCATGAACTTCTCCTCGCTGCACAGATGAATAATAAATGAATAATAAAACACAGCCGTGTGGTACCATGTGCTCCATGCAGATGCTGATCTCTCCGTCGCTGTAAAAAGCTCCGTAAAAGCCCACGATGTAAGGTGAGTTACACTCGTGCAGCACCTGCAGCTCTCGGATGATCTGGTTCCTGATCGCTGGTTTGATCTCCAGGTGGATCAGCTGAAACAAGTCAGTTTATATTCACCATCATTTCTGGACTATAAGTCTCTACTTTTTTCACAAGCTTTGAACCATGCGACTCATACAACTGTGCAGCAAAATTATAGATTCTCACTGACTTACTATAAAAGTGCAGCCTTTATATGTACTTTATAATGCGCTCAATAGTGCCACAGTAATCAAGATAGAAGCAATCAAGTTTCTTTGTTGGTTTAAGTTTATATAAATATTACACGAAATGTGTTAAAAAGTAATTTACTGTTTGACACAGAAGATAGATCAGTGGTGAACAATTATTTTTCACCAAGGGCCATATTCGAATCTAGAAGAATTGTGAAAGGCCGGACCCTGGTGATGTGTGAAAGAAATCCTTATTATTAAGAACACTTTTTTAGATATGGTAGGCTTAATTATTAATGTTCATTTATAGTGAAATTTACTAAGAACACAGGTGCAGACACATGTTCCATAGCTAATCCAGTGAAAAAATATACAACTTGACAAAGAAATAAGCAATCCAATCCCAAGTTTCTCAACTTTGTGTGTCTCTAAGGTTTCAGCGATGAGGTAGAAAGAGATTTGTGATGAGAGAAATGAGAATGTGGTCGACCAAAGAAATTCTTAAATGACTAAAGACTTGACACACTGAACTGTGAAACTTAAATAGACACAACGTACACTGAAACTTATACAGTGGATCTGTAAATGTACCTGGAGTTTGTTTAAAATGCTAGAATTGCTTCAGTCTACTTGCATAATTTGGCTTTTCAGCAAAGCATGTTTCGCTAGGACTAGTTTTTTCCAGTCCACCATTATTGACAGAAAAGTCAAACATAGAGTTACATAACTTTACCCATATTTACTAAATAGTCAAAGGTGATAAAACGACACAATGTGACTGACCTTCCTGGCCATGATGAGTCCTGAGGGTCTGTGGGACACCTTGAAGACCACTCCTCCGTTCCCTGCTCCGAGCTCACAGATCTTCTCAAAATCATCGTCCTTCAGCTCGCCCACTTTCTGCTTCTGCGTCAGAAAAGCCTCCAGCCGCTTCCTCTGCTGCTCGTCCAGCTCAAGCTCCTCCAGCTTCTTCTGCAGAGACTCCAAGTTCGCTCTGAGGACAAGCACAGGACATAAAATACACTTTGGTTTCAGATAACATCACAGCATTTTTTTTTGTAGGGGATGAGACGTTTCCCCGTGCTAAAGGACTCCGGCTCTACAGACTTAAACTCTATCTTCCAATGGATGCACATCAGTCCTGGCCACTACTTACTCATCCAAGTTACACATTTTTTCATCTCAATTACAATATTCAGACGATATTATGTCAAACCAAGCATCAAGCAAGTCTTTAAATGCATTAGTTGAAGTTTATTGATCAGAAAAATTGGGTTTGACTGGGTTGACTATAGATATTCTTGGTTGATTTAAGAATTGATCAGTCGACTACAAACAAAACTAGAAAGTGTCTCAATGATCTGACCAAATGTCTGACCCAAACTGCATCCACCAAGACCACAAACTCAGATGTTTACATACTAATTAATTACTCATAAAGAAAAACAAAAAATAAAAACAGCTGAATGAGATTTTCATGTAAAACAAATTCTTAATAGGTTTTTCAATGTGCTTTCTAATACAAATCAACAAAGTTCAATTGACTGAAATAACACAGTTTAACTTTTGCATATGTACATTTCTTAAATTTATGCTTTTTAACAGCCTTTTTTGTTGCTTTTTACTACAAACAATATTCTCTATATTACATTTTTGTATATCTTCAAGACAGCAATCATGATACTACTAAAATTGGATATTTTGCACACATCTACTTGTCAGTTGTAAGTAAATTGTCTTTTTGTGTTGGTGCTTTTTGATGCCATACTGTTTGTGGAAGAATTCTGTTTTAGAACTCAAATTTTGAAAAGGGATCCAGCTTATTTTGTTCCGACAGATTTTTTTTGTATTTGTTGATACCAATCAATATACCATCGTAAAAACTGAAAATAGCTTTTTTTAATTTCCAAAGGTAAAAACTAGTTAGAAAATGTGTCGTAGTGCTATGCTGCTGTTATTTATTGTGAAAGCAAGTTTACGTGACTAAAATTTCAAACATTATGACATAACATGCAACAATTTGTTGTGTGGGCTTTAAAATGTCCTTACATGAAAGTGAACTCAAAGTAAACGACAAAAGAAGAGAGGATTAACTGTGCTGCTGTTAGAACAACCTTGGATGGTCAGAGTTACCGCAGGTGTACAGAGCTCAGAATCTAGCAGCCTCTCTCTCTCTCTCTCTCTCTCTCTCTCTGTCTCTCTCTCTCTCCTCTGCACTGCACTGAGGACTCATATCCATGGAAACAAGCAGAGTGAGAGCTGTGGGCGGCGTGGGCTTTTCACGAGGAGGAGAGGATGAGTGAAAGGAGAGGAAGAGAAACAGAAGAGATGAGGGGGAGAGAGAGAGAAGCAGAAGGGAAAGAGAAGAGGAAAAGAGAGAGAAGAGAGTAGAGAGACAGAAGAGATAGAGGCAGCAGGAGAAAGAGAAGAAGGAAAACAAAAAGAGAGAAGCAGGATGGTGAAAGGGAGAGAAAAATAGAGAGAAGAGAGATAGAGAGAGAGAAAGGCAGGAGGAAGAGAGAGAAGCAGTATGAAGAGAGAGAGAGAAGAGAGAATAGAAAGAGGGACAGAAGAGACAGAGATAGTGGGAAGAAGAGAGAGAGAAAGAGAAGAGAAAGTGAACAAGAGAGTGGCAGGGAGAAAGAGAAAGAGTTGCCATCTTTGTTTAGCTTGAATGAGACTCAGCGGCGGCGGCACCGGGGCGCTCACAGCCGTCTTAACACCGCTGAAACACCGCTGGTTCGGACTCCCAAACCAATCGGGCGGCTGGAAGGCCAGATGGTTTATCTCGTGTTTGTGAATTCACAAATATCGCGAGATAAACCATCTGACTGGCCAGGTTAGACCAGTAGTAGAACTTGCAACACTTTAACTCTAAAACTGTGATGAAAGAGCAGAATCAAACAACACAGAGGTACTTTCTGAAGCTCTGAGTGAGAGTTTGTCTTGGCCTGGCCTCAGCCTGTCAGGAATGTGCTCATCATCAGCCAAACGCTTACACAGATCTCTCACAGTGTTTTTGTTTGACTCACAAATAAAACAATTCCTATAATGTCAAATCAGTCTCTTTGCTGCCTTTGACCACCTTCCCTGGTGATGGACACTATCCCTAACCCCTTACCCTAACCCTGGAGATGGACACTAACCAAGATGGAGGCCTAATTCAGTTAAAAATAAAACCTGGATCCTGTTCTGCAGCAAAAGAGAGGAAACATCAAGAACAAACAACCACAAGCTCTGCAACACTCTCTCACTCAGTTTTTAAAATGTGCATTAGAGTGGTATTTCCATCTTAAAAATCATCTTATGTAACTTTATAGACCAATTGTATCTTTTTTACAGCTAGTACAGTCTCAAAGACAAGAGGTTGCAAACATTAATTTAATGAATAGATAATACCTAATGCTGCAGTGTATTTTTATTACTCTACAAATATCTAAATCATTTCTAAGCAACAAAACCAAATCTGAACCTGCAGTACCTCAACTCTAAACTAGAACTAACCAATGTCTAAAGCAGAATTAAAATTAAATGTTACAATGTCATGACGTATTACTTGGCCTCAAAGCAATTGTGATCTGTAAAATCTGGCCACTGGAAAATTAAGTTGAATAGCCCTGTACACAAAAAGCCTCCTAATCCAGCTCGTAATGCAACTTAGACACAACGTAGCAGCAAACACACAGCACACAAGACAGGATAAGTATAGGGACTGAAACAATTTCGGAGCGAAGGAAAATAAATAAATATAATCAGAGAGGGGAGGGTGCCTGAGGGGGGCCGGCCCTGGGGGGCACGTGCAGTTTGCCCTGTGGTATGGCTGGGAGGGAGTCCTGGGGGTGGATGGTGGTCCGGGTCGCTCTCTGGGTCTGGTGATCGTCCCTTGTGGCTCCTCAGACGTGTCCCTGGTGGCTTTCGTTTGGGTTCTCTCGCTGCCTTTTTGAGTTCTCTTGCTCATGGGCGGGCGGGTGGATGGATGCCGGGGCGAGTGTGGTTTCCTTAGCCGAGGTGGCAAATAATAAACAAAGACTAAACAGGATTCTGGAACAATGACATAATAAAAAGGCTGTACAACACAAACATACACAAAACACACAAGTCACACACACACTCATACACTCAGATCATGGGACCAGAGGGAGGAAGGGGGGAAAGAGAAGGGTGCCCTGTCTAGGCTACCCCATGTACATGGGACACAGCCTTGGTATATAGATAGATAGATAGAATCCAGCTCGTAAATGCAGGTGTAAGATACTGGGAGAGGAAAAGCATACAGTACATGGGACTTCAAGTAGTCATAGTGTACGGCAACATCTGTGCAGAGAAGGAGCTGAAATCCCAAGGTCAAAGTGAGGAACCAGGCCAAGATCCTGTGGGTTTTCCAGATACAGTCAGACAGAAAGGTAACGTCAGACCAACCAGCAGACCCTGTGGTGGTGGATAAAGAGCAGAGGAAAGCCGCT
Source organism: Mugilogobius chulae (assembly GCA_038363315.1). Taxonomy (NCBI): domain Eukaryota; kingdom Metazoa; phylum Chordata; class Actinopteri; order Gobiiformes; family Gobiidae; genus Mugilogobius; species Mugilogobius chulae. The sequence continues at coordinate 9,605,419 of CM076411.1, forward strand.
GTGGTGGATGTGGTAACACCAAGTGATGGCAACTTGGAGAAAGAAGCATGAGAAATTGAATACCAAGAGCTTAGAGATGAGATGGAGAAGGTTTAAAAGATGAAGGCAACTGCGAGGGTCACTCAACTGTAAAAAAAAAAAAAAGGCATTTTAACTAAATAAACTCATGTATGTCAGTTGTCTGAAATTCTCTCTTTCTCTCTTCTCCTCCTCTTCCTCTTCCTCTTATTCTTCTTCTCCTCCTCCTCCTTCCTCTTCTTCTTTTCCTCTCCTCTTGCTCCTTCTTCCTTTCTCTCACTCCTTCTCTTTCTTTTTTCTCTCTCCTTTCTTCTCCTCCTCTTCTTCTCCTCCTCCTTCTTTTTCTTCTTCTTCTCTTTCTCCCCTCCTACTGCTTTTTTTTCTCTTTCCTTTCTTCTTCTTTTTCTCTCACTCCTCTTTTCTTTATCTTTCCCTTCTTCTTCTTTCTCTTTCCTTTCTTCTTCTCCTTCTCCCTACTTCTTCTCCTCGTTGTTCTTCTCCTTTTCCTCCTCCTCCTTTTTCTTCTCTTCTTCTCCTCCTCCACATTGTTCTTCTCCTTCTTCTCTTCCTCCTCCTCCTCTTGCTCTTCCTCTCTCACTCCTCTCTTCTTTCTTCTCTCTCCCTCCTTCCTCTCTTTCTCTCTCCTTTCTTCTCCCTCTCTGCTCCCCATCTCTCACTTTTCTTCTCTCTCTCTTGCCTTTCTCTAATAACTTAAAAGTCTAAGTTGAAATTTTTTTACTCACATTCTTCTTCTTTTTCTTCCTCCTCTCTCTTCCTCCTTCTCTCTTCTTTTTTCTCTCTCTCCTTTCTTCTTTTCCTCTTCTTCTTTTCTTCCTCCTCCTCCTCCTTGTTCTTCTTCTCCCCTCCTCTTCCTTCTCTCTCCTTTCTTCTTTTCCTCTTCTTCTTTTCTTCCTCCTCCTCCTCCTTCTTGTTCTTCTTCTCCCCCTCCTCTTCCTTCTCTCTCTCCTTTCTTCTTCTTCTTCTTCTTCTTTTCTCTCTCTCGCTCCTTCTCTCTTCTTTCTTCTCTCTCCTTTCTTTTCTTCTCCTTCTCCTCCTCCGCTTCTTTCTCTCTTTCCTTTCTTCTTCTTCTTCTTCACCTCCTCCTCCTTCCTCTCTCACTCCTTCTCTTTTCTTTTTTCTCTCTCTCTCCTTTCTTCTTCTCCTCTTCTTTTTCTTCTCCACTTTCTCCTCCTCTTTCTTCTTCTTCTCCTCCTTCTTCTTCTCCCCCTCCTCTTCCTTCTCTCTCTCCTTTCTTCTTCTTCCTCTCACTCCTTCTTTTTTCTGTCTCTCCTTTCTTCTTCTCTTTCTTCTTCTTCTCCATTTCCTCCTTCTCCTCCTTCTTCTTGTTCTCCTTCTTCTTCTTCTCCCCTCCTCCTCCTCTTCTTCTCTCTTCCTTTCTTCTTCTTCTTCCTTCTTCTTCTTCTTCTTCTTCTTCTTCTTCTTCTTCTTCTTCTTCTTCTTCTTCTTCTTCTTCTTCTCTCTTTTCTTCTCTCTTCTTTCATCTTCTCCCTCCCTCTCCCTATAACCTATCTTTCTCCTCTCTCTGTCTTATAACTTAAAAGTCTTAGTTGAAAATGTTTGACTCACATTGTGAAGTTAGATCAACACAAAGATTTAAGTTAATTTAACTCCTGGGCTATATATGAATGTTTACAGTGTACTCCAACTAATTAACATCTGCACCACAAAATTCAATCATGACATCCACAAAACTCGTTCACTGTAATAAATGTCAACAAAGAAAGACATTCTGTTCAGCTGCGACTTCTACACGCACAAGCAGAAACATGAGTGAGGCGGCGCTAATGATAGGCTTTTCTCAAAATTATGAGCAAGTTGCAACAAAGCGTCAGCTACGTAAAGGAGAAGTTTCTCAGTTTAATGCAGCTCTGCTAAAACACAGACACTCTGGTCAGGCTCTGTTCTGTTCTGCTCTGAGTGGCAGGTGGATTTACTCATCACAACGAAGAGTCAGGTTTTAAAGAAGGAGTAGACAGTGATCTCTTCAAAGCAAACAGTCTTGGCATAGTCTGAAAAATAAATTGTGAATGGGGCTGGGCGACAAAAATGACTATCTTGATAATTTTTTTGGCAAATCTTGATAACGATATTTTGCAAGTTTAACATAAATGTGTTCAAATCTGTATTCAAATTAGTTATACTGGGAAAATGACAACCTTAAATATTCTATTAGGTTTAAAACTGATTGATTGACGTAGTATTTATAGTAATTTGTGCATGTTTGACTGTCTTAAATAAATTAGAACAAGTAAATTTAGTTACTATCTCAAGAACACAAGCATTTTTTTCATAATTTTCAAAATAATATGTATTTTTTCTTAAGTAAAATGAGACTTATTATACTTGTTGTATGGGCAATCAGGTTTAAGCAATCAAAATCTAGACACACATTTTTGCATATCCTCAAAACAACATTCACAATATTTTTAAAAATTTGATATTTTTCCCAGCAACCATGTGTCAAAATACGCATTTATGAAAGATGTCAGATTTAAAAACTAAAGTGTGTTTGCACTGTGAAAATCTACCTCACCTTTAACAAGACTAAACTAGAAGAAATATTATTACTTATTTATACCAATAATGCATTTTGTTTGTAATACTGTCTACAGAAGGCTTATAGTTGGACAGTATTACTTTAGCCTTTATTCTGTTTAAAAATGATTAGTCGACTATTAAAATTATCATTAATGACAACCCTAAAGTAAAAAATTCTAGAAAATAAGTGTGTTAAAAGATATAATTTGTCATTTAAATATCAAAGAAATTATACTCAAAAAAACTTTTGCATATCTTCAAAACAATATTCCCTGTAAATTGTGAAATTTGATATATACCCAGCTCTAATTGTTAATAGGGGTGCACGGTAGCCAAGTGGTTAGAGCTCTGGCTTCCCAATAAGGAAGTCGTGGGTTCGACTCCCGGGTCGGACCATATCAACATCTCACGATCTCTCTGGGTGGAGTTTGCATGTTCTCCCCGTGTCACCGTGGGTTTTCTCCGGGTACTCCGGTTTCCTCCCACCTCCAAAAACATGCATGTTTAGGTTAATTGGGCATCACTGTAAATTCCCCTTAGTGAGTGAATGAGAGAGTGAATGTTTGTCTGTCTAACCCTGCGGCAAGTTGGCCACTGTCCAGGGTGTTCCCCGCCTAAGGCCCAAAGTCACTGGGATAGGCTCCAGTCACCCGCGACCCCTAACGGGATTAAGCGGTAGAAAATGAATGAATGAATGAATGAATAATTGTTAATATTAGCAAAAACTGTCTCTTCTCCACCATCTGACCTTATGATATCATCACTGTGAACACAACCTATTGCAAAGGCAGCACAGTTTTAACCTCAAACAAATATTCTTATTCTAAACTCATGTTGATCTGCACAAACGTGATATGAACCTTTTATTAGTTTGTCAGTCCATAAGCCTGTTTCAGTCTTTTGTGTATTTCTATTATTTAAACCTAAGTCCAGAATTACTATAGCTTTGGCAACACTCACAAAATCACAGTTGGACACTTTTGTTCACACTGTTTCTCATCCTTATTTAAATGTCTCGTTTGTTCTGTTACATTTTCAAGTGTTCTTGGCAACTTGCGTAATAATCACACTTTGAACAATGTTTTTTTTTTTTCCTGTGATTTTTTGTAGATATTCATGGATTTTACTGTTCTGAGGTTTTGTTTCCAGACGAACTAACTAGCCTACTTGTTTTTTTATTCATATACACACATTTAACTTTTTTAAGGTGATACTCATATAAAAAACAACACACTTGTCTTATCTGCTTCTAAATAATTTTATACTGTTTCCTGTATTTCACCAAAATCACTTCAAAATAATGCTCAATAAACTAGTAAAGCATAACTGTGTGGAAACTGATTCATAATTGTGTGCATGTAATTGTAACTTTAAATATGTCATAAAATCTAGTATGAAGCTTTTATATTTGAAGGAGCAGTGCAAGAAATACAAATGTTTAAATTATCTCATGTTGTCCAGAAAATATAGAGGAAAAAACAAACATTTAAGTGAAAATATAATAATAATAGGTTACTCAAGTAAATGTAAGACTAACTGTGTAACTTTGCTGACTCCACTAAAGTGAGGTGGTTTATTTGTAATTATACTAGTTACTTTCCACTCCTGCAAAGATTATGTAATGCATATGCCTATTGTAAGTAATTTAAAAACAAAAAACACTAACTTAATAACTCCGCAAGGCACATAAGGACACAATTCGTGTTCACTAATGTTTAACTACAAATTTTCATAAACTAACTATATGCAGCACAAGGCAAATGCAATATCACAGCCTCTTATGTTGATTAATGATGACTATTCACAAAGTAAAGCGAAAGTATAGCTACATTTTTTGGCCAATTATTTTGTCTGTGGGAAATTTTATACAGCAAAAATGAATCTGAACACAGCTTCTTCTGTTGCCATGGTGACTGTGCAGTGTGCAGAACTAGCTACTTTGCTAATGGGCAGTTGGAGAGGTTTAATGGTGCATTGTCAAGTCCGGAGGATTTAGAGACACGGTTAAAGGAGACCTATTGTGGTTTTTTTTTCAATATTTAGTATGAAACTAGAACATATGCAGATCAGTAATTCATCAGTAGTTCATTGTAAAACACAAAGTTGATCTAAAACAACTTAAAAATAGAAACAGCTCTACTTACTTCCTGTTCAAAACTGCAGAACTGATAAGCCCCGCCCCTTCACTTTAAAATGTAACTGTAAAAAGCAACAGATTTTTAAAAACTATTTTTTGTTGCTAGAAAGTGTCTCTGGGACAGTATTGAACCATTTATGCTTCACTTTGAGTATTAATCTTTTGAAATATATCAAGTAAATACAGACAAGTGGGAGGGGATAGGTGGTAGGTGAGAACGGGGATTTCTGAGCACTTGAGCTGCAGCTGAAAAACAAAATAAGATTACTCCAACATGCAAGAATCAACTAAATTATAACTTTGAGTAAACTAATGATAAAGGAAGTCATTATAACAAGGTTAAAACTTAGAAAAGTGAATTTGACACAATAGGTCCCTTTAAGTTTAGGAAAATAGTTTGGATAATGGATGAAGTTAGGAAAAGAGTTTGGGTAAAGGGTAAAGTAAAAAATAAAAAAACAAAGACAAGGCCATCTTAGCAACAGAAGAAAACTCCTCACCATAGCAACCAGATCCAGCTATCTAGCACTAACCGTTTTAGGACATTTCAACAGATCACACACACACACAAAAAAGGGGTTTGGGTAATGCATAAAGTTAGGAAAAGACTAAAAAACAAACAAACTAGGCTATAAAATAAAAAATAAATAAAAAATACACAGATTCGGCCAGTTTAGCAACAGAAGTAAACTCATCACCATAGCAACCAGTCTAGCACGAACTGTTGGAGATTTAGGACATTTTAACTGATCACACACACACACACACAAACAAAATAGTGATGCACTGATCCGATACTGGGATTGAGTATCAGCGAAATTTTGTAGTGCCTATCCCATGAAATTGATTCAGCCGAAATCCTGCTTGTAACTTGTTGTAAAGTTGTTATTCACTCAATAACTAACGGTTACGTAACATTAACTAAGTGTCTATCGTACAGATCCTAAAGTCTGTGAGAAATGTGAGTGACGCTAATTAAGGTGTTCTTGTTGTTTATCTGGTTTCAGCTACTATTTACCATATTTTTTTTTCTTTTCACATGTCAGATACAAACTCAATATTTATCAGAGTTGTGGTTGTTTGTACTTACAGTCAGTTGTCCTCACCATTAACTGTCATACGTTTTTGCCACTCACTGCTAACATGCTGTAATGTCACCTTCATAAAGTAATAATATGCCTATGTATGAGTCATAAGCAAATTACAGTAATTAGCCTCACAGTAGGGGGGAAAAAATCAATAGATCTATACTAAAAGCTCTGGATGTTAGAGTTTATAGCAAAAATGACAAAGAGTTGCTGCATGATGTTATTATTAGCGTGGTATAAATTATATAACAACCCATCACTGTGACTGCAGATAAATCTCATATTCAGTGACTGAGAGTGCTTTAAATTGGCCTGCAAGTAGAAGAGCATACACAGTGTTAAATGTTAAAGACGCGTTTTGGAGACACTCACTCGGACGCCCCGGTGCCGTTGATGGTGTGTCCATCCGGGATAGGGTTGAGCTGGATGGGCTCGGGCTTCCTCCGCTTCTGCATGGCTCAGGTGTGGTGTGGATCAGCTGAGAAGAAGGTGAAAACACGAGCACAGATTTAACAGGAGTCAGAAGAGAGGGGTTTTCGGACGCACCACGGCACCGTCAACGCGCCACAGGTTCGCGCTTCGCTGATGTTCTGCAGATGGAGAGATGGTGCGTGTGGATGTGTTTGGATATAATGCGCCTGGACCATGAAACGTCACGTAACACAGCGGCTCTTCCGGAGATGCTTTGGCTTTGACCAGCGCGCCCTCTGCTGCGGAGAGTAACGCATTGACAGTGTAGTTAGCTAACTTTCCTGCCCGGTTCATTTTTCTCACGAAATTGAAATATCGTACAGTTCTGGTGGATGTCTCTGAAAACATGTCAAAGAATTTGCAAATCTATAGAAAACTTTAACAAAGCACCAAAGTGTGATTTTAAATTTTAAAGTTTTTTGAGTCTAAATGCTAACGCTAACCCTATGTAGGCTACAAAAGTTAGCAATTTTTAATATAAACAAGCAACTGAGGTACTTTCACGATTTTACTCATGGCTTTCAACTTTTAATTAACGTTACATGTTTTAATGTTTTTTGTTTGTTTGTTTTTTGTTGAGAAGAGACACTGCACAGATAATACTAACTACTGAATGACTAAAACTAACTAAAATCAAGAGTGACGCATTGACAGTGTAGCTAACTTTCCTGCTCGGTTCATTTTTTTAACGATGTCAGTTTAAAATGAAATATTGTGATAATTGTGGTGGATGTCTCTGAAAATATTTAAAGGTTGTATGGAGGCTGTTTTTCAAATGATGCACATGTGTTTCCCTCCCAGGGCCACGCCCTTCACTGCAACTGGCCAATGAGTTACTTAGGAACACTGAGGGTTTGCTTGACAGGTTAACAGGCCAATAGATAACGAGGTACCTCGTTATCTATTGGTCAACGTTTCACTGGATTTATCATGTCCACAGTTTATATATTTTTATAATTCTTTTTTTGTTTAGCATAAGTACAAGGCTGCTACAAATCTATACAACTGTTTTTTACCAAGACTGACAACAAAGAATTTTTGAAAATCCTCCATACAACCTTTAAAATATTTGGCAAATAAATAGAAAACTTTAAGAAAGCACCAAAGTGTGATTTTAAATAGATGTTTTTTGAGTCTAAATGCTAACGCTAACTCTAAGTAGGCTACAAAAGTTACCAATTTTGAATATAAACAAGCAACTGAGATACTTTCACGATTTTACTTATGTCTTTCAACTTTTAATAACATGTTTTTTGTTTGTTTGTTTTTTAGAAGAGAAGAGACACTGCACAGATAATAACTACTAAATAATTAAAACTAACTAAAATCAACACAAAAAGTAATTGTGCCCGAATTATGCTACTGATGCTAGGCTAGCATCAGTAGCATAACTCGGATACATACTTTTGCTAGCCTTAGTAAAAGTTAGGATAAATACCTTTTTTTGGTTGTAAACTTCATGTTTCTATTAAACATTAAACGATAAATGCAGACAATAAATAAATAAGACAAGTGCATACTGTCTGAATGGAATAATAAAGAATTTTAGAAAAAATCAAGGGGTCGAATGCTGTGTTCTGATTGGGTAAGCTTGGGGGTCACTCCAGTTTCACTTTGTTGTTTGTAAAAAGAAGTTTATAAACCATAATGTCTATCAAAAATGAATACATTCCGACATTAACCATAATTTATGAGAGGAGTTGTCAGATTTAAAACATAAATTGTATTTGCAGTGTGAAAATCAACCACCACACCTTTAACATCAGTAGTTCCTTTGCCAGACGTCAAAAAAGCCATTCTAAAAATGAAAACTCACGTAGTTACACAAAGAGATAAGCTCTCTAAAATAGCCTACATCCAGCCGATTTAAGTAACTTTTAATAAAAGGTGCTTTTCAAAGTAATTTTCTATCATCTTATAGGCTACTCACTCTTTGAGTAATGTTTTCGTTGAAGTTGCCCTACTGTTACTTAAGTAAAGTGCCTATTGTACTACTTCACCTATAATTTATTATTTTTATTATTTTCAATTGTCATGTATTATTATATATAAAGAATTGTTATATTCTTTAAATGGATTGGTGGTATCTCTTTATAATAATGAACATATACAAATCATTTGCAAATGTTATTGTTTCCCACACATCACACAGATTTGAGTGACATTGTGTGCTGTGATTTGTTATGCTTCTACAGTTTCCATGTGTTGTTCTGAGGAGAGCTGTGGCCTCCTGTTTGTTCTGATAACTCGCGCGGCGTCTAATGGAGAGGTGAGGGAAACGCTGTGTTTCTTCCTTTGAGATGAGGAGAGTTCATCTGGATCGGGTCAAAGCTCTGCCCACTGGGACCACTCACACTCAGCACAAGTGCAACTATACTTTGTGATAAAGTGTGGAAAACAAAGATCCAAAGTTTGTTCTCAAATGATTGAACAGTGTGCAGCCGCGGGGGACATGCTCGGGGTTACACACACTGGAGCGGACGGGTGTGAGCGCGAAGACCAAAGCAAGCGGCATCTCCATTCAAATACACAATGAAGAGGCTGAAGTTTATTTTGTTTTATCAGAAGATTATTAACTTCCATCTCCTGAGACACTTCTGCTTTAGTTGCTCTGTAAAAACATCACAGGAAATCAGTTTTGTCGTGTTTTGTAATACAGTTTAATAGCCAAAATATGTACTCAAATTGTGATTTAAAAATAATATTACTTAAGTGAAAGTATGAAGCAGAGGTCCAGAATATTACTCAAGATAGTGTTTGGAGAAAGAGTGAGTGGGCCAAGCAATTCTGACTTTTTAGACGCAAAAAAAGCAAATTTATATCTGAATGTGTGGATGAAAAATGTTAAAAATCCTTATATATTGTCAAGCTTTGTCAAATGAACTGTTGACTGTCAATAAAAATATTAAATGAAATGGTTTAGTTTAGTTGTATTCGGTAGTTACTGTATTTAGCTTAATTTATAGTGAGAAACATGTGATGACCTTGTTGTCAAAGTGTGGCAGGTTCTGCAAGTTCTCGTAGAGATTTTTCTTCTGCATTTGACCCAGTCCTCAATGCTGATGGTTGTCAGGAGCAGTGAATACCACAGTCTAGTGTCTTTTCTTCTGAACAATTTCATAGAAAAATTGGCTTAACAAACCACATTTTGTTATCCCAGTTTAGCTTTCTTCTTTTCTTGTAATTATTTGCTTGTTTCAAATCTAATCCATTTACAGTACTAACTGAGGCTCTGGTTAGATTTTATTTTAAAACGCATATCTCTTCTTAAAGGGAAAAACTCAACTACACAATTTGCTACAATTAGTTAAAACCATACTTTGGGACAATCTGAATGGGTGTAAATTAGGAATGGGATGGTTCACCTAAGTAACGATTTGATTCTGTTCTTGATTTTGCAGCCACAATTTTCCATTTTGTTAGTTTATCTATGCCATTTTTTTTAACCTTAAGACAAAATAAACTATTATAAATTACATTTAAAGGGAACCCTGACTATGAGGACAAATCAGGCTAAAACACTAGTACTGCTCATGCTTATTCAAATAAATTGCAAACAAATATATAACTGCTTACAATTTTTTATGAAATTGTCATTGTTTATGTTGTTTTCAAGACACTGGGAGCCGCCATTTTGGTTGATGACATAAAATAGTGTTTCTATGGTTACTCCCACAAATTCATCTGTAAACAGTTCCACAAAAACACCACTGACAGTAGTTCTTGCCTCTTCCTCTTGATTATCTTCAGTTTTACTAGATTCCACATAATCGTTCTGTATTTGGCTTTGCTCCGGCTCAAACTGAAAAGGTTTAACCCAGGAACTCATCTTGTTTAGTTACCTGCTACTGCCTGTTACCTTGACAACACTAATTTATGTCATAACCGCAGCAAAATGGCAGCCTCCATGTAATTTCTTCATAACACTATTTTAATAAAGCTACAAACACTTTCAAGGTATTTGTCCTGTATTTATAGAAGTGATGATATTATGAGGGTTTTAGGATAAACATGTGATTATATCCAGGGTTCACTTTAAAACAAAGTCACTGTTGTTAGTGCTCAGAACTTGTATTTTTTTATTAACTTTTGAACACTACAGAGTAATATTTATTGTAAGTATTTAGAAGTGTGCACTTCAATTGTAAATGCAACATAATAAAGCAATTTTAGTCAGTGCTTGCCCAAGTTCATGCTTTGTTTCTTCAAATATCCTAGCTATTATTGTGTGCATTATACGTCGTTTGTGTGTAAGTCAGTGACTGCATGAGAAAAACAGACCGATTCTAGTCTTTTAATTCAATCGCTACAGACTTAGAGCGGTTTTCAAAGTTTTCGAATGATCCCTAGTGTAAATACATTTTTTTCCATAATGTGAAAAAATACAGCTACTCTAACCACTTTTCTATAGATACAAACACTCCTTTAGGCTAAGTAACCGTTCTTTTTATGGCCATGCAGGCCTGTAGTAAAAACACAGATTTTTATCATTAATTTAGTGCAACAAAGGAATCTAAATGACAAAAACATCCTTATTTCAAGTCTCTTTTTGCTTATAAAGTTTTACAATGCACCTTTAACGTCAACAGATCTATTTAAATTAGTTCATTTTAGTTGCTTTACACTCCTCTTCTGTGTTCTCTTTGAGTAATACTAATACATATACATACCGTAATTTCTGCCCTATTGAGCGCACCTGAATATAAGCCGCACCCACTAGATTTAAGTAAGAAAAATGATAAAGTACATGTATAGGCCGCACTTTTTAATAGTAAGTCTATGAGAATCTGTAATTTTGCATTGCCTTATAAGCCGCATAGTTCAAAGTTTCTGAAAAAAGTAGCGGTTTATAGGCCAGAAAGTACGGTAGTTATCTGTGCTGCTGCTTGTTGTTGATGTGTTCTGGAACCGTCTGCTTTATATTGTAGATTACTCAGTTGGAGAGCAGATTGGAAGCCGATATGTTTCTGCAGCTATGACAGCAGATGCATCCAAAGTGTAACTGATTGACTATTACGTAAGAATAAGTGCCACGACAAATGTATTATTGTGTACAGTGAAAAAATCCCATATTCACCAAGTATATTGATCTTGATAAGCTACAGGTGGTTACATCTTGAGTAAAAATCTTTCTAAAAAGTTGCACCCTCATTTTAAATTAGTGAGCTCTCTCCAGGAGTTTTAGATAATGTTTTACTTGAATCTGTCATTAAAATGATCTCCGACCTGTGCAGCTTCTGTAAGACCAATCATCTCTTCAGGAGCAGTGTGTCATCTTTTTCACAAATGAATGAACACTGAGGCTTTGAAGAAAAAATAGACTGTAATTACAATAATTACACTATTCTGCGCACATATGTTCTCTTATGGGATCTATGAGTGCAGGTGAGGAGCTGTCTCTGGTGCTGAAAACTCTTTATCCTTGTATAAAAGGCTTGATCTGTCAGTTCCTTGTGAAATATAAGTTTTTGGTACATTTGGTTCCATTGGGACACTGAATCTTAAGTGAACGCATTCATATTCTCCAGCCTAAGAACACCACTTGTGTTGATTTGCTAATTAATAAGCCTCTTTCACAAAATAACAAAATGAGCACAGCTGATTTGGCTTTTTATAAGAACCAGCCATTGTTATTGAAGAGAGAACATTATTATTCAACGTTATCTTTGTTCAATTTTAAAAAAGAGAGATGAATTACATGGCATTTCTATACCTGATACTGGCACTTGATCCAGCTCTCTTCATGGCCTATGCACTGAACTTCTAATGAATTTAATGGGCACATGTAACAAGTTTACTGAATAATAATCATACAAACTAGCACTTTTTGGTTGGTTAGATTTTTGCTAGTGTAGCAAATTAACAGCAGAATAAATCTATATTTAGAACTTTAACTAATTTCTTATGCTCACAAACCCTTTGGCACCTCGACAGTTTTCAAATAAATGTTGTTTTTCTTTTTAACATTAGAACAGTCTCAATCAACTCTCATCCCAATGTGTCATAAAGTAACTCACAGATGTCTTTCTTACAAGTTTGGAAAAAAAGAAAAAAGAAAATTCCATATATGGATAAAGACAGCATGTAGATTTTTTTTTTTTTTTTTTTGCCTATACGAATTTCAAGTAACATCACAAAATTCTATTGCTCAATGATACTGTTGTTACACAGAAGGCAGCTGAAATAAATATTGTTTAAATCTGTTTGTATCATAATTTGTATTAGCGGCAAAGTGGATAGCGCTCTCGTCTCTCAACAAGTAGGTCGCGGGTTTGATTCTTGCACGTAAAAAGTAGACACATCTAGCTGTAGGCAAGTTCAAAGGAATAACTAGGAAAAAGTCTTTTGTATTTACTTTTTTATCTTAAGTCAGACTAGTGTTAGGGTTTACACTGGATTTAAAACTGGTTTCAAGCAAAACAGAAAATAAGTGATTAAATCTGTCCACTAAATCCACCAAGGAACCAAAGTACATTTGTGTGTTTATAAAGAGATGTGTCTGTGCCTAAATGCTATTTGTTCACAGTTATTTTAGTTCAATTCAGTAGTTATTTTGAATATAAACAAGCCTACTGACATGAGCCTATTGGTGTGAACCACCCTTGCACTGCCAATCAGATTATAGATTAACACTGATCATATCAATATCTATGGGTAAGTTACTGTAAAATTGTAATACATAGTATAGTTACAGGGAGAAAATTATAATACCTTTGTATTACAATATTACTGTGAGTTACTTTGAGCCAATCAAACATTTGTTAACACATTGTACAACACTAAGCCTGTTACGTTTATACTGATTTAAGGAAACACATTTTCCTCATAATGTTTTATTGACCTTTAGGCCAACAGACAATATTTCATTTATTTAGTGTTTTGGTTCACTTTCAATAGAATATAAAATAAGTTAATTTATATGTAAGTAACTTGAGTTACTCAGATTGTAACTAGTAGCCTAATAGCTATATTGTCAACATTTTTAGAAGTATTGAGTTACACTACTTAGTTACTGAAAAGGGGAGTATATTACAGTAACTAGTTACTTTTGTTATGAGTTACTCCCAACATTGTCTATGAGAATTAAAATACTTTGTCCAGACAATTTTTGGTGGAAAAAACGCCATTTTGCAACAACAAATGTCAACATCACATTATAACTGACAAGCAGATGATTTTAAATAAAAAAAAAGTAAACAAATACATAAAATCAAAAAGGCCGCTCGTGCCTGCCGGGCGTCGTGCGTGCCCGTGACGTCACCGGAGTTTAAAGTGGGCCGCGCACCGAGAGCAGCAGCGCCTCAGACTCAACCTCGCGTTCGCTCAGAGAGGAGAGAGGAGAGAGAGACAGAGCAGCTGCTTGTGTCTACACTTCACGGAGCACCTCACCGGACCACCGCAGACCCCCGGACCGCCGCCACCACACCACCGGACCCAGGGACAAAACTCTCTGGATGCCCGTGAACCTCCGCGTCACGTCTTGGCGCGCGTTTGGACCTGTTGTTTTTCCTCCAAGAGCCACAACTTCTTTCCCGCTTTCCCAGCTTCGCACGGCAAGTATTGAAAACTCGACATTCATTAATTTGTTTATTTTTTACGTGTATTATTTTGTGTTTTGTGATTAAGAATTGCCTTTTGTGTGAGTCCGCGTGAGCCGGTGCACGACGCTTTGGAGGAGCCCAGTCCGACGCTCGGTGTGACAAATAGTGCTTTCTATTTAATTAGGCTATTGGCGAGTCCGTCCGTAGTGTGTGTCCGCCGTGCCAAAGAGGGCTGTATCATCCAGAGGAGTGTATAATTTACTGCTGCCGGCTCACGGACTTTTCCACTGGCTTTGCCCCCCATTCATTCATTGTTTGGTAAGTGTTTGAAAGGTTTTATCTGAGTGATTGACAGTACACAGACGTATAGTGCGCAGTTGGATTTTTTTGGCATTTTGATTTGTTTAGTTTGGAGTTTATCCTGCTGTTTTTTGTGGTCTTATTTCTGTAATTTCTGTAAAGTAGATTATTTCCAAATTAGCATTAATCAAAAGATACAGAGGTGATTCGTCCTAGAGGTTTTTAATTCAGTTTGCTTGCCTCACTTTGCTTTGCTCACTTTCTCTGTGTGTTGGAAGTCAAATGCTCCAGAAGATGGCAGTAGAGTGAAGGCCAGAGGGCACGAGCGGATTAAATTTATATACTTCTGGAGACAGTCAGAATTTGTGTAATCACAGGTTGGTTTGATGAAAGGAGCTGGTTTTGGTTGGTTGCACATTGACACATCTGTGGTTTAGAGAAACAGCTGTTCCATATGTATTGGATCAAACAGGGGCCCCTCCTCTGGTGCAAGGGCCTCGACTGTGGCTCCGCTCTCAGTGCATGGCTTCCCCGCATTACACTCATTTGTCATGAAGTCATTTTCAGAAATGCTACTTGGCACCACAGCAATGCAGAGGCTGTGACTGATGTTTGCAGCACAGAAATACATATTAAGCTTATTTTATGGCAAAAGTGCTTGGCTGTAAATTAGTTTCAATCATAGTCACATCATTTAAAACAGCTATTAACATTTATACTGCCAACTGTTGCTCGCTGGAATAATATCTGTAAAATTGTGAGCATTTTTGCAAAACACATTCACTCTTAATCTTTGCAGTTGCTTGTGGTTACACAGCGTTCCCGTTTAGGAGCAGTCGGATGTAATAAACAGCAAAGAAATGATGAACATAAGTGGATCAGATTCATTTCTCTCCCTGTGTCGTTATGCAAAAGTTTCATTAAAGATTTATACGCGCAATTATCATTTGCTGCTGCTTAGTTAGTTTAGAGTTAAACGACGATTCAGACAAAACTTTCTCTAGCAAAAGCGCAAATCAATCTCTGACAAAATCCTCAGCGGCGGCGCAGATAAAGTGTAAATCTAATTGTGAAGAGCTGCAGTTAGGATTAGATTAAATGTTTTCAAGTCCATGTCCAGCAGCTTAGAGAAAGTTTAATGATAAATAAACTAATCCAACTGTGTTTTATATATAATGTTTTTAATTCCTTTTGATCATTGCAGACATTCAAACTACAATTCTTACTTTCTAAAGCTTGTTATAATTTATTGTTCAACTTGACAAAGCTCATTTATTTGTCTGTGGAATAAGCAGCACTCAAGCACAAATAGATCATCTCTGGTTGTAAGTATCAGTCGCCAGATTACAAAAATAATGGAATAACGTCAAGTCTTTCAATTAAGCCCATCCAGCTGTAGACTCATTCATTATCTCTACTTGTTTTGCTCTGAGTTTTTCCAAATTTATCCACAGCGAAGTAACACAAACGGATGAAAAGTTCCTTGTCTTTGCTTCGCCGTCGTCGTGGTATTTTTGGTCAAGGTTATGATACTGTGGAAATCTCACACCTGTGACCCTCCGACTGTGAGGCCAAAAGTTACCGTGAGGGGCACCGCCGTCTCTGCTCTAATGAGGAACTCTGGTTTAATCAGCTTCACTGCTAATAATTATAATAAACTGCAGATTTTACAAAAGTATCTGGTAGTTATAAGCAGTGGTGGAGTTTATCTTACTTTAGGACAGATGACAGATGATCACTTTGTTATAATTTGACTTATTTCGGTGTGATAGTCCTTGTGGTAAATATTTATCATGGTTTTACTGCAGTTACACATTATGAATAAAGTCACAAATAAAAGTTTAATTTTACAAGAAATAATTTAATAAGTTCTAAAAACAGAATTCTTCCACATGTCGTCAAAAACACCAAATGCAAAAAAAGTTTAAACAATCTTTAAAACCAAAGTGCTTCATTTGTCAAATCTTAGCATCTGTGTCATTTATGTAGATTTTGATCCATAGTTACAAATGTGGTTGCTAGGTAACACTTGTGGAATTACCTTTACATATGTCATATTTACTGGACAAATACATAAACCTCATCAAAATAGACAAACAAAGTTTAAAGAAATCTTAAATATATTCATGTTCACTATGTACTTCCTACTTTATTTTCACTATAATTTAGAGCAAATGACTACATTTTTAAAATTAAAATGTACTTTTATTTGGATTGGGAGGTATTTGTTGCACATAGGGCTGGGCGATCTGGGGAAAAAATATAATCACGATTTTTTTTTCTCATATCGCTCGATCTCGATTTTCGATTCGATTTAGCTTAACCTTTTAAAAAACAAATCTAAAAATGTCATTCATGGAAGATAAAGAAAATTAAAACTTTTATTATGTCCCATTTATGATATTTTTTTTAAAGCTTTATATCATTATTTTGTCTCTAAGATTGACTTTTGCTCCAAACTACACATTTTTATTGACAAAAGTTCAGTTTCGATCTTTCGATTCAAAAACCCACCACCAAATAATTGACGATTCGTTTCGATTCAATCTCGATCTCTCGATTTTTCGATTAATGCACAGCCCTAGTTGCACAATTCATAATTGTTTCACCCTAAAGATTTGAGGTCAAGTCTCGGCTTTGATTAAAAAATAGTCTGGAACATTGCACAATTGATTAACTAGAACATTCTTTCTGAAAAAGAATTGACCACAATTAGGACATGTTTGTATCAGAATCATTCACAATTTGAGCAAAGTACTTGTATTACTTTTACTTTAAAAGTGAAAATTTAAACATATACTTTTTTTATGTAAGTTTATTTTAAACAGCATTTGTCAGTAAAACACAGTGAACATTATTATATTATATTATTATTATTATGTATGGCTATAAACATTTTGTTTGTTTCTTTAAATTTGGGTATTTTGATGATGTGTACTTTGTCCAGCAATTATGACATACGTATGTAGAGATAATTTCACAACTGTTACCTAGCAACCATATTGTAAATACAGGCCAAAAAAGACATTTCATCTTGACAGTTGATAACACATTTAATTGTGTTAAATGAATATTTCAAGTCTTATAAAACTGTGTTAGTTGTGTATAAACCTTCTTTGCATTTTGGTGCTTTTTGACGATGTATTGGTGGGATTCTGTTTAGAACTTAAAGATGGAGTAGGGTTTTTTTTTTTGTTAGATGTTGTGAAACTTTCTTCAACCAAAATTGTATCATAAATGTATCACTTTTTTACCAAATCAATTTGCTGTGTACTGTCTGAATCAAATAATTAATATTTTAATTCCCAATGGTAGTCAAAGCATGTTCTGATTGGTCGTGCTCGGGTGGTCCACTTCAGCTTCACTTTGCTGTTTGTAAGAAGATATTCTTAAAGTGTGTATGACAGGTTGGACTACATTTTAAGTAAAACATGATAAACATGATCATGATTAAGATTTCTCTAAACATTTAGCTTTGCTTTAACCTAGTTTGGTTGTTTGATGAAGTTTATTGTCGTCTTTTGTCCAGTAAATATGACACATGTGGAGGGGAATTTACAAATGTTACCTAGCAACCACATTGTAAATCTGGGCCAAAATCAACATAAATAACACAGGAGTGACAATGTGACAAATTATTATAAATTGTGACACTTTAATTGTGTTAAATGATTGCTTAAACTCCAGGAAGTGTAGATGTGTGTAAATTGTAAACTTAAATTACTTGCTGTAAATGTTTACTTTTATTTGTCAATTTCTTCATAATTTTACAACTTAACTGCTTAAACTAGATACATATTTACCACAAAGACTATCGCACCAAACTAATTCAAAACTAGAAAATCTGTCATATGGGTTTAGGAAACTGAAATGTGCTGAAGGAATTGTGAGATAAGAAAACAAGTCAGACAAAGTTAAATACTGTCTTCTGTTTTGGTTGTGAGAAAACCAGGTACCCCAGATTTAAATAACTTCTGGAAATGTTCAACTTTTTGGTCAGTTTCATCATAATTTGCATCTTAACTTCCATAAAACTGTGATAAATATTCACTGTCACACCAAACTAAGTCAAAATTAAAACGCTACAATCTGTCATGTGAACTTTTAAGCTTCTTCTCCCGCTGGTGATTTAAGCGCGAGGTCACGCAGAAAAACAAAATGTGTCGGTTCAGCTCCAGTGGCCGCAGCTCGGAGCCAAGGACAGCAGCGACCGGACGAGTGCGCAGAATTCTGAAGTCTAATGAGAATGGAGAAACACATCTTTGTCCTGCTTTCTCTCTCTCTGAAGGAGCTGTGAAGGGCGCATGATTGGTGTGTGCGCGCGCAGCCCCACGGTATGTTGTTGTTGTGTCTTTTTACAATCTGTACACCTCTCAATGCGGGGCCTAATCATATGTTTAATTAGAGCTGATTAATGGGACTGTGGCTGCGGATGGGCTTACAGCTCTCTCGCGGAAAACAAGCACTTTCAATGGCAAACTGTGATAAAATGCATTACTTTGGTAAATTGTAATTAGAGTGTAATTTATAGAGAATATGCTAATTCGGTTTTCTCGTGTCTTTTCTGCCACAAAAGGTTGGAACAAGGATGAGGAATTAGCAGCAGGACAATTTGGCGAACCGACATGTATCGATGCACTCACTATAAATGTCCATTACTCTGTAGAACTACTTTATTTTATGTATGTAACAGTTAGCAATAAACAAGAACTACATACTACAAATACTTTAATATTCAACTAGTCAGACATACAATTATTTATATTGCAGATTGGGCTGCAACAAGTTAATCGATTAAAGAAGCTGTTTGTTTTGAAATGATCCAACTTTAGCATTAGCATTGACAGACAAACACATCTTTTTATAAACACACTTGGGTCCTTTGGGGAAATATTCTCTTCATTTGTAAAGTATTTAACCACCAACAACTCACTGTTCACTGCCCGATCTTAAAGTATTTTTTTAATTTTAGACTGATGCAGTGAAATTTCATAGAAATGAAATAAACAGGAAATGAACATGCCAACAGGAAGTTAGCATTTTTGAAAATAAAGAAGCTAACTGACGTCTTGCACAGAGCCACTTGTTTTACTTGCTAACTAACTAATTGTGAAATTATTATTATAAAGTGCAGAGATTTATCCACTTTTGAAAAGTTTAAACATATTTAATCAGCTCTTTCCACTATAAACTTGAACTTGAAGTTGATATTTTAATTCTATAAGTCTTCCAAAAAAGATAAGTAAAAGATAATCAAATATTACTATCCTTGATTTTTTTTTTATTTGATTTATTTTCCTAGCTCTTGCAAATTCTTTGCTACATAATTAATGCAGTAATTTTTGGTTGCAATTATGGCTTAAAAACATGTTTTTACAATCAACAAAGTGAAACTGAAATGGAGCACAGCCAATCAGAGAGCTGCATTCAGCGGTGGATGAGAAAACCATCCACAGCAGTTTGATTGTCACAAAGTGGCAGAAAAGGCAAAGTTTACCAATTCACAACAAAAAATATCAGGTACAAAAGCTTTAAGAACAACCAGATTTGATCAATATGGCAAAAAATTAAGATGACAATATTCTTGGAGCCAGATCTCGATTCGTTTGCTTCTATCTAAAGTTCATACTTCAATTTGATTGGTTAAATCTAGCCTAAAAGCAAATTTTCAATGACTGTCCAAACAGGTTGAACAAGTAGTGTGTTTCAGAACAAACAGCTCCAGAGAAATGCAAATCATGATATGACATTTTTAACAAAATTGTCAAATAGATCAGATCACAATTAGATTTTTATATCTACAGCCCTATTGCTATATTTACAAAAACAAAAATCCAAACCAAGACTAAAGCACCTTTACAAACTCAAAAGAACTTCATTGAGCTCACAGCAATCATATGAATAACCATTGTTCACTTCCTTTCATACAAAATGAGAACATTCATGGACTCAGTAAGTAGATTTAATTACACGCATTTAGGACTTAATCATTTTCTTCTGTAGGGTCACTTTTCTCATAATGGTAGGTCAATTATGAAGTATTACAGGCCCATATGGTGAGTGCGTGTGTCCACTGCAGGGCACCGGCTGTTGTGAGTGAGCGCGCGGATAATGAGAGGGCCTGGGCTGGTTCACACTTGGACAAACACAATCGTCGGCTCAGCACCGAACCTGACACTAATTTTGAGCGCTACATGTGAACGCGGCGACACGTCGTACAGCAGCCTCCAGTGGCAGACTTTCATCTCCAGTTTGGTGTTTCTCAAAGTGTTTCCTGTCAGAGCCCTTCAAAAGTAGGACTCCGATGACCTTTATTCTGCAAATGAAGCTGTTTTGCCTGGCTCTTGACTGATAGATCTTATTATTTTAACAGAAGTGCGTTGAACAGGCTGCAAATACCCCGGAGCCATAGCAACTACATTAAGTAAAGCTAATGAAATCTGTAGAGGCAGAACAGACTTTGGTAACTTCTGAGAGTGGTGGCATTTACATCTGTGCGTCTGGAGGGAGTAAAGTATAAAGCCCTGCAAACAGCTCCATGCCTCATATCTGTAATGTAAACATTGGACACAGCTGCATTGCCGCGCTGAGCCGCCCATTTAGTCTGAGTGGATTTTCTGGGAACATCGAGTCATTTCCATCGCTTCAGAGTTAAACAAGTGCAAAGTACTGCTAAATTTTAGAGGCCAGACTTTTAAAACAGCACCGTTTGCTGGCATTGAAACTAAGGGAGCATCTGCAATTTAGATTCAGCATCAATTCTATGTTAACCATCCCAGAGGTCTCCATGTCTGCATCTGATTATGCCTGCATGCATTTAATTAATAAGTGGACAATGCATGGCATTGATGTTGGTCAGCCAGGGCCCGACGGGAATGAACTCAGCTACAGACTGTACACCGAAAACAAGAGCAGGCAGATTACAGCAGGTGCTGCTCTAATCAGACTTACTGTGATGAATCTGTTGTTAAAAATAATAAACAAGTAGTTTACTAATTGATCGTCTGGGCTGTGCACCAAGTATTATATCAATAATTAATGAATCAAACAGGAGAATTTGTGGTTTTCATGAAATAACTTCAACCCCATCAAGAAGTTTTCACTTGTTTAGTTTAAAGGTGCACAATGTAACATTTTGACCAATAATAGACTTGAATAAAAGCATGTTTCTGCCATTTAGATTTCTTTGTTGCAAAATAAATATAAATAAATAATAAAAATAGGCAGCTTTACTTTAAACAGGCTTGTACGGCCACAAAATGGACTGTTGTTTGGCCCGCTCATGTTTGTTTCTATAGAAAAGAGATCACTGTAGCTGTATTTTTTCACATTACTGCATAAATTGTTTTTAAAATGTCCCAAAAATACGTTAAAATTGCTAATGATGGTGAAGTGTGTAATTGATGTTTCACCACCAGTTCGCAGAAATCGAATCGCAAGGCCAGAATCGATCCGTTTTTTCATGCAGCCACTGACTTACACACACACACACACCATCTGTTTTTGTATAATACACACAATGATACAAAAATACTCACAATGTTTGAAGAAACAAAGCCTGAACTTGTGCCAGACCTGACTGAATGTGCTTTATTATGTTGAGTTAACAACTGATGGGTTAACATCTAAATATGGACACTAAATATGACTGTTTACTTTTCAAATGTTTAATAAAAAAATACTAGTTCAAAGCTCTAACAACAGTGGCTTTGATTTAAATGTCATGTATTATGGTTTATTTTGTGTCTTAAGAAAAAAAAAGTTAATAAAGATAAACTTACAAAATTAAACAAAATCGAAATTCGTGGCTACAAA